>LR738713.1:368425710-368476592 GCA_902687465.1 Secale cereale | reverse complement strand
GGGAAGGAGATGGAAGATGAACCAAAGTGCCAAAGTGCTGTACAAGAAAGAGAAGCCTTACCGGGAAGCAAGCAATATATGAAAGCAAAGTTACCAGAATTTGAGCAGTTCAATTTTTTAAAATTTTAAGTTATCTTCCTTGAACAACCACACTTTGTATGGAAAACCTGTGCGCGGAGGAACCTACCCGTGGCTAGCCGCACCCTTATCTTGTTTTCGAGTATGCTCAACGACTTAAGTGAGCTGCGACAAGTGTCGCGCCCTTGCTTCGTTTTCGAGTTCACTCAACAAGCTAAGTGCGTTGCGACTAGCTGCGGCAAGGTTGCTTGCCGGTAAGACCTTGGCCAGCAGGCTGCTCAGGGTCCAGCACTCAGCGCTCGCGGCAAGGGCCCCTTGCCGGCAAGTTCCCTAGAAGCGTAGGGTTGAAGGCATACAAAGTAGAGGACCAAAACAAGGGAGATAACGCTGCATCGATTGCTCAAAATAAGATAATATCTTACAAGGGATAACTTGTCGCAATCTCTAATAGATTCGTGTCCATGGCACACTTTGCAGTAACAAAGGAAATAAAAAGGAAGAGGTCTAATCTACGCGGTCGCCTTCAACCCTAGAGATCTTGTTCACCTTGGCGATAATGTGGGTGACCTGCGCCTTCAGCGCCTCCATATCCGCGTCGGCCGGCAAGCTGCGGAGAACGTTGACGAGGTTTATGCCAGGATTGCGGTACACTATCTTCGTCAGGACGCGCTCCAAAGTTCCCGTGCAGAGCTGGTATGACTCCTTGGCCAGGTGCGCGGGGAGCTTCTTCTGTAGATTTGCGAGAGCCGGCGCGATCCCTCTGAAGAAGAGACTGAGCTTGGCGCTGTGGGGGAGGTTTGGATCCGGAGAGTATATGAGGTGCCCCACCCTCATCGCCATCAGCTCCTTGTCGATGCTAGCTGCAGAAGCCACCAGATCTTCGGTCCATACCTCGACGGTCTAGCGGAAGTTGTTGGCCGCAGTGGTGGCGCTCTCCACCAGGCCTCGCTCTTTGCGGAGCTCGTCCTTCAGTTTGGTTTCACGGTCCCGGACGGCGTCGAGTGAATCCTTCAGCGTAGAGACTTTCAGCTCCAGATCTGCAATCGAGTCCTTGGCGGCCTTCAGCTCGTCGCCTTGCTTGGAAAGGCGTACCTGGAGTTCAGAGTTAGTGTGGGCGTCCTTCTCGCGCTCTATGTTGAGCGCGGTGACCCTCTCCGTGCTCGCCCTCAGGAATTCCTCCAGCTGCGCCACCTTAGCCTCGAGGTCCTTCTTGGCGGTCTCCGCGGTGGTGGCGGCGGCCTTCGCTTCCTTCAGTTCTCCGCCAAGGGCCTGCTCCCGGGCGGTGAGGTCTTCCTCGTGGGAGTCGAGGTCGACCTTCCGCTGGTTGAGCGCTCCTTCTCGCTGAGACAGCGCTTCTCCGGCGAGTCGCTGCTGCTCCTCGGCCTCAGCTTTCTCCAGGAGCCACTCTTGGTACTCCCCAGCAAGCCTCTCGCGCTCCTCCGCCAAGTCGCGGAGGGCCGCCTGGTTGGCGGCGCGGAGCTCCGCCGCGCGTTTCTCCATATCAGCTGCAGCCTTGGCGGTGAGGGCTTCCCGAGACTCAAGCTTCGCCTGCCTGGCCCGGTAAAGGGCCAGGAGCCGGTGGAGCAACTTCTCCTCCTCGGGCTCATCGCTCCCGCCAGGCGCCTCGACAATCTTCAGCCCCGCGGAGGCGAGGACCTCTCCATCAAAGGTCTCTCCCTCCTCGGGGGCTCGCGACGAGGATCCCCACGGCACTTGGATGAAGACGCCGTTGGGAGCCTCAAGGTAGAAGGCGGACTGCTCCTTCTCGGCGGAGGGGTCGGCGGCCGGCGCAGCGCTTGACACTCCTGCCGCCTCCGGGCCGGCAGTATGGCCGCCGTCCCCCTCCCCGGCCGCTGCGTCTGCGGTCGGGGCAGTCTCCTCCGCGGCAGGCTCGGCGGCTCCCGCCATGTCTTCAACGACAGGGGCGTTGCCGCCGTCGCCCTGCTCGACAACGACCTCCGTCTCCATCTGCTCTGGGGGAGGAGGATCTAGAAGAAGAAGAAAAAGAAAAGGTTCAAGCAAATATCCAAAAAAAGACAAGTCCAAGAAGACGAGGTTACAAGACTTACCTTGGCGGACTTCGTCGACGACAGGCTCCCTCGCCGAGGAGCTCTCCCTTGGCGGGGTGGCCGCCCTCGCCGGGCTGCTCGCCCTTGGCGGGGTACTCGCCCTTGGCGGAGTACCCGCCCTTGGCGGAGCACTATCCCTCGCCGGAGAGTTCGTCCTTGGCGGGGACGGCGGGGCCTGCGGCTCCTCGGGAGTGGCCTCCGAGCGCTCCTGTGGCTGCGGCTCCACCTCTGCACAAGACAATCAAGACAAAACAGAACAACAAGATGTTAGTACAAGACAAAATCCTCAAGCGCGCCCGACGAGCGGAAAGATCAAGCCCAGACTTACGCTGGGGGCTGCGCTGGGGGCTGCTCCTCGGAGCAGCGCTTGGGTCCGGCAAGCTCGTCGCCGGCGCGTCCCCTGTCGCCGCGACGGGCGAGTCGTCCTCGACCTCGACTACGGGAACCTTGGCCTTCTTCGCCGCTCGCTGGGCCAGGGTCCTGAAATCAAAGCAAGAAGCAAGATCAGAATCATCAACGAAAGAATCAAGACGGAATTGAAGAAACTACAGAATACAAGTCCTTACTCCTGTTCCTCGTCGTCGTCGTCGTCGCTCAGGGCGGAGAAGTCGAACTCCACCTGAGGCGCGTCCGCGCGAGGAGCCGGAGGAGAAGGCTCCCTCGGGTGCTTGGTGGTCCCAGGGGCTGGGGGCTGCGAAGCCCCAGCCTTTGTTGATGCCGGAGCCCGGGGAGCAGGCGGAGCCGCCACTCCGCTCTGAGAGGATCCCCCTCTGCTTGGCGCCGGCACGCGGGGCGCCCCCGCCGCAGCTGTTGCACGGGGCGCCTCCGTCGCAGCTGATGTGCGGGGCGCCTCTGTCGCAACCTGGCTCCCCCCGGTGGCTCGCGTCGCCCGGCAAGCAGGTTGTTGTCGGGGCGCCTGCGTCCTCGTCGCCGTAGGCGCCTTGCGGAGGCGCTTCAACGGAGATCGCCTGGGACTTGCCCGTGGCGGGGAGGTCTCCGAGGTCGAGGAGGCGTCGTCGTCGAGCCCCAGAGACCCACCGGAGTCCTCGCCGGCCCCGGCGTCCTCCTCCTCCTCCTCCTCCCCGGCAGGCTCGCTGGGCTCAGCGCCCTGCCCTGCGGCCCTGCTCCCTCCGGCGCCTCCGCTCCCTCCGGCACCTCTGCTTCCTCCGGCAACGTCGCCCCTCGCGGCGGCCTCGCTCACGATCCCGGGGATCCCAGCATACCTCAGAGAGGGGACCCCGGCGAGCTCGTTGGGCGGAAGCTTAAGCAACCTGCGGATCTCCGCCTCCTCTGCTTGGCACGATGCTTCCGCAGCCTCTGCCTCTTCAACTGTAAACCCGAACTCTCCTGCCGCTGCGGCTGCGGCGGCCTCTTCTACCCGGGAAGCGATATAAGCAATCTCCCGATCAGTGGTGGCCCGGGTGAGACCCTTGATCTCCTCCTTGTTCTTCGGCACCTCCACCAAGTTGTCGAAGAAGCTCATGATGGCATCCGGCTTGGGCGCTATACATGTGGGGTCGACGCCATGCGAGTCACATGCGGGCATCATTGCGCGTAAGGGGTCCCGGGCCGTGCTGTTGCATAGGGGCACCACTCCCCGGGGAGCTCTAAACCACTCTGGGTGGGCCGGGTCGTGCTTAAAAAGTTCCCGGACCATCCCCTTCAGCTCCAGCGACGTGAAGTTGAAGTTCAGCCCTGGGCGCAGTCTCATAATGTCCGCCGCATTGCCGTACTCCCATGCTGGCCTTTTCCTCTCCTGTAAAGGGGCAATGCGGCGGCGGAGGAAGTCTGCCCCTACTTCTCCGATGGTCAACTTGGCTACCCGGAGACGAAGAATTCTGACAAGGGCGACGTTGAGCTTGATGTCGTCCGAGTCCAGCTCGCTCCAGTCCCTGCCGCGCACGATAGCTGTTGTGCGCGGCGCAGTGAAAGGTTGCGGCTCGTCCTCAACTATCCAGCACCAATCCGCGCGCCACTCTTCCCACTTGCCGCGGAGCTCCCCTTGCAGATAGGATTCCTTCTTGTTCAAGCGGAAGACCCAAGAGATACCCCCGGAGAGGGGAGCGCCGGCCTCTACTCTAGGCGTAAAGAAGTGCCTAAAAAGCGCTACATTTGGATAGATCCCTATATAGTTTTCGCACAGATGTGCGAAAACCGCCATCGTGAGGATGGCGTTGGGGGTGAAGTCTAAAAGGTGGAGGTTGTAGGTGTTCATGATATCGCACAAAAATTCAGAGAATGGAGGACAAAGGCCGCAGTGGAAGAAGACAGCGAAGAAGAAATACCCGCCGGGGTACAGATCCTTGGCGGCGGCGGGGTAAACTCTGGTCCGAGGATGCGCCTTGGTCTTCTTGGCCCAGAACAGGTAGTACTTGTTCCAGAGCTCCCGCGCGCCGAGCCTTGGCGCGAAGACGACATTCCTCTTCCGCAGGAGAGCAAGCTTCGCCGCCTGCTCGGATTTCTCTTTCTTGGCCTTCTCCGCCTTCGCCTTCTCGGTCTTCGGGGCCATGGCGGAGGCGGCGACGGAAGGGGGACGAGGAGTCCGGCGGCGCCGCAGATGCGAGAGACGGCGGAGGAAGCATGGAGGCGGAGCGCAGAGGGGAATGTCTGGAGATGGAAGAAGCAATGAAGACGAAGTAAGGTAACGGCCCCTGCTTCCTCTGCTTTTAAGGGGGAAGTGGGGGACGCTCCGCATTTCCCATTAAAGAATGTGGCCACGATCTCTCCCACGACGCCGCAATCGACGCGTGCCGTTAGGGAGGGACGCGGCGGATGCGGAAGGGGATTCGGCGTGCCGTGGGCCACGCGTGCCCGTGCACTGTTTTGGGCCTGGCCCAACAGCGCTCGGCACCGTGTGTGGCCCAGGCCCGGGGGCTCCTGTCGGTGTACTAAGGTAGGGGTACCTCAGTACCCCAACTTGTGCACGGGCGGTAGCAGTTTCCCGCGGTAGGGCTTACCACGTGCTCGTCGGAGACCTTTTTCTGATCCATATAAAGCCATTCAAAAACAAAGTATACAAGACAGAAGATCAAGACCCCGGCAAGCGAAGCTTGCCGGGAAGGCCGTCCCAGGCTCAAGATTATCACATTAGCACAAGACCCTGGCAAGAGGAGCTTGCCAGGAAGACTAGAAGATTACATTTCAGAAGACATGCCTCGGCGCACTCTGCGCCCCGGCAAGACCCGGGGAGCGACAAGCTTCCCGGCCCGGCAAGATCAAGCCCCCGGCAAGGTGCTTGCCGGGGGAAGTCTGCACTGTGTGCCCGCGCTCCAGCTCATCGGCCCACGCGTCGCCCTGGGACCATTCCAGGGACGCGTGGCGGATGGCTGTGCAGCCTGGGGGACACGGTGGCACTCCACGGTGACGAAGCCATCACCGTGGCAAACGGAGACGCAAGGGCGGGCGCTTTTGGGGTCGACGGCGACGGGCATTTAATGCTCTTGTCCCCCACTGTCAAAGTAGGTGATGACCACTGTTCATGCACTGTTCATCCACTGTTCCCGCACTGTTACAACTACCACCACAGTTACATTTTTACCCCTTCCTCTACGTTGACACCTGTCGGTGACCCCTTGGGCTATAAAAGGAGGCCCATGCACAACGTAGAAAGGGTTCGGAACCTAGATCGCTCATTCGCTCGGTGTAGCTAGTTCTTCAAGCTCCCGAGCTCCAACACTCAATACAATCTAAGCAGGAGTAGGGTTTTACGCGTCCATCGCGGCCCGAACCTGGGTAAACTGCCCGCGTGCTCACCTCGATCTGCTCTTTGTGCTCCCTCCGCTCCCTTACCGCACGAACAAGGGGCTCCGGTCCCATAGGTGCTCGTGGTGGACAGTTTCCCCTGACACCAGGATATGATGTATCACTTTTCTGCTAAATATTTTCCCGCTCATAAGAAACAAGATGCTTTACGGGAAATATATAAGTTTGTGCAAATTGAAGAAGAAAGTCTCCCACAAGCTTGGGGGAGGCTTCTCCAATTACTTAATGCTTTGACTGGTCATCCTCTTCAGAGGAACGATATACTTGATGTCTTTTACAATGGACTAACTGATGCTTCCAGAGACCACCTGTATAGTTGCGCTGGTTGTGTTTTCAAGGAAAGAACAGTTGATCAAACTGAATTACTATTGAATAATACGCTGGCCAATGAAAATAACTGAACACTTCCTGAACCAGCCCCTAAGCCAACTCCGAAGAAAAGGGGAGTTCTATTTCTCAGTCCTGAAGATATGCAAGAGGCAAAGAAATCTAAAGAAAAAGGTATTAAAGTTGAAGATGTTAAGAATTTACCGCCTATTTAAGAAATACATGGTCTTGATAACTCGACACAGGTAGTAAAGGAAAATTCTCTTTATAGATTTGATGAATGTGATATTCCTCGTTATAATTCTGCTAGCCAATGCTTAGATGAGTTTGACAATTTCATTGTGAAACAAGAACATTTTAATTCTTATGTTGGTAGACAATTGCAACGTAATGCTTATATGATTAAACGCTTGAGTGATTATATGTCTAGAGTTAAAGGTGAATTGAAACTCATTAGTAAACACGCTTCTATGGTTACCACTCAAGTAGAACAAGTACATAAGGCTCAGAATGATTTGCTCAATGAATTAAATAGTAAGAATAATGACTATGATGTTAGAGTTGCAACTAGAGGGGGTAAAGTGACCCAGGAACCTTTGTATCCCGAGGGCCACCCTAAGAGAATTGAGCAAGATTCTCAGAGAAATAATTTAGATGCACCTAGTTCTTCTAAGAAGAAGAAAAAGAAAAATGATAGGACTTTGCATGCTTCTAGTAAACCTGTAGCTGACACACCTGAGAATCCTAATGATATCTCTATTTCTGATGCTGAGATACAATCTAGTAATGAACATGAACCTAGTGATAATGTTAATGATGATGTTCATGATGATGCTCAACCTAGCAATGATAATGATGTAGAGATTGAACCTGCTGTTGATCTTGATTACCCACAATCAAAGAATCAACGTTATGATAAGAGAGACTTAGTTGCTAGGAGCATGGTAAGGAAAGAAAACCATGGGTACAGAAACCCATGCCTTTTCCTCCTAAGCCATCCAAGAAAAAGGATGATGAGGATTTTGAGCGCTGTGCTGAAATGATTAGACCTATCTTTTTGCGTATGCGTTTGACTGATATGCTTAAAACAAATCCTTATGCTAAGTATATGAAATATATTATTACCAATAAAAGAAAGATACCTGAAGTAGAAATTTGCACCATGCTTGCCAATTACACTTTTAAGGGTGGAATACCTAAGAAACTAGGAGATCTAGGAGTACCTACTATACCTTGCTCCATTAAAGGAAACTATGTTAAAACTGCTTTATGTGATCTTGGAGCCGGTGTTAGTGCTATGCCTCTCTCTTTATATCGTATACTTGACTTGAGTAAGTTGACACCTACTGAAATATCTTTGCAAATGGCTGATAAATTAACTGCTATACCTGTCGGTATTTGTGAGGATGTGCCTGTTGTGGTTGCAAATGTTACTATTCTAACAGACTTTGTTATCCTTGATATTCTCGAGGATGATAGTATGTCTATTATCCTTGGTAGACCCTTTTTAAATACTGCAGGGGCTGTTATTGATTGAAACAAAGGCAATGTTACTTTTCATGTCAATGGTAATGAGCATACGGTTCACTTTCCAAGGAAACAACCTCAGGTCCACAGTATCAATTATATTGGAAAAATTTCAACTATTACTATTGGAGGTTTTGAATTTCCTCTTCCTACTGTCAAGAAGACATATTGTATTCTTATTGTTGGGGACATGCATATCCCCATTGCGGTAACCTAGTGTTATTCAAAAATTCTCCGGTTTCATGTTATTCGGAAAGAGTTTATTAACAAGACTTGATCAACCTTGTTAATGGATTCCTTTTTGATGAGCATGAGATAGGTGAATCTAGATAGCACAAACCTTCTGTACCCTCCTTTTACTTTCTGTTAATTAGGTTAAATAAAGCAAAAATAGTATTTTCTGTCTGTTTCCAGACTTATCCATGCAATAAAAAATACCCCGAAAATAGAAGTTCTCCAAATGCCCTGAAAATGAAATATGATTTTTTCTACAATATTTGAGAATATATGGCACATAAAACACAGTGAGGGGAGCCAGCACCTGGCCACGAGGGTCCAGGGCGCGCCCACCCTCACAGGGCGCATCCCCTGCCTCGTGGGCCCCACGTAGCCCCCTCCACTTATTCCTGCACCCATGCCCTTCTTCTTCCTCCCAAAAAATCACTATCCAGCTCAAGCACGAGTTCTAGCTTATCTTGCTACCATTTTCGATCTCCTTTCTCAAAGCTCCATTCACAAAACTATTTGGGGAGATTGTTCCTTGGTATGTGACTCCTCCATTGGTCCAATTAGTTTTTGTTCTGGTGCTTTATTTATTGAATTTTTTTGCTGTTGTGGTGACCTTGTTCTTGAGTTTGCATGTCAAATTTCTTTGGTCCCAAGTAGTTCTAATGCATGATATAGTCTCTAGGAACTTGTAGGAGTTGTTGCTATCAATCTTGTTGAGTTTGGTTAACTTTTATTTTGAGTAACTTAAAATTTCAGAAAATTTCAGAAAAATGCATAGGAAAATCTTCGAAGGTGGTTCTTCAAGGCTCGCGATTCATGAGCCGGACGATGAACTACCGAGGGAAGCTGACGTGCGGCCTTGTGAATGGCCGTCGGAGGAATTTATGGTTCGGGTTGGCATTAAGGAGGAATTTGACGCATATGTGTGTAACGCTGACCTCGAGGGCTTCATGCAAGATAAGTGCCCTCAATACCGTTACTTAACTGACACCTTTGTGAGAAGGTTTAAATTTTCATCTTCATGTAATTCTAACACTGTCTTATTTGACCTTTATGATAAATCTTACACCATGGACTTAGATGATTTTAATGATGCTTGTAAGCTCCCGCAGTGGGGCAGTATGGGTGATCCTCGCAAATCTGAATATAGAGACTTCCTTGCTAGTATCACTATGGGGGAATCTAGAGAAATCACACAAGCTACCATAGGGAGCATTCATTTTCCTCCTATTCATTACTTTGCCCTCTTTATTGGTAGATGCATAAACGGTAAAGATGAGGCTTGCCACATATGTGTCCTAGATCTTAGTGTTCTCAAGTGTGATGTATTAGGTGATAGACAATACAACTTGGGAGCCATTGTTGCACGTAGGCTACATCACAATGGTTTGTACGGAGATTTATTTGGTGGGATTTATGCCACACGCATGGCCCGCCATCTTGGTGTGCATGTACAAGAAAATATGAACCTTTACCTCCTGCTTATTTGGATTACAATGCTATGGTTAGTCACCGGTATAGAGAGAGGGATGAACAATCCCTCAAATATCGACTAATCTTTAACAGGCGTCACGCCGTCCATATTGCTCTTGCTGCCCCTACGTTGTTTGACTTCCACGCAAAAGGGAGATATATTATAACCAGGGAGGAGGCAAATGAGTATCATGATATGACGGAAGCAGCACGTCTCCAAGCTGCAGCTCAGCACGCAGTAGCTGTTGCATCTCAGTACAACCCCAACTACGACTTTGGATATCCGTCAGGCCAATACTGGCCATAGACCAACTTAGGCCAAAAGCCTAAGCTTGGGGAAGTACGTGTTTCTCACCGACTTTATATTCATGCTCACACACTTATTCTAGTTGTCGGTTCTCACACTCTTTCATTGTACCATCCATGCTTAGTTTTAATTCTTTTCTTAGTCTTTTTCTTGTTTGTTAAAAAAACCTTAAGAAAAAAAATAGTTATAGCTTTTAACTAGTTTACTTTCCTTGCTTGTAGTAGAAGTAATTAAAAGAAAACCCAAAAAGATTTATCGTTCTTCTTTTGCTTGTTGGGAGCTTTCCCGTGTAAATAGTTTCTTTTCTTTTCATTGGGGGTCAAGAAAATAAGACCATGATTGAAAATGCTTAGTGGCTCTCATATGCTTTATTGTTGATTTAACCTTGAGCCATATTACCTTGTCTTCTCTCTTGTATTAAATGCTCGCAGATTCCAGCTTAGTCCAATGCACGTGCACTATTATTATTATCCACACCGTTCAGTCGTGCGAGTGAAAGGCAATAAGGATGATATATGATGAATTGATTGAGATGAGAAAAGCTGGTATGAACTCGACCTCTCTTGTTTTTGTAAATACGATAGTTCATCATTCCTGATTCAGCTTGTGATGAATGAAACACGCTTGCAATGACAATTAGAGATCATAGCTGCTTATGCCATGCTTAATTAGGTGAGAGTTTATAATAGTCTATCTTGCATGCCAACATGATATTAAAATGGTTGTGATGTGGTATCATAGGGTGGTATCCTCCTTTGAATGATTCAAGTGATCTGACTTGGCACATGTTCACGCATGTAGTTGAAACAAAATCAACATAGCCTCCACGATATTTGTGTTCATGGTGATTTATATCCTACTCATGCTTGCATTCATTGTTAATTAATTTTAATGCATGTTCATGACTGTTGTCGCTCTCTAGCTGGTCGCTTCCCAGTCTCTTTCTAGCCTTCACTTGTACTAAGCGGGAATACTACTTGTGCACCCACTTCCATAAACCCCAAAGTTATTCCATATGAGTCCACCATACCTTCCTATATGCGGTATTTACCTGCCGTTCCAAGTAAATTTGTATGTGCCAAACTCTAAACCTTCAAATGAAATTCTGTTTTGTATGCTCGAACAACTCATGTATCAACTAGGGAAGTCTATATCTTCCATGCTAGGTGGCTTATTCTCATGATGAGTGGACTCCACTCATCATTCTTGAGAAAATGGCTGGTAACCGGGATGCCCAGTCCCATGCTCAAAATCACAATAATCAAACAAAACTCCCCCAGGGCTATTGCTGGTTTGGACGGTACCCGTTGTTTCGGGCCAGCCGTGGAGTGTGCTTGTTGGTGGTTAGGGGAGTATAAACTTTACCATTCTGTTTGGGAACCGCCTATAATGTGTGTAGCATGGAAGATATCAAGATTCTTGGTTGCTATGTTGACAATGATAGTATACCGCTCAAAATGTTATTCATCTCTATTTAAAAATCGAGCTCTGGCACCTCTACAAATCCCTGCTTCCCTCTGCGAAGAGCCTATCTATTTAGTTTTATGCTGAGTCATCACCCTCTCGTAAAAGAGCACCAGTAGGAGAGCACCTCTGTCATTTGCATGTATTACTATTAATTTGCATTGAGTATGATCATGACTGGATCTCTTTTACCATGAATTACAATGTCTAGTCAGTCCTTGATCTTTAAAGGTGCTCCGCATTTATGTTTTGCAGTCTCATAAAGGGCTAGCGAGATACCATCTTGTTATATCAAATTATGATTGTTTTGAGAAGTGTTGTCATCCGAGGTTTTTATTATTGCTCGCTAGTTGATTATGCCATTAATATGAGTAGATATGAGACCTGAAAGTTATTTTGGATGTGGTTAGTTCATGATCTTGCTGAAAACTTGAATTCCGGCTTTACATATTCATAACATCAAGAGCAAACAGAGTTTGTCAAAGTTTTTCTTTATCACTTTCATTTTATCAACTGAATTGCTTGAGGACAAGCAAAGGTTTAAGCTTGGGGGAGTTGATGATTTGAATGGAACTAACCCGGACTGGCGCTGTTTCCAACGTATCTACTTTTCCAAACACTTTTGCCCTTGTTTTGGACTCTAACTTTCATGATTTGAATGGAACTAACCCGGACTGGCACTGTTTTCAGCAGAATTGCCATGGTGTTGTTTTCATGCAGAAATAAAAAGTTCTCTGAATGACCTGAAAATCCACGGAGAATTATTTTGAAAAATATAATATACATCTGCGGAAAGATCCACGTCAGGGGGCCCACACCCTGCCCACGAGGGTGGGGGGCGCGCCCCCTCCCCCTGGGCGTGCCCCCTGCCTCGTGGGCCCCCTGATGCTCCACCGGCGTACCCCCAGACTCCATATATTCACTTTCGGGGAGAGAAAAATCGGAGAGAAAGAATTATCGCGTTTTACGATACGGAGCCTCCGCCAAGCCCTAAACTCTCTCGGGAGGGCTGATCTAGAGTCCGTTCGGGGGTCCAGAGAGTGAAGATCGTCGCCATCATCATAATCAACCTTCCTCCATCATCAATTCCATGATGCTCACCGCCGTGTGTGAGTAATACCATCATTGGCTTGCTGGACGGTGATGGGTTGGATGAGATTTACCATGTAATCGAGTTAGTTTTGTTAGGGTTTGATCCTTAGTATCCACTTGTTGGGGAACGCAGTATGTCAAAAAAATTCTACGATCACGCAAGATCTATCTACTAGATGCATAGCAACGAGAGGGGAGAGTGTGTCCACGTACCCTTGTAGACCGGGAGCGGAAGCGTCTAGTGACGCGGTTGATGTAGTCGAGCTTTCTTCTGATCCAATCGATCAAGCACCGAACGTACGGAGCCTCCGCGTTCAGCACACGTTCAGCTTGATGACGTCCCACGAGCTCTTGATCCAGTAGAACCTCGCGGGAGAGTTTCGTTAGCAGGACGGCGTGGTGATGTAGATGATGAAGTTACCGTCACAGGGCTTCGCCTAAGCGCTGCAACAATATGACCGAGGTGTGTTTCTGTGGAGGGGGGCACCGCACACGGTTGGAAGAGATCAACTGATCAACTTGTGTGTCTAGAGGTGCCCCCTACCCCTGTATATAAAGGAGCTAGGGGAGAGGCGGCCAGACTAGGAGGAGGGCACGCCAAGGGAGGAGGCCTACTCCCATCGGGAGTAGGACTCCCTCTTTTCCTAGTTGGAGTAGGAGGGGAGAAGGAAAGGGAAAGAGGAAGAGAAGGAAAGGGGGGCGCCACCCCCTCCTTGTCCAATTCTGACTAGAGGGGGAGGGGGCGCGCGGCTGCCCTGGCCGCCCCTCCATTTCTCCCACTAGGGCCCATGAGGCGCATTTAGCTCCTCGGGGGGCTCCGGTAACCCCCCGGTACTACGATATATGCCCGAAAGCTCCCGGAACCCTTCGGGTGTCCAAACATAGTCGTCCAATATATCGATCTTTACGTCTCGGACATTCCGAGACTCCTCTTCATGTCCGTGATCTCATCCGGGACTCCGAACTACCTTCGGTACATCAAAACTCATAAACTTATAATACAGATCGTCATCAAACGTTAAGCGTGCAGACCCTAAGGGTTCGAGAACTATGTAGACATGACCGAGACTCATCTCCGATCAATAACCAATAGCGGAACCTGGATGCTCATATTGGCTCCTACATATTCTAAGAAGATCTTTATCGGTCAAACCGCATAACAACATACGTTGTTCCTCTTGTCATCGGTATGTTACTTGCCCGATATTCGATCATCGGTATCACCATACCTAGTTAATCTCGTTACCGGCAAGTCTCTTTACTCGTTCCGTAATACATCATCTCGTGACTAACTCATTAGTCATTTGCTTGCAAGGTTTATTATGATGTGTATTACCGAGACGGCCCAGAGATACCTCTCCGACACTCGGAGTGACAAATCCTATTCTTGATCTATGCCAACACCACAAACACCTTCGGAGACACCTGTAGATCATCTTTATAATCACCCAATTACGTTGTGACGTTTGATAGCACACAAGGTGTTCCTCCGGTATTCGGGAGTTGCATAATCTCATAGTCATAGGAACATGTATAAGTCATGAAGAAATCAATAGCAGTAAAACTAAACAATCATAGTGCTAAGCTAACAGATGGGTCTTGTACATCACATCATTCTCCTAATGATGTGATCCCGTTGATCAAATGACAACTCATGTCTATGGCTAGGAAACATGTACTAAGTTTCCGGTTAATACGATTCTAGAATGAATAATAAACATTTATCATGATATAAGGAAATAAATAATAACTTTATTATTGCCTCTAGGGCATATTTCCTTCAGTCTCCCACTTGCACTAGAGTCAATAATCTAGATCACATCACCATGTGATTAACACCAATAGTTCACATCAGCATGTGACTAACACCCATAGTTCTCATCGCCATGCGACCAATACCCAAAGGGTTTACTAGAGTCAACAATCTAGTTCACATCGCCATGTGATTAACACCCAAAGAGTAATAAGGTTTGATCATGTTTTGCTTGTGAGAGAAGTTTAGTCAATGGGTCTGTCACATTCAGATCCATATGTATTTCGCAAATTTCTATGTCTACAATGCTCTGCATGGAGCTACTCTAGCTATTTGCTCCCAATTTCAATATGTATCCAGATTGATACTTAGAGTCATCTGGATTAGTGTCAAAGCTCACATCGGCGTAACCCTTTACGACGAACTCTTTATCACCTCCATAATCGAGAAACATTTCCTTAGTCATCCAGCTACTAAGGATAATTTTTGACCGCTGTACAGTGATGTACTCCTGGATCACTATTGTACCTCCTTGACAAACTCATGGCAATGTACACAATAGGCTTGGTACACAGCATGGCATACTTTATAAAATCTATGGCTGAGGCATAGGGAATGACTTTCATTCTCTCTATATTTTTCTGTCGTGGTCAGGCTTTGAGTCTTTACTCAACTTCACACCTTACAAATCAGGCAAAACTCCTTCCTTAACTGATCCATTTTGAACTACTTCAAAATCTTATCAAGGTATGTACTCATCGAAAGTCTTATCAAGCGTCTTGATCTATCTCTATAGATCTTGATGCCCAATAGGTAAGCAGCTTCACCGAGGTCTTTCTTTGAAAAACTCCATTCAAGCACTCCTTTATGCTTTCCAGAATATTCTACATTATTTCTCATCAACAATATGTCATTCACATATACTTATCAGAAATGTTGTACTGCTCCCACTCACTTTCTTGTAAATACAGGCTTCACCGTCAGTCTGTATAAAACCATATGCCTTGATCACCTCATCAAAGCGTATATTCCAACTCCGAGATGCTTGCACCAGTCCATAGATGGATCGCTGGAGCTTGCACACTTTGTTAGCACCATTAGGATCGACAAAACCTTCCGGTTGCATCATATACAACTCCTCTTTAATAAATCCATTAAAGAATGCAGTTTTGTTATCCATTTGCCAGATTTCATAAAATGCGGCAATTGCTAACATGATTCGCACGGACTTAAGCATCGCTACGGGTGAGAAAGTCTCATCGTAGTCAACTCCTTGAACTTGTCGAAAACCTTTCGCAACAAGTCGAGCTTTGTAGACAGTAACATTACCGTCGGCATCGGTCTTCCTCTTGAAGATCCATTTATTTTCAATGGCTTGCCGATCATCGGGCAAGTCAACCAAAGTCCACACTTTGTTCTCATACATGGATCCCATCTCAGATTTTATGGCCTCAAGCCATTTTGTGGAATCTGGGCTCATCATCGCTTCCTCATAGTTCATAGGTTCATCATGGTCTAGTAACATGACTTCCAGAACCGAGTTGCCATACCACTCTGGCGCGGAACGTACTCTGGTTGATCTACAAAGTTTAGCAGTAACTTGATCTGAAGTTTCATGATCATCATCATGAGCTTCCTCACTAATTGGTGTAGGAATCACTGGAACTAGTTTTTGTGATGTACTACTATCCAATTCGGGAGAAGGTACAATTACCTCATCAAGTTCCACTTTCCTCCCACTCACTTCTTTCGAGAAAAACTCCTTCTCTAGAAAGGATCCATTCTTAGCAACGAATATCTTGCCTTTGGATCTGTGATAGAAGGTGTACCCAACAATCTCCTTGGGGTATCCAATGAAGACACATTTCTCCTATGAAGCATCCCATCCCCAAACTTTAAGAAACGACAACTTTGGTTTCTTGCCAAACCACAGTTCATAAGGCGTCGTCTCAACGGATTTAGATGTTGCCCTATTTAACATGAATGCAGCTGTCTCTGATGCATAACCCAAAATGATAGTGGTAAATCGGTAAGAGACATCATAGACCGCACCATATCTAATAAAGTACGGTTACGACGTTCGGACACATCCTTACGTTGTGGTGTTCCAGGTGGCGGAGTTGTGAAACTATTCCACATTATTTTAAATGAAGACCAAACTCGTAACTCAAATATTCACCTCCACGATCAGATCGTAGAAACTTTATTTTCTTGTCACGATGATTCTCTACTTCACTCTGAAATTATTTGAACTTCTCAAATGTTTCAGACTTGTGCTTCATCAAGTAGATATACCCATATCTGCTCAAATCATCAGTGAAGGTCAGAAAATAACGATACCCACCGCGAGCCTCAACACTCATCGGTCCACATACATCAGTATGTATGATTTCCAACAAATTTGTTGCTCGCTCCATTGTTCCGGAGAATGGAGTTTTAGTCATCTTGCCCATGAGGCACGGTTCGCAAGCACCAAGTGATTCATAATCAAGTGTTTCTAAAAGTCCATCACTATGGAGTTTCTTCATGCGCTTTACACCAATATGACCTAAACGGCAGTGCCACAAATAAGTTGCACTATCATTATTAACCTTGCATCTTTTGGCTTCAATATTATGAATATGTGTATAACTACGATCGAGATCCAACAAACTATTTTCATTGGGTGTACGACCATCGAAGGCTTTATTCATGTAAACAGAATAAAAACAATTCTATGACTTTAAATGAATAACCGTATTGCAACAAACATGATCAAATCATATTCATGCTTAACGTAAATGCCAAATAACATTTATTTAGGTTCTACACTAATCCCGAAAGTATAGGGATTGTACGATGATGATCATATCAATCTTGGAACCACTTCCAACACACATCATCACTTCACCTTTAACTAGTCTCTGTTCATTCTGCAACTCTCGTTTTGAGTTACTAATTTTAGCAACTGAACTGGTATCAAATACCCAGGGGTTGCTATGAACACTAGTAAAATACACATCAATAATCTGTATATGAAATATACCTTTGTTCACTTTGCCATCCTTCTTATCCGCCAAGTATCTAGGGTAGTTCCACTTCTAGTGACCATTTCCTTTGCAGTAGAAGCACTTAGTTTCAGGCTTGAGTTTAGCTTGGGGTTTCTTCACGGGAGTGACAACTTGTTTGTCATTCTTCTTGAAGTTCCCCTTCTATCTCTTTGCCCTTTACTTGAAACAAGTGGTCTCGTTAACCATCAACACTTGATGATCTTGATTTCTACCTTCGCCGATTTCAGCATCGCGAAGAGCTCGGGAATTACTTTTGTCATCCCTTGCATATTATAGTTCATCACGAAGTTCTACTAACTTGGTGATAGTGTCTAGAGAACTTTGTCAATTACTATCTTATCTGGAAGATTAACTCCCACTTGATTCAAGCAATTGTAGTACCCAGACAATCTGAGCATATGCTCACTGGTTGAGCTATTCTCCTCCATCTTGTAGGCAAAGTACTATCAGAGGTCTCATATCTCTCGACATGGGCATGAGTATGAAATACTAATTTCAACTATTGGAACATCTTATGTGCTCCGTGGCGTTCAAAACATTTTTGAAGTCCCACTTATAAGCCGTAAAGCATGGTGCACTAAACTATCAAGTAGTCATCATACCGAGCTTCTGTCAAAACATTCATAACGTCTGCATCTGCTCCTCCAATAGGTCTATCACCTAGAGGTGCATCAAGGACATAATTCTTCTATGCAGCAATGAGGAAAATCCTCAGATCACGAAACAAGTCCGCATCATTGCTACTAACATCTTTCAACTTAGTTTTCTCTAGGAACATATAAAACAAACAGGGGGCTACATCGTGAGCTATTGATCTACAACATAGATATGCTAATACTACCAGGACTAAGTTCATGATAAATTAAAGTTCAATTAATCATATTACTAAAGAACTCCCACTTAGATAGACATCCCTCTAGTCATCTAAATGATCACGTGATCCAAATCAACTCAACCATGTCCGATCATCACGTGAGATGGAGTAGTTTTCAATGGTGAACATCTTATGTTGATCATATCTACTATACGATTCACGCTCGACCGTTCGGTCTCCAGTGTTCCGAGGCCATATCTGCATATGCTAGGCTCGTCAAGTTTAACCCGAGTATTATGCGTGTGCAAAACTGGCTCACACCCGTTGTATGTGAACGTAGAGCTTATCACACCCGACCATCACGTGGTGTCTCGGCACGACAAACTTTCGCAATGGTGCATACTCAGGGAGAACGCTTGTACCTTGAAATTTTGTAAGGGATCATCTTATAATGCGATCGTCGTACTAAGCAAAATAAGAAGCATAATAAGATAAACATCACATGCAATCAAAATATGTGACATGATAGGGCCATCATCATCTTGTGCTTTTGATCTCCATCTTCAAGGCACCGTCATGATCACCATCGTCACCGACGCAACACCTTGATATCCATCGTAGCATCGTTGTCGTCTCGCCAACTATTGCTTCCACGACTATCGCTGCCGTTTAGTGATAAAGTAAAGCAATTACATGGAGATTGTATTTGATACAATAAAGTGACAACCATATGGCTCCTGCCAGTTGCCGATAACTTTACAAAACATGATCATCTCATACAATAACGTATAACTCATCATGTCTTGACCATATCACATCACAACATGCCCTACAAAAACAAGTTAGACGTCCTCTACTTTGTTGTTGCAAGTTTTACGTGGCTGCTACGGGCTTAGCAAGAACCGGTCTTACCTACGCATACAAAACCACAACGATATTTCGTCAAGTATGTGCTGTTTTAACCTTCACAAGGACCGGGCGTAGCCACACTTGATTCAACTAAAGTTGGAGAAACTGACACCCGCCAGCCACCTGTGTGTGAAGCACGTCGGTAGAACCAGTCTCGCGTAAGCGTACGCGTAATGTCAGTCTGGGCCGCTTCATCGAACAATACCGCCGAATTAAAGTATGACATGCTGGTAAGCAGTATGACTAGTATCCTCGTCCACAACTCACTTGTGTTTTACTCGTGCATATCATCTACGCATCGACCTGGCTCATGATGCCACTGTTGGGGAACGTAGTATTTCAAAAAAATATTCTATGATCGTGCAAGATCTATCTACTAGATGTATAGCAACGAGAGGGGAGAGTGTGTCCACGTACCCTCGTAGACCGGCAGCGGAAGCGTCTAGTGACGCGGTTGATGTAGTCGAACTTTCTTCCAATCCAACTGATCAAGCACCGAACGTACGGAGCCTCCGTGTTCAGCACACGTTTATCTTGATGACGTCCCACGAGCTCTTGATCCAGTAGAACCTCGCGGGAGAGTTTTGTTAGCACAACGGCATGGTGACGGAGATGATGAAGTTGCCGTCGCAGGGCTTCGCCAAAGCGCTGCAACAATATGACCGAGGTGTGTTTCTGTGGAGGGGGGCACCACACACGGTTGGGAGAGATCAACTGATCAACTTGTGTGTCTATAGGTGCCCCTTGCCCCTGTATATAAAGGAGCTAGGGGGGAGGCGGCCGGCCTAGGAGGAGGGCGCGTAAAGGGAGGAGTCCTACTCCCACCGGGAGTAGGACTCCCTCTTTTCCTAGTTGGAGTAGGAGGGGAGAAGGAAAGGGGGAGAGGAAGAGAAGGAAAGGGGGGCGCCACCCCCCCTCCTTGTCCAATTCGGACTAGAGGGGGAGGGGGAACGCGGCTGCCCTGGACGCCCCTCCTCTTCTCCCACTAGGGCCCATGAGGCCCATTTAGCTCCCCGGGGGGCTCCGGTAACCCCCCGGTACTCCGGTATATGCCCAAAACCTCCCGGGACCCTTCCGGTGTCCAAACATAGTCATCCAATATATCGATCTTTACATCTCAGACATTTCGAGACTCCTCGTCATGTCCGTGATCTCATCTGGGACTCTGAAATACCTTCGGTCCATTAAAACTCATAAACTCATAATACCGATCGTCATCAAACATTAAGCGTGCGGACCCTACGGGTTCGAGAACTATGTAAACATGACCGAGACTCATCTCCGGTCAATAACAAATAGCGGAACCTGGATGCTCATATTGGCTCCTACATATTCTACGAAGATCTTTATCGGTCAAACCGCATAACAACATACGTTGTTCCTTTTTTCATAGGTATGTTACTTGCCCGAGATTCGATCGTCGGTATCACCATACCTAGTTAATCTCGTTACCGGCAAGTTTCTTTACTCGTTCCATAATACATCATCTTGTGATTAACTCATTAGTCATTTGCTTGCAAGGCTTATTATGATGTGTATTACCGAGAGGGCCCAGAGATACCTCTCCGACACTCGGAGTGACAAATCATATTCTTGATCTATGCCAACACCACAAACACCTTCGGAGACACCTGTAGAGCATCTTTATAATCACAAGTTACGTTATGACGTTTGATAGCACACAAAGTGTTCCTCCGGTATTTGGGTGTTGCATAATATCATAGTCATAGGAACATGTATAAGTCATGAAGAAAGCAATAGCAGTAAATCTAAACGATCATAGTGCTAAGCTAACGGATGGGTCTTGTCCATCACATCATTCTCCTAATGATGTGATCCCGTTGATCAAATGACAACTCGTGTCTATGGCTAGGAAACATAACCATCTTTGATGAGTGAGCTAGTCTAGTAGAGGCATACTAGGGACACTCTGTTTTGTCTATGTATTCACACATGTACTAAGTTTCCGGTTAATACGATTCTAGCATGAATAATATACATTTATCATGATATAATAAAATAAATAATAACTTTATTATTGCCTCTAGGGCATATTTCCTTCAGTCTCCCACTTGCACTAGAGTCAATAATCTAGATCACATCGCCATGTGATTAACACCAATAGTTCACATCACCATGTGACTAACACCCATAGTTCTCATCGCCATGCAACCAATACCCAAAGGGTTTACTAGAGTCAACAATCTAGTTCACATCGCCATGTGATTAACACCCAAAGAGTAATAAGGTGTGATCATGTTTTGCTTGTGAGAGAAGTTTAGTCAACGGGTCTGTCACATTCAGATCTGTATGTATTTCGCAAATTTCTATGTCTACAATGATCTGCATGGAGCTACTCTAGCTATTTGCTCCCACTTTCAATATGTATCCAGATTGATACTTAGAGTCATCTGGATTAGTGTCAAAGCTCTCATTAGCGTAACCCTTTATGACAAACTCTTTATCACCTCCATAATCGAGAAACATTTCCTTAGTCATCCACTATTGTACCTCCATGACCGCTGTAAAGTGATCTACTCCTGGATCACTATTGTACCTCCTTGTCAAACTCATGGCAAGGTACACAACATGGCATACTTTATAGAACCTATGGCTGAGGCATAGGGAATGACTTTCATTCTCTCTATATTTTTCTGCCGTGGTCAGGCTTTGAGTCTTTACTCAACTTCACACCTTACAAATCAGGCAAGAACTCCTTCTTTGATTGATCCATTTTGAACTACTTCAAAATCTTATCAAGGTATGTACTCACTGAAAGTCTTATCAGGCGTCTTGATCTATCTCTATAGATCTTGATGCCCAATATGTAAGCAGCTTCACCGAGGTCTCTCTTTGAAAAACTCCATTCAAACACTCCTTTATGCTTTCCATAATATTCTACATTATTTCTGATCAACAATATGTCATTCACATATACTTATCAGAAATGTTGTAGTGCTCCCACTCACTTTCTTGTAAATACTGGCTTCACCGTAAGTCTGTATAAAACCATATGCTTTGATCACCTCATAAAAGCGTATATTCCAACTCCGAGATGCTTGCACCAGTCCATAGATGGATCGCTGGAGCTTGCACACTTTGTTAGCACCTTTAGGATCGACAAAACCATCTGGTTGCATCATATATAACTCCTCTTTAATAAATCCATTAAAGAATGCAGTTTTGTTATCCATTTGCCAGATATCATAAAATGCGGCAATTGCCAACATGATTCAGACAGGCTTAAGCATCGCTATGGGTGAGAAAGTCTCATCATAGTCAACTCCGTGAACTTGTCGAAAACCTTTCGCAACAAGTCGAGCTTTGTAGATAGTAACATTACCGTCGGCGTTGGTCTTCCTCTTGAAGATCCATTTATTTTCAATGGCTTTCCGATCATCGGGCAAGTCAACCAAAGTCCACACTTTGTTCTCATACATGGATCCCATCTCAGATTTTATGGCCTCAAACCATTTTGCAGAATTTAGGCTCATCATCGCTTCCTCATAGTTCGGAGGTTCATCATGGTCTAATAACATGACTTCCAGAACTGATTTGCCGTACCACTCTGGCGCGGAACGTACTCTGGTTGATCTACGAAGTTTAGCAGTAACTTAATCCGAAGTTTCATGATCATCATCATGAGCTTCCTCACTAATTGGCGTAGGAATCACTGGAACTAGTTTCTGTGATGTACTAATATCCAATTCGGGAGAAGGTACAATTACCTCATCAAGTTCCACTTTCCTCCCACTCACTTCTTTCGAGAGAAACTCCTTCTCTAGAAAGGATCCATTCTTAGCAACGAATATCTTGCCTTTGGAACTGTGATAGAAGGTGTACCCAACAATCTCTTTGGGGTATCCTATGAAGACACATTTCTCCGACATGGGCTTGAGCTTATGAGGTTGAAGCTTTTTCACATAAGCATCGCAACCCCAAATTTTAAGAAACGACAACTTTGGTTTCTTGCCAAACCACAGTTCATAACGCGTCATATCAATGGATTTAGATGTTGCCCTATTTAACGTGAATGCAGCTATCTCTGATGCATAACCCAAAATGATAGTGGTAAATCGGTAAGAGACATCATAGACCGCACCATATCTAATAAAGTACGGTTACGGACTTTGTTATCCTTGATGTTCCCAAGGACGATAGTATGTCTATTATCCTTGGTAGACCCTTTTTGAATACTGCGGGGGCTGTTATTGATTGCAACAAAGGTAATGTTACTTTTAACGTCAATGGTAATGAGCATACGGTTCCCTTTCCAAGGAAACAACCTTAGGTCCACAATATCGATTATATTGGAACAATTTCAACTATTACTATTGGAGGTTTTGAATTTCCTCTTTATACCGTCAAGAAGACATATGATATTCTTATTGTTGGGGACATACATATCCCCATTGAGGTAACCTAGTGTTATTCAAAAATTTCCGGTTTCATGTTATTCGGAAAGAGTTTATTATTGATCAACCTTGTTAATGGATTCCTTTTTGACGAGCATGAGATAGGTGAATCTAGATAGCACAAACCTTCTCTACCCTCCTTTTACTTTCTGTTAATTAGGTTAAATAAAGCAAAAATGGTATTTTCTGTTTGTTTCCAGACTTATCTGTGCAATAAAAATACCCCGAAAATAAAAGTTCTCCAAATGCCCTGAAAATGAAATATGATTTTTTCTACAATATTTGAGAATATATGGCACAAAAAACACAGCGAGGGGAGCCGGCACCTGGCCACGAGGGTCCAGGGCGCGCCCACCCTCACAGGGCTCGCCCCCCTGCCTCGTGGGCCCCACGTGGCCCCCTCCACTTATTCCTGCACCCATGCCCTTCTTCTTCCTCCCAAAAAAAACACTATCCAGCTCAAGCACGAGTTCTAGCTCATCTTGCTTCCATTTTCGATCTCCTTGCTCAAAGCTCCATTCACAAAACTGTTTGGGGAAATTGTTCCTTGGTATGTGACTCCTCCATTGGTCCAATTAGTTGTTGTTCTAGTGCTTTATTTATTGCATATTTTTGCTACTGTGGTGACCTTGTTTTTGAGCTTGCATGTCAAATTTCTTTGGTCTCAAGTAGTTCTAATGCATGATATAGTCTCTAGGCACTTGTAGGAGTTGTTGCTATCAATCTTGTTGAGTTTGGTTAACTTTTGTTTTGAGTTACTAAAAATTTCAGAAAATTTCAGAAAAATGCATAGGAAAATCTTCCAAGGTGGTTCTTCAAGGAAGCAAGAACCAAGGCTCGCGATTCGTGAGCCGGACGATGAACTACCGAGGGAAGCTGAAGTGCGGCCTTGTGAATGACCGTCGAAGGAATTTATGGTTCGGGTTGGCATTAAGGAGGAATTTGACGCATATGTGCGTAACGCTGACCTCGAGGGCTTCATGCAAGATAAGTGCCCTCAATACCGTTACTTAACTGATACCTTTGTGAGAAGGTTTAAATTTTCATCTTCACGTAATTCTCACACTGTCCTATTTGACCTTTATGATAAATCTTACACCATGGACTTAGAGGATTTTAATGATGCTTGTAAGCTCCCGCAGTGGGGCAGTATGGGTGATCCTCGTAAATCTGAATATAGAGACTTCCTTGCTAGTATCACTATGGGGGAATCTAGAGAAATCACACAAGCTACCACAGGAAGCATTCATTTTCCTGCTATTCATTACTTTGCCCTTTTTATTGGTAGATGCATAAACGGTGAAGATGAGGCTTGCCACATGTGTGTCCCAGATCTTAGTGTTCTCAAGAGTGATGTATTAGGTGATAGACAATACAACTTGGGAGCCATTCTTGCACGTAGGCTACATCACAATGGTTTGTATGGAGATTTATTTGGTGGGATTTATGCCACTCGCATAGCCCGCCGTTTTGGTGTGCATGTACATGAAAATGATGAACCTTTACCGCCTGCTTATTTGGATTACAATGCTATGGTTATTCACCGGTTTATAGAGAGGGATGAACAATCCATCAAATATCGACTAATCTTTAACCGACGTCACGTCGTCCATATTGCTCTTCCTGCCCCTACCTTGTTTGACTTTTAGGCAAAAGGGGGATATACTATAACTAGGGAGGAGGCAAACGAGTATTATGATATGATGGAAGGAGCCTGTCTCCAAGCTGCAGCTCAGCAGGCAGTAGTTGTTGCTTCTCAGTACAACCCCAACTACAACTTTGGATATCCGCCAGGCCAATACTGGCCATAGACCAACTTAGGCCAAAAGCCTAAGCTTGGGGGAGTACGTGTTTCTCACCGACTTTACATTCATGCTCACACACTTATTCTAGTTGTCGGTGCTCAAACTCTTTCATTGTACCATCCATGCTTAGTTTCAATTCTTTTCTTAGTCTTTTTCTTGTGTGCTAAAAAAACTTAAGAAAAAAAATAGTTGTAGCTTTTAGCTAGTTTACTTTCCTTGCTTGTAGTAGTAGTAATTAAAAGAAGACCCGAAAAGATTTATCGTTCTTCTTTTGCTTGTTGGGAGCTTTCTCGTATAAATAGTTTCTTTTCTTTTCGTTGGGGGTCAAGAGGAGAAGACCATGATTGAAAATGCTTAGTGGCTCTCATATGCTTTATTGTTGATTTAACCTTGAGCCATATTACCTTGTCTTCTCTTTTGTATTAAATGCTCGCAGATTCCAGCTTAGTCCAATGCACGTGCACTATTATTATTATCCATACCGTTCGGTGGTGCGAGTGAAAGGCAATAAGGATGATATATGATGAATTGATTGAGATGAGAAAAGCTGGTATGAACTCGACCTCTCTTGTTTTTGTAAATACGATAGTTCATCATTCCTGGTTCAGCTTGTTATGAATGAAACATGCTTGCAATGACAATTAGAGATCATAGCTGCTTATGCCATGCTTAATTAGGTGAGAGTTTATAATGGTCTATCTTGCGTGCCAACATGATATTAAAATGGTTGTGATGTGGTATGATAGGGTGGTATCCTCCTTTGAACGATTCAAGTGACCTGACTTGGCACATGTTCACGCATGTAGTTGAAACAAAATCAACATAGCCTCCATGATATTAATGTTCATAGTGATATATATCCTACTCATGCTTGCATTCATTGTTGATTAATTTTAATGCATGTTCATGACTGTTGTCGCTCTCTAGCTGGTCGCTTCCCAGTCTCTTTCTAGCCTTCACATGTACTAAGCGGGAATACTGCTTGTGCATCCACTTCCATAAACCCCAAAGTTATTCCATATGAGTCCACCATACCTTCCTATATGCGGTATTTACCTGCCGTTCCAAGTAAATTTGTATGTGCCAAACTCTAAACCTTCATATGAAATTCTGTTTTGTATGCTCGAACAGCTCATGTATCAACTAGGGATGTTTATATCTTCCATGCTAGGTGGGTTATTCTCACGATGAGTGGACTCCACTCATCATTCATGAGAAAATGGCTGGTAACCGGGATGCCCAGTCCCATGCTCAAAATCATAATAATTAAACAAAACTCCCCCATGGTTGTTGCTGGTTTGGACGGTACCCGTTGTTTCGGGCCAGCCATGGAGTGTGCTTGTTGGTGGTTGGGGGAGTATAAACTTTACCATTCTGTTTGGGAACCGCCTGTAATGTGTGTAGCATGGAAAATATCGAGATTCTTGGTTGCTATGTTGACAATGAGAGTATACCGCTCAAAATGTTATTCATCTCTATTTAAAAATCGAGCTCTGGCACCTCTACAAATCCCTGCTTCCCTCTGCGAAGGGCCTATCTATTTACTTTTATGCTGAGTCATCACCCTATCGTAAAAGAGGACTAGTAGGAGAGCACTTTTGTCATTTGCATGTATTGCTATTAATTTGCATTGAGTATGATCATGACTGGATCTCTTTTACCATGAATTACAATGTCTAGTCAGTCCTTGATCTTTAAAAGTGCTCTGCATTTATGTTTTGCGGTCTCAGAAAGGGCTAGCGAGATACCATCTTGTTATATCATATTATGATTGTTTTGAGAAGTGTTGTCATCCGAGGTTTATTATTATTGCTCGCTAGTAGATTATGCCATTAATATGAGGAGATATGAGACCTGAAAGTTATTTTGGATGTGGTTAGTTCATGATCTAGCTGAAAACTTGAATGGTGGCTTTACATATTCATAACATCAAGAGCAAACAGAGTATGTCAAAGTTTTTCTTTATCACTTTCAGTTTATCAACTGAATTGCTTGAGGACAAGCAAAAGTTTAAGCTTGGGGGAGTTGATACATCTCCAACGTATCTTCTTTTCCAAACACTTTTGCCCTTGTTTTGGACTCTAACTTTCATGATTTGAATGGAACTAACCCGGACTGGCGTTGTTTTCAGCAGAATTGCCATGGTGTTGTTTTTGTGCAGAAATAAAAATTTCTCGGAATGACCTGAAAATCCACGGAGAATTATTTTGGAAAATATAATATATATCTACGGAAAGATCCACGTCAGGGGGCCCACACCCTGTCCACGAGGGTGGGGGCGCGCCCCCTCCCCCTAGGCGCGCCCCCTGTCTCGTGGGCCCCTGATGCTCCACCGATGTACCCCCGGACTCCATATATTCACTTTTGGGGAGAAAATATCGGAGAGAAAGAATTATCGTGTTTTACGATACAGAGCCTCCGCCAAGCCCTAATCTCTCTCTGGAGGGTTGATCTGGAGTCCGTTCGAGGCTCCGGAGAGTGAAGATCGTCGCCATCATCATCATCAACCTTCCTTCATCACCAATTTCATGATGCTCACCGCCGTGCGTGAGTAATCCCATCATAGGCTTGGTGGACGGTGATGGGTTGGATGAGATTTACCATGTGATCGAGTTAGTTTTGTTAGGGTTTGATCCCTAGTTTCCACTATGTTCTAAGATTGATGTTGCTATGACTTTGCCATGCTTAATGCTTGTCACTAGGGCCCGAGTGCCATGATTTCAGATCTGAACCTATTATGTTTTCATGAATATATGTGTGTTCTTGATCCTTTCTTGCAAGTCTATAGTCACCTACTACGTGTTATGATCCGGCAACCCCGAAGTGACAATAATCGGGACCACTCCCGGTGATGACCGTAGTTTGAGGAGTTCATGTATTCACTATGTGTTAATGCTTTGGTCCGGTACTCTATTAAAAGGAGGCCTTAATATCCCTTAGTTTCCACTAGGACCCCGCTGCCACGGGAGGGTAGGACAAAAGATGTCATGCAAGTTCTTTTCCATAAGCACGTATGACTATATTCGGAATACATGCCTACATTACATTGATGAACTGGAGCTAGTTCTGTGTCACCCTAGGTTATAACTTTTACATGATGAATCACATCCGACATAATTCCCCATCACCGATCCAATGCCTACGAGCTTTTTCACATATTGCTAGTTGCGTATTTACTTTTTCGCTGCTACTGTTACAAAAACTACAAAAACACTACCGTTACTTTTATTGCTGTTACCGCTATCTCCATATTACTTTGCTACTAAACTACCTTGCTGCAGATACTAAGTTTCCAGGTGTGGTTGAATTGACAACTCAGCTGCTAATACTTAAGAGTATTCTTTGGCTCTCCTTGTGTCGAATCAGTAAATTTGGGTTGAATACTTTACCCTCAAAAACTGTTGCGATCCCCTACACTTGTGGTTATCAGGACCGGGCTCCCGCACGGGACGGCGGCCATCAAGCCAATCGTGCCGGTAACATACCAGTTCGGGGTCAATACCGAACATCACAACCGTCGGACATACGCCACGATATAGCAAAATACAAAGGAGCTGCACACCCTCTGTGCTTCACCGATGAGGTGCTGGATCATGACTTTCCAGAAGGGTTTAAACCCGTGAATATCGAACCGTATGATGGAACGACGGATCCTGCCGTCTGGATAGAAGACTTTATTCTTCACATCCACATGGCTCGAGGAGATGATCTCCCCGCCATTAAATATTTACCTCGAGCTAAAAGGACCAGCTCGGCACTGGCTAAACAGCCTCCCAGAGAACTCCATTGGGAGTTGGGAAGAACTTGAGGATGCTTTTCGGGCCAATTTTCAAGGGACTTATGTTCGGCCCACGGACGCTGACGATCTAAGTCACATCATCCAACAACCCGGGGAGTCAACCAGCAAGCTTTGGAATCGGTTTCTCACTAAGAAGAACCAAATCGTCGACTGTCCGGACGCTGAAGCCTTAGCGGCATTCAAGCACAGTATCCGGGATGAATGGCTAGCCAGACACCTTGGACAGGAAAAGCCGAGGATAATGGTAGCCCTAACTACACTCATGACTCGCTTTTGCGCGGGTGAGAATAGCTGGTTAGCTCGTAGCAGTACCAGTGACCCTGGAACATATGAAGCCAGGGACGGCAATGGAAAGCCACGACGTAACAAAAACAAACGTCGAAACAATGCTGGAAGCCCAGATGATACAGCGGTAAATGCCAGATTTAGTGGCTCCAGACCCGGTCAACGGAAGAAGCCATTTAAAGGCAACAGGGATGGTCCATCCAGTCTGGACAAAATATTAGATAGGCCGTGCCAAATCCATGGCACCCCAGAGAAACCTGCCAACCACACCAACCGTAACTGTTGGGTCTTCAAGCAGGCCGGCAAGCTCAATGCCGAACACAAGGGGAAGGAGCCTCAGAGCGAAGACGAGGATGAACCTCGCCAGCAAAATATAGGGGGGCAGAAGAAATTTCCACCGGAGGTTAAAATAGTGAACATGATATATGCCACTCATATCCCAAAGAGGGAGCGCAAGCGCGCACTCCGAGATGTCTACGCCGTTGAGCCTGTGGCCCCCAAATTCAACCCATGGTGGGCATGTCTGATCACTTTCGATCGCAGGGATCATCCGACTAGTATTCGTCATGGGGGTTCGACTGCCCTAGTGCTCGACCCAATAATCGATGGATACCATCTAACCTGAGTCCTCATGGACGGCGGCAGCAGTCTCAATCTGATATATCAGGACACTGTCCGCAAGATGGGGATCGACCCATCAAGAATTAAGCCAAGCAGCACGACCTTTAAAGGAGTGATACCGTGCGCGGAAGCCCGCTCCACAGGCTCTATAACACTGGAAGTCGTATTCGGCTCTCCAGATAACTTTCGAAGCGAAGAGCTAATATTCGACATCGCTCCATTCCGAAGTGGCTATCATGCATTACTCGAAAGAACGGTCTTCGCCCGCTTTAATGCAGTCCCGGATTATGCCTATTTAAAGCTTAAAATGCTTCGACCACGTGGCGTCATCACGGTCAATGGAAATATGGAGCGCTCTCTCCGTACGGAGGACACTGCAGCCCTAGCAGCCGAAGTCCAAAACGTCCTATTCAAGCCGGATAATCTGTCAGTCGTGGACATAACTAAACGTGTCTGGAACACGCCCTAGTGCGGTAGCTCGGACGAACCTGAGCTAGATTAGCAGCTACGCCCCCACCGACTGCCCCATAAGGTGATAGCACATGTACCTAGAGTGCATAATTATGCCTTAAAAATCTCTTGGGCGACGCTAGGGGCACAATGCATATAGTCCATAGTTCGGCTTGACCCTGTTCGGACTCTAAACTTATGTTTTTAGGTTCCTTAAACGAACCAGTCTTGTCATGGCCACAATGGATTTCTTTTTCTTTTCCAGATTTATTTTCTTTTCCTTTTACAGGCGGCCATCATACTCTCACCCCTTCAAAGACACATTACAGAGGAGGAAACAACACAGACGTGCAGTAGGGACCCGTACTAAGGTTTCTCTTTACATTAAGACCCTATGTAAACCTTTTTTCTCTTTCTTTTTATATACCTTTTTGGCATGTAAAATGTCCAAAAAGGTTTTCGACATTGTCTGTAAGTTTTCGGCTCGCCGTACCGTAAAGGGATATTAATAGAACAACTTGATTCACATTATGTTCGGAGTTTTATTCACTCATCATAAATGTTCTCTTTCCACATCAGATTGCCATATGTGCCTTGTTAATAAGGGTCTATTACCAGGGGTTGTATTCAGCCTAGTATATGTTGAAAAGACCGAACATCTATAAGGAGCGTTCGGCGTCCTGGATGTTTGCCTTATATGCATCAGTTCTGAATCATGTCTTGGTTCAATAGTTGGGTTGCCCGGCTCCTATGCTTACCCCTACGTTCCCGATTGTTCGGCTAGGGTGTAAAGGGAGAACTACTACGATTGTACTTCTGGCTCGTCTGGTCAAGTACCTCAGTAGAGAAAGCCAAAAATTGACCGTCATGATAAGCGAGAACCTGGTCCGCAATCCGATGACTTAGTTTTATACTACGATAAACCTTAAACCCTAACCATATGAACCCTAAACAAGGCCAACCATCTCACTTCCTTCAAATCCTCCACTTCTCCTGACAAGTCTAGATCTTCTTCTTCCTCCCCATGCAAATTCATCCCCTCAAACACGTCCTCAAGATCAGGATCTGGACCAAGGTGATCCCATCTACCTTCTTCCTCATCCTCGCTGCCCGCTTCCTCCTCTTCCTCCACCGTGTTATCCCCTAGGGTTTCCCCGATCGGCGCCGTAGATTGCCTGCTTTGTCCTTCCTCCATCATCTTCTCTCCTTCTCTGTGGTCGCACTCCTGAGCTTCCTTCGCTAGCCCCTCTCCCCCCTTCAGTGTGTGCGTCGACCCCATGCAGACCTAGCGCGCAACAGGGACGAACCAGGGACAAGAATCGCTGGAGAAATCCGGTTAAATTGCGATAGGATCACGTGGACTCCGGCGGCGGCGCCGAAGGACAGGTTGGACCCTAGGCGGAAACCCTAGGGGAAAAGCTTAATGTTTTTGTGATGTGTAAACCTTTGATGCAAATTACTGTTGGCTAACATACAAATTGTTGGAGATGCCCTTACACGATCGGCAACGCAAGCACACACTTCAGTATATCACTAATATTACAGTTCCATATACATACTATTCCATTTGTCGCATAATATAAAAAATGTTTCTGACACTATACTTAGTGTAAAAAAAAACTAGTATATTATATGAGACCAATGGAGCAGTCTTTTTAGCATGACCCATGAACACAAATTGCACAGCCTGACTGTATATACACCGATTCCTAAGGCATGCATCCAGCCTCCGTAGCTTTGTTTTCTACTCCCTCCGTCCCACAATATAAGAACGTTTTTAGCACTAGTGTAGTGTCAAAAATATTCTTATATTATGGGATAGAGGGAATACTGAATTTGAATGCAAATTACTCTTCTGCTTTGCTACTAGTACACTCTGCGGGGCAATCTGCACCTAAAACCGTGCTCACGCCGACAGGTGGGGCCAGTAGCTTTCCCCCTTGCGAAGAACCTTGTTGCCGTGTGGGCCCGCCAGGTCAGCGGCTTCACCAGCTGGCTCCTACCGCGGCCAGTGTACTCCTCCTACGCCGACCAGCTCCTCGGCAGCAGCGACGTCCGCGACGAGGCGGCGCCGAACATCTGGTCGAGGGCGACGACGACGCCCATGGACAGCGCCGTCCCCAGGCGGTGGTCAGGCACCACCAGCCGGAACACGTCGTCCCCCACCGACTCCTTCCGCCGCACCTCCGCCACGGGGGCACCCCCGCGCGCGTCCCGCACCGCGCAGCTCCGCCGCCCGTACGACCCCTCGACGACGTAGGAGGCCGCGTCGGCGCCGGCCGAAGAGGGCCCCAGCGGCGTGACGTGCGCGAGCGTCTTGTCGGACGCGCGGCGACGGAGGCCGGCGTGGTGGCGGCGCACGGAGAGGAGCGGCTTGGCGGTTGACGCGCTCGCCTCGCCGTCGTACACCACCCAGTGCTCCCCCAGCCCCAGGCCCAGCTTGATCTTGCGCCGCACGGTGAGGAGCGGCTTCCCCGCGGCGTCCATGAGCACGACGTCCTCGGCGCGGCGCCGGATCCCCGACGACGAGCCGTAGCGGTCGACGCGGAAGGCGAGGCCGCCGGCGGAGTCGAACACGGTGAAGCCGTCGCAGTTGAAGAGCAAGGACTTGCGCCACACCGTCAGCACCGTGGGCTGCTGCTCCCCGACGACGGCCCTGTCTCCAGCCGGCAACTCTGGCGCGGCGACGTTCGGGTGCACCTTTGCCATGCCGCTAGCTCGTACAGTAGATAATTAGCTTTGGTTCGCGGTGAGGGGCGCGATCGATCTGGCCGGCGTGCTTGCAGTCAAGACTCAAGAGGTTGGAGGAGAGGTGGAGAATGAGGAGAATCGGGGAAGCGGGAGGGGGATATATACCGGCCGGCTCGGGTCGGGTTGGACGGGAGGGCGGCCGAGCTAGGAATAAGGTGAGGTGGACGGCAGAGCACCGGATGCATGTCTTCTCTAGGTGCGAATACTTTTCAGTTTATGGGAGTTTTCCCTCCTTTTTGTCACTCGACAACAATGGACATTTTTTTTCCTTTCTTCGTCTCAGCAGTTGCACCTTAGCATTATTCTCGATTGATCGACGTGGAAATGAGGAATTTCGCAAACAAAAAAAGGACACGGAAATTACGAAACTATCAAAGATTCAAAGACACGACAAATCTCTCTCTTTTTATAATCTTTCACAATTCTTGCTGCCATTGGATATATGAATGACGGGCTACCGCGAGGGCATGCAGGAATCAGGATAAATCGTGGACGGGCGGGCGGGCGGCTGGCCGGCCGTGCAAAGAACATATTCGTTGGGCAATAGCTAACCGCACACCGACTAAATATGATCACTTTGTTGTAATCTCCTCAAAGGTGTAGATAGATAAAGTCGTGGTGATATGGTCCATAGTGGAATGCTGCGGCAAGGAATGAAAGTTGTATACCTTGCCTCCAAAGCAAGGGTCCTCGTGCATGTAGAACGTACGTGCGCGTATAAATTCCATTCCCTGAATTCGCTAAATGGTTAACCCAGAGGGAGTCATAGTTTAATCAAACTGTTTTTTTCAGGGAAATAAATATGTGTCTTGGTCATATAACTCATGAATTTCTTTTCATGGCATATAACTCATGCATGTAATTACGTGGCTAGAGCAGTACTAGCCTATACCGCTGGTCAATTCATTGGATGATAAACTAGATGCTACACTACACTAGAGCAGGTGTGCCAGTTAGGGTGATGTCAACCAACTGGATCCTAATTGTTGCTCCATGCATGCATGCATGCAATTCAGTACGTTTGATCCCTGAATGCGTAGAAATTTCCGTCGCGCCGATCCAACACCTACTTGCAAATGATCCTTTGTTTGTCCAAAACTGACGTGTACGATTTTTTTTTCCCATGGTGCGAAACGTAGAAAACAGAACATATGCCCGCTATATAAATCAGATTTTGACGGGCATATGCCAGCAAGTTAATACTATGATCCAGACGAAACTATTCGTGCCGGATATGCTAGCTAGCAAGTTAATATGATTCAGGCAAAACAATTCAGGGATATGCTCCATATGTAGCAAGTCAATTTGATCCCGATGAAATTATTCAGCGGCATATCCGGCGTACATATATACTTGGGCAGGGGCAGCCGAATGAATCATGGATTAGCACACACTTATAGCTAGCATATTCGGACCAAAATATCGTCACACTGAAGCAACAAAAAAACATTCTACGTAGCTCGCTCTTATAATCAAGGAAAATGGATATTCTTCGGTCCCTCACTAGCCTATACCGCTTGTTAATTCATTGGGTGATATAATTATTGCTCCAAGCATTGCATGCATGCACGATTCAGTACGTTTGATCCCCGAATGCGTAGAAATTTCCGCCGCGCTCCGATCCAACACCTACTTGCAAATGATCCTTTGTTGATCTAAAACTGACGTGTACCAATTTTTCCCATGGTGGGAAACGTTGAAAACGGAACATATGCTCCCTATATGAATGGGAATTTGATGGGCATATGCCAGCAGGTGAATACTATGCCCCATACGAAATTATTCATGGATGTGCTAGCTAGCAAGTTAACATGATTCAGGCAACATAATTCGGGGATATGTCATGCCCCATATGTAGCAAGCCATTTTGACCAGGACGAAATTATTCAGCGGCATATCCAGCGTACATATGCACTTAGGCAGGGGCAGCTGAATGAATCACGGATTAACACACACTTGGGTAGCATATTCGGACCAAAATGTAGTCACACTGAAGAAGAAAAAAACATGCGACTCTTGGAGTGAAGTCAGGCATCGAGCTAGGTAGCACCCTACTCAGCTTTCAACGTACTGTACGTACACAGGACAGCACGCATAGAGGTGAGTACATCGTACGTGCATGCATGTAGCCTGGCTAGCTAATTTGGCGCCGAAATTAAGTCAGCTAGCATGTGCGCCACATGGAGTGTCCATCTGACGACACACGGGCTGCGCACACGTGGCTCGGCCAGCAACGTGTCCTATCCCAGCTGGTGGATCCATCGTACTAGTACTCCGTTTCCAATAAACTTTGAAGAACGATCGAAGTCGAAATAAGATAAAATAGCAAAGGGGTGGCTACGCAGTCTGAGGCGTTTCCGATTAATGAATGCCATGCCACATATACCTGCATTACAAGTACTACTAGTGTAGTATAAGATGGATGCATGCATCCATGATCCATCAACGATCACAGCGCCAGCTAGTGGTACTCCGTTTCCAATCAACTTTGAGGAGTAGTACGTAAATTCAGGGGAAATATGCTTACAATACAAGGAGCACGCGCAGAAATATTTCTAGGGATTGTGCCACTTTAGCAAAGATCGTGCATCGCATGCGTCTCGAAGCCTTGGGATACACGTAGTAGTCTTATAGCGATGGATCGAACTGCATGCTCCTCTGCATGCGGACACAAAGCAGAGCTGTTGGCCATCCATGCAGGCAAAGTAATGGGAAACTTCAAGCACTGTCTCCACGAGTCGTGTCTGCGCATGCGCGCGTCGTCGATCCAGTGTTAGCACATGCCGGGAGTGCTAGCTTCTTGTCTTTTTCTGCCAAGTCGTCTCGACGCACAGAAGCCCCACTGTAATTGTAATATAAAAAGAAAAACCTCTCTCAGAGATCGATGGTGCGCGTGCTCTCTTCTTTGCTTTGACTTAAGGCCTTGAGCAACTTACACTAACAGGGGGGCATGCACGCTACTAGTACCTGCGCAACACGCCAACGCTACCCATGAAAAGCTAGTAAAAATGCACTGCTGGTGAGCAACAGTAGCTAAATAAGGCAGCGCGAACTGTTTCACCCACCATGAAAAGGCATGCACAGATGAGTGCCTTCCGGCCGGCCAGATTGCCCGGCACTTCCCTGCGCGCATGACACTTGACAAACTGCTATCCGCTGTTCGCCGCGTATAGGGCGTGTGCACGCTGCCACGGACGGCCGGGTGGTGGAAACGTGAGACGGCCTTCGAATTTTGCTGATGACTAGGGCAGTGCGTACACTGTTCACGGCACACATGCATGCACCGGGCCTTGGGATTGCTTGCTTTGCTACTGCATCCAGGGATGTGGACAGGGCAGACGCCGAGCACATTATTAGATTGTGCATGCAGCATGCACGCTTTGGAGGGAGCAGCCAATGCAACGAGCGCTGTCACGTAGGAACACAAGGCCTGCCCATGTGCCTCCCTTGATCGTTTGCTCCAGTTGAGCTGCTTTTTGGCTGTCATGATGTTGCAGTATTAACCGGCAAATAGCTTGGCACAAGTACGTTGCTACTGTACTGGTTGGGTGCGTGTCTACAACATAATATGTACTCTCTCCGTTTTAAAATAGGAAAAAGTCCAAAACAAACCTTGAATTTATAGGCGAAAGCTAAACCAAACCCCGAACTCTCAATCCCTGAAATCAGCACACCAAACTCTCTAATCCCGGTCTATTTTAAACCTTGAAAGAATTCGCCGGTATTTGCTGAATTGGGCCAGCCCAGTAGCGCAGTCTCTCTCGCGCGCGCACTAATTTGTTTTTTCTTATTTGCTTCTTTTACGTTTTTATTTCATTTTTCAAGTTTTACACATGTCAAATATTTCTTAGTACTCAAATTACATTTTTAACGCATACATTAAATATTTGATAAACTTTTGATATTTTCAAATAAATTGTGGACATTTTTAAATTAAAAGTTTTCAAAACTTTTTTGAATACATGGTATTTTTCCAAATACAGTACATGTTTTACATTTTCTTAATGACAATAAACATTTTATAAACTACACGAGCACTCTTTTACATGGTTCAATATTTTTTAATTTGCATACACTTTTTGCAAACACATGTCATGTATATTCTGTTATGGCTATGTTGCATTTTTTTACAACACGCAAACATTTTTTTACATTGTACAAAAAGTGTTCGCACTTTAAACTTTTGTTCAGATTTCAGAAAAAAATTATGTTTAAAAAAGTGTTTGCACTTTAAAATTTTGTTCAGGTTAAAAAAAATGTTTATGTTTCAAAAGGTGTTCTCCTTTTGAAAGTTGTTGGTTTATTAAAAGTATCAAAAATTTCAAAAACACACTTTATAAAATTTTCAAAGATTTCAGAAATAAATACAAAATGCGAAAAGTTTTTAAAAATGCAAATAGAATTTCAGAATTCCAAATAATTTTAAAAAAATAGAAAATGAATTGAATTCGTGCCAAAAATATAAAACAGGAACATGTTTTCACTTCCGAACAATTTTATAAATGTGCGAACATTTTTGAAGCTTCACAAATTCTTGTTGTGTTATAGTGGGCCGGCCCAAATTCGTGCCCGTGAGAGTCGCTTGTTATCCCGGCCGGGATTGCAGTATTCCCGGTGTGCCAAACAGGTATAGGGTCCAAAATAGACCGGGATTATAAGTTCAGAGTGCCAATTTCCGGGATTCAAAATTCAAGGTTTGATTTAGCTTTCATCTGCAACTTCAAGGTTTATATTGGACTTTTTCCTTTAAAATAAGTGCCTCAATTTTAGTACGGCTGAGATACTACCGAACTTGACATCGGCCTACTCTCAAAGGTCATTCTTTTTCAAGCACACGCAAGAGCATTGCGCGCTTTTCCATTTAAGAAGGAAGAAAGGCCATTTTCAATTGGCTAGGGGAGTAGACTTTGGGAAGGTCCGTCAACAATGAATGAATTGAAAAACAAGATAATACTACTCCCTCTGTTCCTAAATATAAGCCGTATTAAAGTTTCCATTATGAACTACTCCCTCCGTTCCATAATGTAAGTGTCAAAAAATGTCTTACATTATAGGACCGAGGGAGTACATATGAAGAAGTAAATCAGTGAATTTATAATCTAAATATGTCTATATACATCTATATGTAGTTTATAGTGAAATCCCTAAAAAAGACTTGTATTTAGAAACGAAGGGAGTATGTACTCCAATGGCTTAAGGTGGGAGTATGTACTCCAATGGCTTAAGGTGGTGGTAGTATTGATGACTGTTAGAATAAATCCGAGGCATACCGTCGATCATCCGAGGACCAAGCAATCATACGAGCACGACACCGAGATTTGTTAACGAGGTTCACCGATATGGCTACATCCCCGGGGCTTGACTACGGGCGCTCCTCCCCGTGATACCGTCACAATACCGCACACTGGCCACCCGGGCGCCGGCACATGCCGCCGGCTCCCCCTTGCGCGTCTGTGCTATTATGTTGGCATAGGTTACATCGTGTGTCTACCCTCGCTATATAAGAGAGGCCTATGATACAAGTGTCCTATTAGGACACGACTCCATATCCTATCTAAACACAGTACAACTCAGAGTCCAACTGTAACCTACCTTGTACACAATATTCGACACAACTCTAACAAACTCCACCTTGAGGAATATTCTCCACCACCTTGAATTCGTCAATGCGTCAAACTTCCATGTACATTGGACTTGAGCTTATCCCATGAGTACCGCTGCTACTCCAAAGACTGCATGCGACTCCACCTGCAACTTGTAGTCCCTTCTTTTCTTGATCACAGTCAACACTCGAGCAAAATTAAGTTCATTGTTACACTAGTTTGTGCTCCCAACTTTTCAGAGTATCCGTCCAACATCATCACAGACCGATCACTGACCTGCGTGAAAGTGAACAACTCACTTATTGGGTGTCACACATAAGAGTTACCTGAACTCAACATCACCGCTCCTTTCTCGACCGTCCGTCTGAAACTTGAAGAAATTTCACCATTGCTTGTAGTCATCCCGAGTCAAATTCGCAGTTGTCTCACCACATGTATGACCACCAGAGCCCTGGCCCGTCTCCATGTCCCGTGCGCGCCGCACGCCTCGTCGCTATTACCGCGTCGAGCCTCCGCTGTCCCGGTCGAGTCTCAAGGGTCGCGAACCCACACCACTCAACCCCCACTGCAGAGTACCACCGATCATCACCGACCGATGACGAGTTTCATGCTTCCATCAGACCACTGGGCTCCGGTCCAAACTGCATGTCACTCGCTTTTCCCGCTGAAATAGGCTTCGACTCTCTGAGCTCTTACGCCGTAGCCCCTCAATCAGCATCAAGTGAAGTCTTCCAGACTCCAGCTCCACCTTCAACATGACTCCATGGTAGATGATCAGTCCACTCCCGCGCTCCGTCGACTTCAAGCTCCGTGTGTACACCATCTTGAATCAACCCCGCGCCATAGTCTTGTCGAAGTCACACAAGCCCTCGGGGCCTGCGCCACGTGTTTCCACGCCCAGAAGTCGGTCACCATCAGCGTCACGCTCCTATGTCGTCGTCGCCGATCCCACCATCGTCTTCTGTATCAACCGACTCATGTCGATCCGTCAGACTGCCTAGTCCGAACCAGCCGAACTTATCCGACTACAACCATGCTCCACCCTGCACCATGACCGCGCGCACATCTGTGCATGTCTTGGATGCCATGTGTATGCATGATCTTCACGATGCACTTCCAGGCTCCTCTGGACCATATATGCACGTTGCCAATCTGCTAAACTCCTGGTAAAACATCGTACACAATTTGCAATGCATCAGAAAAACTGCTTCCAGGGAAGCTCTCGTGACTGTACCAAGTGTGCCGCCACACCTCCCAATGCTCCTTTTCTGAATCCAATTGCTATCCATGCTGACGTCAATTACCATAGTGCTGCAGATTGCCCTTTTTTTTGTCCAACAAAACTCGTTGCCTTTCCTTGGCTCAGCACAGTCCAGCGCACATGTGCCTTGCAGCGTTGCCCCACCAGCTTTGCTCCGGCTGGGCCTCTCCTAGGATCCGTCCACGTCTGGGCTTCGGCCACCCAATTTGGGAAACACCCCACCACGCAACAGTACCCTGGGCCCGGCCCTATCTGGCCGCAATCTGAACACCCGCAACGTGCGCCGTTGAACGCTCGCCCGATCGACCTAGCCGATCGACTGCCGCACGTCTCCGCTCACACTGCCGTACGCTCGCCCAATCGATCCGTATCGATCACCGCACGTCCCGCCTGTCGCTGATCCATCGAGTCCGTCGTCTTGTCTGCTTTTTCCGATCTCGTCGAGAACCACGCCGATGGCCGGCTGCATCTCCGACTCGATCCTTCCTCTAAATCAACGATCCGCAGCCTTCGGACAACCTAGCTCATGATACCACTTGTTAGAATAAATCCGAGGCATACCGTCGATCATCCGAGGACCAAGCAATCATACGAGCACGACACCGAGATTTGTTAACGAGGTTCACCGATATGGCTACATCCCCGGGGCTTGACTACGGGCGCTCCTCCCCGTGACACCGTCACAATACCGCACACTGGCCACCCGGGCGCCGGCACATGCCGCCGGCTCCCCCTTGCGCGCCTGTGCTATTATGTTGGCATAGGTTACATCGTGTGTCTACCCTCGTTATATAAGAGAGGCCTAGGATACAAGTGTCCTATTAGGACACGACTCCATATCCTATCTAAACACAGTACAACTCAGAGTCCAACTGTAACCTACCTTGTACACAATATTCGACACAACTCTAACAATGACAACACACACCACGTAGATTTGATTCATGCCGTTTAATAAACCCTCGCAAGTATATATGCCTAGGCATCTGCCAAGGTAGTGCGCATATGTTGACGGGGACTTTACCAGCTAAATATAAGTCATGGTGTTGATGGAAGCCTACGCAGCATGCACAAACACCAGAAATTATCACCCCTACTAGGGACACTGGCCGGCAATTTTTAACGTTAACTAAAGTCAAGGAGTAAGCAATTTTTAAAGTTCTCCCTCTGTAAATTAATATAAAAGCGTTTAGATCACTATTTTAGTATTCTAAACGCTCTTATATTAGTTTACGGAGGGAGTAATTAACAACCTTAGCTAGACATGTGTGGCGTCACCACAATATGCATGCGACTTCTGACTAATGTCAACTCACCAAACAAATTCGCAATACTACCAGTGAAACCTTTTTTTCTGATACAGGGTGAGTGAGGTGATGTACGTATACGCATGTTGGGTCTTGCTTGTCAGGTTGCTTTCGTTTGTGCATGCCAACTGGCAGCTAAGATAACTTAATTAGATCGCATTGTTTCTAGATATTGGACGGTGAATCATCATGGCTTCATGTTTTTCTTTTTTTTTCTTTTTTTTTCTTTTTTGAGAGAGGGTGCTTAGTTGTTAGTCAGCGCTCCTGCATATTTTGCCCCTCCACTTCCTGGAGCCTGCATGCATGCGCGCACACATCTTTAGCGCCTCCCAAAGTCAACCGCACGCATCATTCCATTGCCAGTTTTTCCTTTTAGTGAAAATCATTGGATTAGTTTTATCGAACACTAGGATAATGTCCACCGCCGCCAACAATTGAATTATAAAAATCACCACTGATAGGGAACCAATACAACGGACTAGGTCGTCACCGCCGGTACCCTCTGGGCAACACCTCCTGATAGCTGCCTGGCTCTGTCGGTTGACGGCTCGTTTTGAGTTGAAGATGGTTCAGCAGGAGCGAGAATGATCCCAAGGAACGACAAAGAAGAAGTTGTATTCGTAGCATGTCAAGTCCTCGTCTACTGCAACAATGCTCTAGGAGCGGAAATTCATGCAATCTTGGAAGGGATGAATCTAGCTCTCCAATGGTCGTCTCCGCCTGTTGAGTATAATGTTTATTAGGAAAGAAAAGATAGATTAGGATTTGTTCTGACTTGTCTTGTACTCCAAGTAGATCATTGTACTCCTATATATATGCCCACGAGGCTCAAGCAATACAACAACTATTTCATCAATTCCCTCTCTCCCTTCAACATGGTATCTATCGCAAGTCGATCCTAAACCCTAGCCGCCACCGCTTCCGCACCCGCGCGCCGTCCCCGGGGCGGTCGGCCTCCATGACCGCCGCCGGGGGCCGCGCCGTCCGTACCTAGGGTTCGTCCGCCGGCCGTGTTGGCCGGCTGCCCTAGAGAGTCTTTTTCCCGAGCCATTGCTCCGGTTTTTTCGCTCTCTCGCCGGTCGTTTTGGTCAGCGTTTTTTTTTGTTTTCCGATCTAATCTTGATCGGTTTGCGTCGCCCGCCGCAGCCGTCGACCCCATGCGCCTCTACTCCGACCCCGGCGCGACCCGTCGGCCTCTCCTCCGACCCGCGGCCACGTGCGCCGAGGCGGCCCGTCCGGGCCAGCCGCCGTCAGCGCGTCAGTCCGCCCGTCGCCCTGCGTCGGCCGTCACCGCCCTGCTCCGACCGGAACACCTGCATCGCCCCGACCCGGCGGCCTCGCGCCATGCGACGGCCAATCATAGCCGTCGCTCGCGCGCCGGCCCGCCCATCGATCCACGTCACCCGCCTCCGCCGTGTCTGCACGGCGGCCCGGCGGTCTACCTCGTTGGCCTCGTCCTCGGCTGCATCAGGCTCGTCGTGTGCCTCAACTCGGGCGCCGTTGCTCCGTTGGTCGCTCGGGCCTCGCTGCCCGGGCGCCGGCGCTGCTTTGGCAGACCGGGTGCCGGCGCTGACGTCCCGTTCCGTCCGCCGTCGCCGGCCTCATCCACGACTCCGCCATCACTCCTCCACCGAGCGGCGTCCCCGACCTCGCGCGCGATCGGCTTGATCACCCGCTCGTCGCCGCGATCCGCCTCATCTACGCCGCACGATCGACCTGGCCCGTCGGTCACGCCCGCCTCCGCAGGTCTCGTGAAGATCGTCCCAAGTACTGCGCGCCTCTCCGCCGATCGAGCATCGGGCTGCCGCTGCGTCGCCCCGTCGGGTCGCAGCGCCGTCGCCCCCGTGGTTCTCCTCACGGCTGCATCGACTCGTGCTTCGCCGCTCCTTCGGGCCGTAGCGATGCGATACGCGGTCCCCGCCGCCGCCCCGAGGCCGTCCCCGCGGTTGCACCTACTCGCGAACCGTCGTTGCGTCGCCCCTTCGGGCCGCAGCGTCGCGGCCCGCGGTCCCCGCCGCCGCCCCGAGGTCTTCCCGCCGTCGCCCCGACCCGCCTGCCGCCGCTGCGTCGCCCCTTCGGGCCGTAGCGTCGCGGCCCGCGGTCCACTACGCCGTCACCGCGCGTCGACCTCCCGTGGTATACGCCGCGCCGTCTTCCTTGGCGCGGGAACGCCACCGTCCGCGCCGGTCTTCGTGGGTTCGCCTACTTCGAGCACCGCCGCTGCAAAGCTAACCTAGCCGCCGCCGCCGCCGTGAGGCCGCCGCCGCTGCTCTTCTTTGGCCGCCGCCGCCGCTACCTTCGTAGCCGCCGCCGTCGCCCGTCCACCCCCTTCGTCTTCGTCCAAGCACCAGCCCGTCGCCAGTGTCGCCGTCATCTACCCCGACCACTTCGTCTACTCCGACCACCGTTGGTGACGTCGGCCCCTCGCCGATGGACGCCGCAATCGTCGTCGAGTTCTTGTCTGCTGGCCCCTCCGACTTCTCCGACATGGCGTACAGCTCATGCAGGTCCCTCGTCTACGCATGCCCGGTGTTGGCAACACTGATGCGTGCCTTCATCCACGACGTGTCACCGGGCCTGGTAAGCCTGGTCGGTGCTTCGTCAACTTCGTCTTCGTCCGTCTACGCATGCCCGGTGCTGGCAACACCGGTGCGTGCCTTCGTCTACGATGTGTCCCCGGGCTTGGCAAACCCGCCGCGACGCGTCGTCAACACCATCTTCTTCCCGGCGCACCACTACTTCGACACCACAGCGCCCATGCTAACTCGGCGCCCCCTTGCGCCCGCAGCTCCACGGCGACTTCCTCGACACCGGCTACCCCGACTCGACATCGACCATGGCATTCTTCGCACGGCTACCTCGACCACGGCTCCACCACATACGTTCTCGGCTACCTCGACAAACGGCACAAAGGGCTACCGCCTTGCTTGAGCAACCTCGTTGGTTTCCACTCCAGCCACGACTCCGCGATGCGTCGACCGTTCCGACTGTGGGTGGGGGGGTGTCCGTCGGCTTCCCTTCGGATTCTTCTCCAGTCTCACCGTCTGCGTCGCTACCGTTGTGACTGCGGGGGGATGTTGAGTATAATGTTTATTAGGAAAGAAGAGATAGACTAGGATTTGTTCTGGCTTGTCTTGTACTCCAAGTAGATCATTATACTCCTATATATATGCCCATGAGGCTCAAGCAATACAACAACTATTTCACCAATTCCCTCTCTCCCTTCTAACACCGCCTATACTTCTGCAGTCTAATTTTATGATAGCTCGGTCATCTTTGACAGACACGCCACTCATTAAGTCTCCTTTTGATAATTTAGTTAATGAAATTAAGAATTTCTTTGTCAATAGGGAGTTTAAATCTATGATGATAGCAAGAGTTCAGAATAGGGTTGCACACTCACTAACTAGTTATGCTCGTACGACCCGAAGCACCGCGTGTTTGTTGCATCAGGGACCAGGCTTTATTGCCGATCTTGTATTAGCCAATTGTAACCCTCTTGAAGTTGAGTAAAATTTCTCTGACTCTCACAAAAAAATATATCAAATTATTCCCTTCGTCCAAAATAAGTGTCTCAAGCATAGTACAACTTTATACTAAAGTTAAGACACTTATTTTGAGACGAAGGACTTATAAAGTACAACTAATAGGGCTATTATACATGCGCGGGCCTCGGTTCACACGTGAAACTTGAGGATCGGCCCTTGTCATCGTGTGTGATTATATCATAAAATTGTATGAAGTTCATATACCTAAACTTGAAGGGGTGCCTGGCACAAATTGACAATGATTGTATTTTTTGTTTTTGTGGACGACAACTTTCATTGATTAAGGAGTTTCTATACAACAGTCTTGCACAACTTGCCAATCTCGTCTGGTGCATGCTGGAGACAAATTGCAGTGCGAGTAGTAGGCCTCCTCATCTATAAAAGGGCAGGGTATTGTACTCTAATGGCCCTGGTACTCCACGACATTGTTGCAACAAAAATAGCCCTCCCGCGTACATTTTTTCTGGCTCCGTCCGTGTATGCATACATCAATCTCGGCTTCCAGGGCGCTTGAGCAGATTAACATGAAATGGCAGGAGGCAAAGACGATGTTGCCCACTTTGTTTCTCAAGATCATGCCCGCACTGCCCATTTCATCCTCCTCTCTCAAGGAACAATCGATCTTGACCTTCCTCCAACTCAATGGAGGAAGGCTCCAACACACTAGAGGTTTAGCGCAGGGTGCAACCGGGGCCCTGGTTGCACGTTTGCAGGTGTCTTGCTCATAGTATAAGACAATCTTCTCCTTCTCCATGTTGAGCCTAGGGTGTTACTCGATGCATAACAAGGAGTCGATGTAACATGTTGAAGAAAATTCTCGAAGCAACGACTGATGGCAATCGTTTGTCATGAGTCACCTCATTGCGTAGGTGCCAAGTTCGCCACGACATCATCATGACAAGTAGTCGGTCATTGTCGGTGCATTAGTGTAGTAGGTGCATGAGCCATTCAAGCCCTATGTTCTTGATCTCCTCCAACCTTGGCATGCTCAGGTGCTCTCTCATGACACGTCAAATCCCCTGCGCCATTGTATATCCGCAAAATACATTGGAATGTGTCGTCGCATTCTTCCAACACATTCATGAGATATCATGATGTTTCTTTGCACTTTGTTTTCTATCATAGCTAGTGAGTTAGTGACGAGGTGCTACACAAATACGCGTACCTTCACTAGTAGATAAAGGGACATCAGACCCGGTTTGTTAGGGCCTTTAGCCCCGGTTCTTGAACCGGGACAAAAGTGTCGGTACTAATGCCCTGACCCTTTAGTCCCAGTTCGATCCAGAACCGGGGCAGATGGGTGTCCACGTGGCCTGTGCGCTTAGCCCAGGCAGGAGGGGCTTTGGTCCCGGTTGGTGGCACCAACCAGGACCAAAAGGCATCCACGCGTCAGCATTTCTGTGGCTGTGGTTTTTGTTTTTTTTAAATGGGAGGGGGGGTTGGAGGTTTTGAGGGGTTAATTTAGGTGTTTCATATTGTGTTAGCTAGCTAATTAATAGAGAGAAGTGTCCTCTCTTATGTCCGTACTTGGTCGAAGCTACGTACTACACATACGTATAGAGAGGACTAGACACGCTAGCTAGCTAGCTCGTAAGCAAACGAAGGAAACAGAAGATCGTATAATCAACATATATATATATATATATATATATATATATATATATATATATATATATATATATATATATATATATATATATAGAAAGAAGTAATATCGACCACCTCTCCTTCTCCGAGAGATTGGTCGAACAACAAGTTCTCGTATATCTATCCGACACTACCGGGTACATATATACAATAATTATCTCTTACAAATATAATCTCCTATACGATGGACGCATGGTCCACATAGTATTCTCCGTCTGGCGCGATCACGTGTTCAAGGAAGAATGCCGCCAATTCCTCTTGAATTCCTCGCAGACGATCTGGTGTTAGGAGTTCATCCCGCATCCGAAACATCTAATTTGAAGAAGGGGGTCAATACATGAAATGATGCTATAAAATTGTGAATATTATTAATTAATTGCTTACGCACTTCAAATGATGGTAATGAAATAAAATTGTGAATATTATTAATTGCTTACGCACTTCAAATTATGCTTCAGAGTAGCCCCGCTCACAGGTCGTGTGGCGGATGGACTCGCAAATGTAGTATCCACAGTAATCATTCCCGGGTTCCTGCCACAACCACTTTACAAGAAATAGAGGTCAATCAAACTGATAAGCAAGAATGCCAAATGGTATTGATGAAACTAGCGCTTGAATCAAGATATAGGAGATGCGCGGAACATGCTACTATATAGTACTTACTTTCGGGTGTCTAAATTCTAGCTTCTTCGGCAGTCCTGGAGCTTTTTTGGTGAATTTTCTCCAAACCCTGCCAGACAAAGAAAACAATTACTTGATATCAGAAATGAACAAAGTTGCTGATATGCATGGTGGATAATATTGATCGATTTAACTTACCTGTCGAGCATTTGAGTCATGTTCACATACTCCTCGGGATCTTTACGTTTAGAGTCCAAGACAGTTACTACTCCCTTCTCAAGCTTAATCTCTAAGAGAATATAGTGGAAGCTGCGCATGCATGCATGAACTCATCAATTACATTACTATAACCTTGACTGATATATAAGGGAAACCAAATATGCACAAGACAGTAACACTCACTTGAAGTTGTAAGGAAAGAGTATTATATCTTTGTTTTCATTTACCACCAACGATCGTAGCAAGTTGGTCTCGTTATCTAAGGGACGTCATTTAACCTCGATTGCATCTATGAGGTATGTGTTAATGAACCCAATATCACCTACTTGTCTTTTCTTCAATTCGACGATCTTCAATCTGCATAATATAGTGAGGATAATTATAAATGCATGCAATGAAAGAGATCAGCTATATAGAGAGACTTAATGACAGAAGTAGTACTACTTACACACAGTAGCAGGTGACCGTTTCTTTATCGAGGGCCAATTGATTGAAAAACTGATAGAACTCCTCAAATGGAATAGGCAACAGTTCAATTCCAACGAGGTCATGCTCCGGTTTAACTCTCACATACAAGTTATCCCTCCCCCCAGACTCTCTGCAGATTTTCAAGTATCAATCATGCAATCTTCGCATATTCGTTGATAGAGATCTTTCATTTTTGACGAGAGGCTTCCCGTACTCGTATCTTTGTATCTGCACCTCCAAGAAATCATATTGTACATCATGGGACAGGTAATCTCCAAGATTGCTATAACCGGGCACCATCCTCGGATCATTAGCGACCATGTCGCTAGACACCTTGAGCGGGGGGCACGATTGGTCCGCTTGTTCGCCGAGCTGGGCAATTTGTTTCCCAGCTCGTCCTTCTACTAACCTTTGATCACTTTTAGTACTTCCCGACTGCTTCGCTGCTTGAAATGACTTTTCAATCATGCGGTCATAGTTGTCCTTCAGCTTACTTTTCGCTGGTTGCTTCAGGGCAGCAAGAGTGCACTTTGCTTTCACCGGATCTATCTTCTCCTCCGGAGGTGGATGTCTCTGTGCTTTCAACCCTTCAAGCCAGTCCTTCACTTCGCCTTGAGCGATCTTCGTGTTTTCCTCGTTGGACCTCTCGTATGGTAACTTCTCTAGAGGCGTGAGAGAAGGACCGAATCTGCATTGCCTCCTGCCTCTGGCTGTACTGCTAGACGTCGGCAGACCAGACGAAGCGGCTGTCTTCTTTCCTTGCTTATGCGCCGGAGCAGGAGCAGCCGGAGCTGCGGCAGGTCTCTTCCGCCCTTGCTGACTAGGTGGAGAAGGAGGAGCAGGCTGGCTGCTCGGGCGCGCCAGCGCAGGCGGAGAAGGAGGAGGCTGGCTGCTCGGGCGCGCCGGCGTAGGCGAAGGAGGCGGAGTGCCGCCACGCGCCGGAGAAGGAGCCAGAGTGCCCTGATCGTCACTCGCCGGAGGAGGAGGCGGTGAAGGAGGCGGTGGAGGAGGCGGAGTGCCCTAACTCGCCGGAGGAGGAGGAGGAGGCGGAGGCGTCCAGTTGAGAATGTTGATGAGGTCCTTCCGCCATAGGCATGGAGTCTTCAGTGAAGAACCCAGCCAAGTCTCCCCTTCACCGGTAGGGTGGTCAAGCTGGAGCTCCTCAAATCCCTCTGTAATTTCATCCACCATCACCCTATCATATCCTTCTGGAATCGGCCGGCAGTGAAAAGTGTCGCCGGGTCCAGTAGGATAAACAGAGCCAGCAGCCGCCTTGACCTTCAGATTTATCCACTGCATCATAAGGTGGCAATTTTGTACCTCCGTGATAGCATCCACGGGATACCTGGCAGTAGCCGTCAAGACATGCTCCGGCTGAAGCAGCTCGGTGGAAGCTACGCTGCTTCTCTGCTGAGATGGCGGGGTAGCTTCGGGGGAAGCTTCGGCAATTCTTTTGTCCCGATTTGCTTCTCGTTCCTCTATCGCTTGTATTCTGGCCCGCAGCGCCTGCAGTTCGGTCTGCTGCATTTTCTTCCTCCTCTCGTGGCATTTGTAGCCGCCTGCGTCCGGAAACCCAGCACTCCACGGAAGGGAGCCTGGTGTGCCTCGTGTCCGTCCAGGGTGCTCAGGATTCCCGAGGGCCATTGTCAGCTCGTCGTTCTCTCTGTCGGGGAAGAACGTCCCTTCATGCGCTGCTTTGATATAGTGCCGAAGCTTCCTGAGTGGTATTTCCAATTGCTTGTCCGTCCAAATGCACCTCCCTGATACAGGGTCCAAGGTTCCGCCAGCCCCGAAGAACCAAGTCCGGCAACGGTCTGGCCATTGCATTGTCTCTGGTTCCATCCCTTTCTCAAGCAGATCATTCTCAGCCTTGGCCCACTTAGGCCGGGCTCTGAGGTAGCCACCTGACCCTGTGCGATGGTGATGCTTCTTCTTCGCAGCATTTATCTGGTTTGTCGCCGACATCTTCTTACTCTTTTCCGATGTCTTATAGGCCACAAATGCGGGCCAGTCATCTTTGATCTTCTCATATATGCCCACGAATTCTGGAGTCTCTTTATCGCGGACAAACTTATTCAGTTTTTTTTCCATGCCCTGAATTGGTCTGCCATCTTCGAAAGAGCAGCTGACTTGATTAATTCCTCTTTAACTGGATTCGCCGGATCATCCTCTGGCGGTAGGATGAAATTTGACTTCAGCTCAGTCCAAAGATCTTCTTTCTGCATATCAGTGACATAAGACACCTGAGCGTCTTTTGCAGCCGACTTTAACCATTGATGGATGCTGATCGGGATCTTGTCCCTAACCAGAACCCCGCACTGATTAACAAATGCGTTCTTTGTCCGGATGGGTTCAATCGGCTCGCCGGAGCGCGAGATTTCTGAGATCTCAAACTTTTCATCCGGCCTCAACTTTTTCTTCGCGCCTCGTCTCTTTACCGAAGATTTGCTCGATCCGGAGGGTTAGAAAAATGAACAAAGACGAGAGTTAATGAATGCATCAATTAACTAGTCAGCACAGGCTTAACTAACATATATACCTCCTGGCCGGACTCGGTTCGGTCACCGGAGCTAGCATCACGGTCTCCTTCTTGCACCGGCATTGGGTCAACGGAGCCGTCCTCACGGTCTACTTCTTCCATGCGCATTGGGTCACCGGAGCCATCAATATCATAGCCTAGATCTTCCAGCTACAACTCTCTTTCCACCAGCTCATTGGTGTCGTTGAGAAATGACAAGACGACATCTTGTCCGTCTGCGATTATGTCCATCAACATCGCTTCTTGTGCTAGGTCTCGGGTGTTGTCGTCCATAGTTTCTACAAATATTTACAACATGCCAATTATTATTCAAACATGACAGATGGATATATTAATGGCAAACGTAGAACTAGCTTCGACCCTCGACCCCTGGACGACCCTCGACTGCTCGGCGATCCACAACCCTAGACCCCCTCATGTCACATTTTGTCTAGTGTCAAAGGATTCAACAAAACCAATACTTCATCATTAGGCGAAAGTAACAGTCGCATGATGGTACGAAGCTCTCCAAAGTTATTTTGAAACGGAGTCCCAGATAGGATAATTCGTAACAAAAGACGGATTATCCTATCAGGAACTCCGTTCCAAAACAACTTTGCAGAACTTCGTACCAACATGCCTCGGTTACTTCTGGCAAATGATGAAGTCATGGATTTCTTCAATACTTTGACACTAGGCAACCTCTCGACC
>LR738713.1:368407048-368424813 GCA_902687465.1 Secale cereale | reverse complement strand
AATGTCGAAGTTATCGGGGAGGGTGTATATCGACAACGACATATCCGATAAAAAAAGAGGAAGAAGAAGAAAAAAGGAACCGCTAGAGGATAAGATCGAAGAAAAAAGAAAAAAAAAAGGAGAAAAAGAAAGGAATAGAGGAGAAGAAGAAAGGAATAGAGAAGTAGTTTCTCTATTCCTTTCTTCTTCTCCTCTTTTTTCTTCTTCTTTTTTCTTTTTCTTATTTATTTCTCCTCTTCTTCCTCTCCTCTTCTTCTTTCTTTCCTCTTTCTTATTTTCTTCTTTCCTATCCTTCTTTTTCTAAATTTGTAACTTTTGCATATATAAAACTTTCTATATATATTTAGCATATATAAACAAAAAACTATATAGCCACATACACATATACATCACATACACATCACATACAGCAACTATACATCACAATTGTAACTTTCTATATATATAAAAAAAACATTCTATGAAAAAAATATTTTTAACATATATATTTAGCAAATTCCTAAGAAAAATAAAAAAAAATATAGCCACATACACATATACATCACATACACATCACATACATCAACTATATACACATAAACATATACACATATATGAAACTATATATATACACATACAAAATATATATACACATACAAAAAAAAAATCTCCGCACATCGCGACGGCGCGGGGCGGGGCGACGACGCGGGGCGGGGCGGCGTGACGGCATGGGGCGGGGCGACGGCGCGGGGCGGGGCGACGGCGACGAGGCGGCGTCGGGGGCGACTGGGCGACGGCGCGGGGCGGGGCGACGGGGCGACGGCGCGAGGCGACGGGGCGACGGCCGGGGCGACGGCGAGCTCGAGAGCAAGGCGGCGTCGGGGGCGGGGAACAAAACTGAACGAAATTTTCGCAAGTGTAGTTTATATAGGAGGCGTATTAGTCCCGGTTCGTGGCACAAACCGGGACTAATACCCCCCCTTTAGTCCCGGTTGGTGCCACCAACCGGGACTAAAGGTCCCTTTTCAGCAGCCCAAAGGGCGGGAAGGAGGGGCCTTTGGTCCCGGTTGGTGGCACCAACCGGGACTAAAGGGGGGTATTAGTCCCGGTTTGTGCCACCAACCGGGACTAATACGCCCCTTTAGTCCCGGTTGTTGCCACCAACCGGTACCAATGGCCTTGCGCTGGCGCTGCGGTGGGAGTTTAGTCTCACCTCGCTAGTTGAGAGCGGCCAGCACCTGTTTATAAGCTGCGCTGCCTCTTTCCTCTCGAACTCCTCTGAAATGCAGGCTTACGGGCCTAATTGGACACTGCAATGCCTGTGGGCCTACTGGGCCTGCTGCGGGCCTGAATCCTGGCCCATGGTTGGGTTTCTAGTCGTATTCAGGCCGTGCTGGCCCAGTAGGTGGCATTTTTTTTTCTTTTTTTCTATTTTTTTTCATTTCTACTTAGAACTAAATACTTATAGTTTTTTAGTGATTTCTTTTTTCTTTTAGGTCACAAAAATTATAAACTTTCTTTGTTTTTTTGTTGCTTTATTTATTTTATTTTGTTTCTACTTACAACAAAATACTTATTGTTGCTATTTTTATTTTTTTGCAAGTTTTTTTGTTTTGTTTTCTGCATTATTTATTTTCTTTTGTTTTTTGCTTTATTTTTTAACTCTTTCTGGTAAAACCAATTACAAACTTTCTGTTAGTGCAAGTAGTATTCAAATTTGAATAGTTTAAATTTGAAATTATTTGTTTTCTTTGTTGCTTTATTTATTTTATTTTGTTTCTACTTACAATGAAAAACTTATTGTTGCTATTTTTATTTTTTTGCAAGTTTTTGTTTTGTTTTCTGCATTATTTCTTTTCTTTTGTTTTTTGCTTTATTTTTTAATTCATTCTGGTAAAACCAATTACAAACTTTCTGTTAGTGCAAGTAGTATTGAAATTTGAATAGTACAAACGGACAATGGTATCATACTCGTCTGTTACAAAGTTGGCATGGTATCGTCATAATAGTTGCGGAAAAAAGTCTTCACTTTTTCTTCGCTTGTGTCATTTGCTTATTGCGCCGTAACCATGGCTAATCTTTATCGTTTATCAGGATGCTTGGGTCAGCCTTGACTTTGAAGGGAGGAATTTCATGAAACTTTTCATAATCTTCGGATATGTCTGTCTTGCCCTCCACTCCCAGGATGTCCCTTTTTCCTGAAAGAACTATGTGGCGCTTTGGCTCATCGTATGATGTATTCGCTTCCTTATCTTTTCTTTTTCTCGGTCAGGTAGACATGTCCTTCACATAGATAACCTGTGCCACATCATTGGCTAGGACGAACGGTTCGTCAGTGTATCCAAGATTTTTCAGATCGACTGTTGTCATTCCGTACTGTGGGTCTACCTGTACCCCGCCTCCTGACAGATTGACCCATTTGCACTTAAACAAAGGGACCTTAAAATCATGTCCGTAGTCAAGTTCCCATATGTCCACTATGTAACCATAATATGTGTCATTTCCCCTCTCGGTTGTTGCATCAAAGCGGACACCGCTGTTTTGGTTGGTGCTCTTTTTATCTTGGACAATCGTGTAAAATGTATTTCCATTTATCTCGTATCCTTTGTAAATCAATACAGTCGAAGATGGTCCCCTGGACAACAAGTACAACTCATCACAAACAGTGTTGTCACCTCTGAGACGTGTTTCCAACCAACTGCTGAAAGTCCTGATGTGTTCACATGTAATCCAGTCGCGCACTGCTCCGGGTGTTTGGAGCGCAGACTGTTCTTGTGTTCATCGACATACGGGGTCACTAATGTAGAGTTCTATAGAACTGTGTAGTGTGCTTGAGACCAAGAATATCCGTCCTTGCATATTATTGAGTCCCTTCCAAGCGTGCATTTTCCAGTCAGTCTCCCCTCGTACCGCGATTTAGGGAGACCTATCTTATTAAGGCCAGGAATGAAGTCAACACAAAACCCGATGACATCCTCTGTTTGATGGCCCATGGAGATGCTTCCTTCTGGCCTAGCGCGGTTACAGACATATTTCTTTAGGACTCCCATGAACCTCTCAAAGGGGAACATATTGTGTAGAAATACGGGCCCCAGAATGACAATCTCGTCGACTAGATGAACTAGGACGTATGTCATGATATTGAAGAAGGATGATGGGAACACCAGCTCGAAACTGACAAGACATTGCGCCACATCACTCCTTAGCCTTAGTACGATTTCTGGATCGATCACCTTCTGAGAGATTGCATTGAGGAATGCACATAGCTTCACAATGGCTAATCGGACGTTTTCCGGTAGACGCCCCCTCAATGCAACCGGAAGCAGTTGCGTCATAATCACGTGGCAGTCATGAGACTTTAGGTTCTGGAACATTTTCTCTGCCATATTTATTATTCTCTTTATATTCGACGAGAAGCCAGTCAGGACCTTCATACTGAGCAGGCATTCAAAGAAGATTTCTTTCTCTTCTTTCGTAAGAGCATAGCTGGCAGGACCTTCATACTGCTTCGGAGGGATGCCGTCTTTTTCGTGCAAACGTTGCAGGTCCTCCCGTGCCTCAGCTGTATCTTTTGTCTTTCCATACACGCCCAAGAAGCCTAGCAGGTTCACGCAAAGGTTCTTCGTCACGTGCATCACGTCGATTGAAGAGCGGACCTCTAGGTCTTTCCAGTAGGGTAGGTCCCAAAATATAGATTTCTTCTTCCACATGGGTGCGTGTACCTCAGCGTCATTCGGAACAGCTAGTGCGCCGGGGCCCTTTCTAAAGATTACGTGTAAATCATTGACCATAGCAAGTACGTGATCACCGGTACGCATGGCGGGCTTCTTCCGGTGATCTGCCTCGCCTTTGAAATGCTTGCCTTTCTTTCGACATTGATGGTTGGTCGGAAGAAATCGACGATGGCCCAGGTACACATTCTTCCTGCATTTGTCCAGGTATATACTTTCAGTGTCATCTAAACAGTGCGTGCATGCGTGGTATCCTTTGTTTGTCTGTCCTGAAAGGTTACTGAGAGCGGGCCAATCGTTGATGGTCACGAACAGCAACACCTTTAGGTCAAATTCCTCCTGTCTGTGCTCATCCCACGCACGTACACCGTTTCCATTCCATAGCTATAAAAGTTCTTCAACTAATGGCCTTAGGTACACATAAATGTCGTTGCCGGGTTGCTTAGGGCCTTGGATGAGAACTGGCATCATAATGAACTTCCGCTTCATGCACATCCAAGGAGGAAGGTTATACATACATAGAGTCACGGGCCAGGTGCTGTGATTGCTGCTCTGCTCCACGAAAGGATTAATGCCATCCGCGCTTAAAGCAAACCATACGTTCCTTGGATCCTTTGCAAACTCCTTCCAGTACTTTCTCTCGATTTTTCTCCACTGCGACCCGTCAGCGGGTGCTCTCAACTTCCCATCTTTCTTACGGTCCTCACTGTGCCATCGCATCAACTTGGCATGCTCTCTGTTTCTAAACAAACGTTTCAACCATGGTATTATAGGAGCATACCACATCACCTTCGCAGGAACCCTCTTCCTGGCGGGCTCGCCATCAACATCACCAGGGTCATCTCGTCTCATCTTATACCGCAATGCACCGCATACCGGGCATGCGTTCAGATCCTTGTATGCACCGTGGTAGAGGATGCAGTCATTAGGGCATGCATGTATCTTCTGCACCTCCAATCCTAGAGGGCATACGACCTTCTTTGCTGCGTATGTACTGTCGGGCAATTCGTTATCCTTCGGAAGCTTCTTCTTCAATATTTTCAGTAGCTTCTCAAATCCTTTGTCAGCCACAGCATTCTCTGCCTTCCACTGCAGCAATTCCAGTATGGTACCGAGCTTTGTGTTGCCATCTTCGCAATTGTGGTACAACCCTTTTTTGTGATCCTCTAACATGCGATCGAACTTCAGCTTCTCCTTTTGACTTTCGCATTGCGTCCTTGCATCGACAATGACCCGGCGGAGATCATCATTTGGTTCCTCTTGATCTTCAGCAGCTTCACCCGTTGCAGCATCATTGGGCACATCGTCTGGTTCCTCTTGATCTTCACCAGCTCCCCCCATTGCAGCATCACCGTATTCAGGGGGCACATAGTTGTCATCGTACTCTTCTTCTTCGCCGTCTTCCATCATAACCCCTATTTCTCCGTGCCTCGTCCAAACATTATAGTGTGGCATGAAACCCTTGTAAAGCAGGTGGGAGTGAAGGATTTTCCGGTTAGAGTAAGACATCGTATTCCCACATTTAGTGCATGGACAACACATAAAACCATTCTGCTTGTTTGCCTCAGCCGCATTTAGAAACTCATGCACGCCCTTAATGTACTCGAAGGTGTGTCTGTCACCGTACATCCATTGCCGGTTCATCTGCGTGCATTATATATAATTAAGTGTGTCAAAAACCATTACAGAACATCATAAATAGATAATTAAGTGACCAAATTAATAAAAGTTCATCATCACATTAAAACCAAAGTACATACATATATAGTTCTCATCTAACAACATATAGCTCTCCATACACATCGAAACTATGTAAAACATTTCAATGCGAAAACAAATGCGATCATAATCGCAACCAAGGTAACAATTGATCCAACGGCATAATGATACCAAGCCTCGGTATGAATGGCATATTTTCTAATTTTTCTAATCTTCAACCGCATTGCATCCATCTTGATCTTGTGATCATCGACGACATCCGCAACATGCAACTCCAATATCATCTTCTCGTCCTCAATTTTTTTTATTTTTTCCTTCAAGAATTTGTTTTCTTCTTCAACTAAATTTAACCTCTCGACAATAGGGTCCATCTTGATCTTGTGATCATCGATGACTTCCGCAACATGCAACTCCAATTCCATCTTCTCCTCCTCCATTTTTTCCAATTTTTTCTTTAAGGAAATGTTTTTCTCTTCAACTAAATTTAACCTCTCCACAAGAGGGTCGGTTGGAATTTCCGGTTCAACTACCTCCTAGACATAATAAAACATCTATGCATGTCAGGTTGGTCGGCATAACTATCATAAACACTAAAACAAATAGTTATAAATTAAAGATAATATACCACATCCGAATCGTAGACAGGACGAGGGCCCACGTGGGCGGATATCAAAACCATCGCATTATATAATAACAAGCAATAATAAACGTAAGAAAATTAGACAAATATCTATCTAAAGCAATAATAACAAGCAATAATAAAAGTAAGAAAAGCATGGACATAACAAGAGGCTCACCATGGTGGTGCCGGTGACGAGATCGACGGGGGCGATCGACGGCGGCGAAGACGGGGATGGGATGTGACGGACCGCTAAACCTAGACAAATCTCGGAGAAAATAGAGCTTCGAGAGGAGAAAAGTTTAACTAGTGTGGCTCGGGCATTCCATCGAACACGTTGTGTGCATAGGAGGTGAGCTAGAGCACCACTAACCCCTCTCCCCCTCGGCCAGAAAAAAACAGAGCAGTGTGCTCTGCTCTTGAGCGAGGGGGTATATATAGGCACATCATTGGTCCCGGTTGGTGCTACAAACCGGGGCTAAAGGGTTGCCTTTGGTCCCGGTTCATGCCACCAACCGGGACCAATGGTGGTGGGTCAGGAGCAAGACCCATTGGTCCTGGTTCGTCGCACCAACCGGGACCAAAAGGTCCAGACGAACCGGGACCAATGGCCCACGTGGCCCGGCCGCCCCCCTGGGCTCACGAACCGGGTCCAGTGCCCCCATTGGACCCGGTTCTAGATTGAACCGGGGCTAATGGGCTGGACAAGCCTGGACCAAAGCCCTGTTTTCTACTAGTGCTTGGGAGAGGCAGGGCACCCCCATAATGCTTCCCAAAAAACACGTGTGTCATATGGTGCCTTGCTCATGGCGCACGTGGACGTGGGGGTAAGCTCATCATGAGCAAGGCATTAGGTGCTACATATGTTGAAGTTCTCTGAAGCCCATGCAAGGACATCATAGAGTCGATATCACTATGGCTTTATTGTTGAATGGTTTCCGTATCCATCGGGAGAAAGTGTTGTCAGATAAAGTCAATATCCCACCTCCCGTGCTCGTCCAAGAGCTCTTCTAGTCACTGAAGATGGCAGGTGCTGCGCGACGTCACCGGTGTATAGAAGGTAGGTCGAGCTCACCATGCATCCTTCTAGACCGTAACTTGTTTGCAATTTGTTGACGCGCCATACAATACCCTCTTTCAGGAGGGTCGGGACATGTACCATGTCGACGAGGTGGTCCTTGCAAAATTAGTGTCTTCAAGAACACCGTTAGTATATTACTTCACTTGGAGGACATGGCATACAACGAATCCGGCCAAGTGAGGAGCCGTCAAGCTTGCCTTGCGACTTGCGAGCAAGGCTTGGTGAAACAGAAGGAAGTCGCAGAACCCTAGTCCTCCCTTGGAGTTCGGCTCAGTTATCTTTTCTCAAGACATCCAGTGGGACTTCCTTTTAGCTTTCTTTGAACCCCACTGAAAATTACGAACTAGCCATGACAGATCACGCACAAGAGCGGCAACTTGAATACACCCGTAATGTAGGTCGGTATCGCATGCATGACTAACTTGGTTTCAACATAATACAAGAACATTCTTTCATGAACTTTAATGATAAAATGCAGTTGCATGTGTAATGCATACATTGGAGCGTCTACCCCCGACAAAGGCCGACATAATTATTTCCGTGTGATTTGAGGAGCAACATTATCCTTTCTTTGCCATTGGTTTGTCTAGTTTACGACGAAAGGCAGATGTATGAACATACAAGGTTGAGCACAAACTAGATTTGTCAAATTTTTTGAAATTGACGAATTTGGTTACTTCAAAAAAAAAAAAAAGATGGTATCTGCGGGCCTTGGCTGTTCGCAGCCCAGCCGCTACTAAGATGGGCTAACATGGGTAATAAAGGCCCACAGCTATCTCCTTCCCCTCTGCTCTGCTCTTCCCCGACTCGGTGCTCAACTGTTTGCCTGCTGCTGATGCTGCTTGGGCTGTGCTCCGCCCTGCGCTCGCGTGCCCTCCTCCTCCCTCTGACCCCGCCGCCTCGTACGGGTACGGCCACCCTTCGCCGCCGGGCTTGGCCGCGGGCCACCTCCTCCTTGTCATCTCCGCCGTCGCCGGAGATGGAGGCCTCGGCGTACAAGTTCGGGCCCTACAGGATCGACGCGAGGGAGGTCTTCCACGCCACGCCCCTCTCCTACGCCATGGTCAACCTACGCCCCCTCCTCCCTGGTAAAAAGCTCTATTATTGCCCCAACTTTCCCTTGCCTAATTTCTGTCAATTTTCACTTCCACCTAAGAATCACAGTGTATTTCTAGGATTTGTTTGTGATTGTATATATTTTTTTTGTCTGACGGAGATGCCAATGCGGCTGATGGTAGATTATAAATCACACTTTAGGTTTCCAGCCCTAGCACAATTTGTTTCGTTATAATTTTGCAATTCTTGGTGTGGTGAATAATCGCAAGTCTGACTCACAATTATCGACGATGTCTTCGGAGTAGCACATGCACATCAAAACCCTGACGATGTTGTATTAACAATGTATGTGTTTGCAGTATAGCAGCTATGTATGATTACGACTTTATAGATCACGGATATACTGTTTGTCCTATATTAACATGTCCCAATCGTACAATGCAGGTCATATCCTTTGTTTTGGATACTCATTTCTGAGATTTACAGTTAAACACTGCCGGCAAGCCTGGAATCTCGTTTTTCGTCTGATTGTTCATAAGATTTAAATGAGAAACCCTTCTATATATTCTATATTATTAAAAAACAAGTATAAAATATATAAAGAAAAAATGTTAAAAAATTCTTGTTGTCTTATCCGCATTAGACAAAATGCGTACTTGGTAGAATCCCATTCTCCTCTTGGCCACTTTCATTCGACGTTCCGGGGCGCCCGATACGATCGACGAATTTGGCGAGCTGATCCACTTTGATCCAGGAGAAAGCCCAGTCAGCCACCTTTTCGTTTGTTTCGCTTGCTTCTTTCTGAGGAGGGTCCAAGGTTCAGCCACATACAGTAGGAAGCACATATTAGAATCAAAATAATGAAATTTGTATGGTATATAACTCTTTCATTCTGCAATGATCTCTAAAAATGCATGGCTAATGTAAATCTGAATATAAAGGATGTCAAGAAAGTTATTCTAGGGTTAGCTATTTATACAAGTGAATAGTTCGTATACAAATAGCCAAATACTCCCTCCGTTCTTAAATATAAGTCTTTGTAGAGATTTCAGTATGAACGACATACGGATGTATATAGATGCATTTTAGAGTGTAGATTCACTCATTTTGCTTCGTATGTAGTCCATAGTGAAATCCCTACAAAGACTTATATTTAGGAACGTAGGGAGTAGTTATCTCGTGCTGGAATCCGTTTACACTTGATGGACTTGTGAGTGATGACATCGTCATCTTTTTATGAAATATGATCTTTACTGTTAGGTCCACCACTTTCTGCACTGACAAGTTCACCTAGAAAGCTTAACCTCTAGAGGAAAGGCAGGAAATGTACTCATACTGCAACATTTACCGTGCTTTTTTTTTTTTGACGGGAAGGCTTTCATGGCTAGCTTTATTAATCATCAAATAATGCTTACATCGTCTGCTAATGATTTAGCAATAAACTCTGGGGGTGCATCCATCCACAGAGAAGGATTGTTTGCACGCCCCCACTCAGCTAGCTCATGAGCAACTACATTGGACTCTATTACAATGCTCAACAGTAACCTTCCCGAAGTCTCTCAACATCTCTCTACAATCATCTATAACTGGAGGCGCCACCATAGAATATCCCTCATTAAGGCGAATAGCATCGACCACAATGACGTTATCCATCCTTACCATCATATTGTTACTCACCAAACTTTGGACAAGCTTCATGCCTTCAAGCAATGCTGGATTTACCGTGCTACATATACTGATGGTATAATACTTTAACTCGAGGTAGATATCCATTATTGGCCCCTTTGCTGTCCCATGGTTCGCAGCTTTCATATATAGTTCAAACTGTAAAACGTCTACTTACATTGTAAAGTTTGGTTATACATACTTTTTCCTTAAGTAAACATACATGTCCTTGTGTGCCCCAAGCGTGAAGTGAAACGCTTTACTGATCTAAGTACTGATGAGACAAGTGATTTATGGGTCACTGCAAAGGAAGTTGGTGTACGGCTTGAGCAGTACCACAAAGCTTCTTCGCTTACATTTGCGATTCAGGTCAACTCTCTTTCTCTCTATATATGTACTGAATAGCTTATGCTTCGAAATTTTATATAATTAGTTCATCCAATTGAAAGTGCATGATGTTTGGATTCTGCTGCTGGGGTCCAGAACAAAATAGATCAGGCTAATCACCTAAATTATACTTACACTGCCATATGAGGTTCCTGTCTGTTCTTTGGACTTTTGTTCCAAATCTGCTGCTGATTTGATTACCTTATTCGCCTTTTACCTTTTAATAACATATGAATGAAAAAGAAGCATTTCCTTATTGATAGCTTTTTGGTACAGGATGGCCCTCAAGCTGGCCAAACAGTTCCGCATGTCCACATCCATGTCATCCCCAGGAAGAAGGGGGATTTTGAAAATAATGATGAAATATATGACGCGGTTCGTTGACCACCCGTTTTGCCATCCATATCATTTCTTATGAATTTTTCCACTAAATCCTACCATTTTCCTTTGTAACAGATTGATGTGAAAGAAAAAGAATTGAAGGAAAAGCTCGATCTGGATGTTGAAAGAAAAGATAGAACGATGGAAGAAATGAGTCATGAGGCTACTGAGTACCGTGTTCTTTTCTCATAGATGTATTTCTTACAAACTGTTTTCTAATTTTTCACTTGGTGTTTTCACTAAATTAAACTTCTGGACTGTTTGTTCTGCATTGTTTGAGTGCAGCAATGAATGTTTTATTTCCCACTGACCTGGTGAAGTTGAGTCTCACCTGATGAGTCTGAGGTGGTAGGTTACTTATGTAGTGTAGTATGTGATGAAAGTTGTTCCTCGAAGTTATGGTCTTATGGATATTGATGGTTATAGATTTATTGATCCCAAACATGCATGAAAAAACACAGTCATCCGAGCCTTACAATGCCTGCATTGTTTCTTAGTTTGCAAGGTTCAATACATGAAAAAAGTATTGTGGGCAAAGTATTTACTTATGAGATGCACAAGACAATGGCTAGATTATAGCAAAAATGATATATAATGTTTAGATATTCCATCCAGGAGAGGTAATAGCTTCGTAGGCATGGAGCATTAGCTGTTTTACTTCTCAACTATTTGTTTTACGTTTGTGATTATGCAATGAATGATAAAATCTGCTATTATCATAGTAACTACTCCCTCCATCCCATAATAAGTGTCTTGACCTTAGTACAAATTTATACTAAAATTAGTACAAAGTTGAGACACTTATTTTGGGACAGAGGGAGTATATTATAGGCAGCAGCTCTAGCATGGACCTAATATCATCTTTTAATACGTGGAAGACACTGACCTAGCCCTCTTGCAGATTGTTCTAAGGATATACTAAGAGTTGCAATTGTAAACTGGCATCATGAATTATTACCAACCAACTGGACACATCATTTAGTTTCAGTTTACACCTTGGCTCGACATTACCTGTACCATTTAAGTTGACGAAAGTCAAATTTTCTAGATATTACTTTGGAAAGTGCATTAAGGGTTATACCGCACAGAGGTGATAGTTTATTTGGGTGGGAGTATTCTGCTCATTTTAAAACCTAAGATGTTACAGCTGATACATTGCACAACATTAGCAAAACTGAATTTGTAATACCCAGTTCAACATATTCCTAATGGGGACAGGAAGAGTATGCGGTTACGTGCTTATGGACTAAAGTTTTATTCCATGAGCCGACTAGGCATTCAGCTTGTGCTTTGCCGAAAGTGGACTCTTCGTTGTTATAAAATGTTTATTAGCGAGTCGTAAATCCACTCAACCTGTTGTAAGTTGCGCCTGCCTTGTACATACAAGAAAACCGACTGTTTAAACCTTTGTTTTTTGCGGGGGGACTTTGTTTTTCCGTCTTGTAAAGCATCATGTTCATGGCATCAAATTTCCTTGCGATGGACAAACTGGAAAAGTTGCCTTGTTTCAAAAAAAAAAAAAAAACTGGAAAACACGTTTCTTAGTCTCGAAGGACAGCGGATTCTTTCAGGGTATTTGATTGATTGAACGCAGTGCTTGGGGTTTCTATACGCGCCGCGGAAGAAAGCTCAGGTAACGGCTGAATTCGCTTGCGGAGTCTGGGCAACTTTTGTCCCTTTCATCCTGTTGCATATTCTGGCTGTGGAGCTTGCGCGACTTTGGTCATTTTCATCTTTTTACGCCGTGTGCCTGGCATGTATGCCAAAGAGGACCTTTGTTCTTGTGGCAGCGGAAAGAAGGCTTTTGTCTCATCGGATGCCCCTGGCTGGATGCCATGATAGGATGTGCTGATGGAACGGAATATTTCTTCCCCGTGCTTGCTGTGTGTGTGTGTGTGCTCTGGATTGCAATTCGCCACATCTGCTGGTGTCTTCGTCGAGCGGTGAGTGGTCAGTGTTCTTGGATTCGTTGCCTCCGTACTAGGTAACCTGCACCAGGTAATTTCCTCCCCGTCGCGGTCGTGTGTCCTGGAGGGCTTGGCAATGGCATGCCAGCAATTGGGCCGTCGCTTTGGCGCAGTTGCTCGGCCATTCATTGTTCGCCTGCTGGGTTGCCCAACATGTTGGTTGGAACGTGGCGTAGGTCTCCTCCTCCTTCAGCAGATGCACGACAAAGGCAACCATTATATTTGGCTTAATTTCTCAACTCCACTGGAAATAGAATTTTGGGTATCAACTAATCCCACTGAATTTCTCAACTTCACTGGGAAATGGAATTGGCATCCTGAGTTCACAGTGTGCGTGTCAGTATATTTAATTTTTTATATGCAACGCAAGGATTTTCTTTTTCCGCCTATGCATCGGGTGACGTGCTCGGCCGGATTTTATCAAACCGATTTTCAAGATATTTGATGCTCACATCAGCTTACAAAATGACAGCAAATACCACCTTGAGGCATGCATGACGGTAATGCTACGTACTACGTACTATTTTACAACCCGTACAAATGACCAAAAACCACACTAATAAAACAGATAAAGAACAGCTCTTCGACATCACAATGTCTTCAGGAAAGGGGGCGGCGTTCATGTAACGCCGCAGTTCTCCGATTCATCATCCAACCAAAGGACGAAAAACTCTTGAATGACGTGGGGGCACCGTCTAGTGCAGTAGCTATTGGTTACTGTGAAGAGCACGCCATTGGTGCGTAGGGCCTCCGGCAGATCCGGTCCATGACAACGACAATAGCCATGACCGTGGCGGCATCGACGCCCGGCCGAACGACCAGGCTGAACACGTCGTCTCCGAGGGCGACGGGCCTGGACGACGATGACGCCGCCGCCGTAGGTCCACCGGCCTTCTTCCTCAGTATCCGTGCCGCCTCCTGGCCGTCGCTCGTGGTGATCTTGCAGCTCCTCCTGGAGAAGCAGCCCTCGACGCGGTAGCCGGGAGGAGGAGGAGGCAGAGCCCGGCAGCCGCGCCCTGACGTCGTCGCCGTCGAGGCCGACGACATGTGCACCTCTGCGTCGTCCGTGCTCTGCAGGGCGGCGCACTTCCGCATGGAGAAGATCTGCTGCGCGGAGGAGCTCCTGTCCGTGTCCGGGCAGCCCTCTTCTCCCGGCGCAACTCTGTAGCAGTTCCATCGGTCGTGCAGGCTAAAGATCTGCCACGAGCAGAGAGAATAAGAAGAGTTAGCGACCAGACGCAAAGTTTGATGGTGTGTTTACGTGGGAGGAAGTTGTTGTGATCACGCATGCAGGGTAGAGTACCTGCGGCCTGAGGGAGAGGAGAGGGGCGCCGCGGCCGTCCATGAGCAGCAGCTCGCCGGCGAAGGCCTTGGGGCGGCGGGCGTAGTTGTCGACGCGGAAGGCGAGCCTCCCGGCGGCGTCGTAGACCGAGAAGCCGTCGGTGCCCTGGAACCCCATGCTGGACCTCTTCCACACCGTGTACACCGCCGGCAGCTGCCGCTGCTCCGCCGCCGCTGCCCGCGCCGCGCGGCGGGCGCCGTCGCCGCGATCGGAGGGGTGGATCCTGCTCATGCTGGCTGGTCCGCTGGTGCTACCGGAGAGCAGCAGGCACATACGGGCGGGCAGGTTGCTGAAGGTGTGCGATGGGATGAATGGAAATGAAATGGCCGGGAACTAGCGTGGTGCTTGGCTCTTGATTTGTGGAGGGAGAAGCGAGCGTGCGCGCGCGCGCGAGTCGATTGCGATTGGTGTACGTGTGCGTGTGCGTGCGCGTGTGGAATGGTTCGAGCGACGCTCAGAGTAGGGGTGGGGGTGTCGTGAGGGGGCGGGCGCTCGATCGAGAATGGCTGCGGATGGATGGGTATGGAATGGAATGGAGACCTGGCTTGCATGCATGCTGGACAACGAGTGCGTTCCCAGTATTTAAGGCCGGTGTTGCAAGCCCGTAACAGTCACCAGCACATTAAAGCCCAAAAGTGCCGTCTCCGGCTCTCTTCAGTCGCGAATGAGAAGCGGGGTGTACCCGGCTGGAATGGTGGAGACGTAGAGTTCTTGCAGGAATGTGGCGTGTCGGTCGGGGTGGTGGAGTGGCGGCGAAGGCAAAAGAGAAAGAAGAAAGTAGAGAAAATGTGAAGGGTCTGGTAAGTGTTTTGAGTGGGTCGGGGGTATCGGAGTCCTACGTGTATACTATCCGGACTCCCGTAAAGCTCCCATGTGTACGTCTCCGGCTTGCGGAAGAAAACGCGCCCAGACCGCCCCACAAACCTATACATGACCGTGTTGGATGTCTTTCGTGATTCGAAAAGCACGGTCCAACGTATGCGGGCGGTTTGCGGGTCCACCTTGGAGATGCCCTAAGACTAGCATTTTATGCACCGGGTTTTTGGGGTCGATGGTGGGCCCACTTGTAAGTGAGTAAATCGATGTATGTGTGCTATGTCTGGGTCTACTTTTGGGTAAACGTGACACCCGTATGTTAGTCTCTGCATTACGTGTAAAAGCGGGTGCTAAGAAGGTAGGAAATAGTATAATCTTGGGAGAATAATCATCCATGGTTGTAAGGGTGTCATTGTAGGAAACCCCCCCCCCCCTAATCAGTAGAGGGGGGAAAAGCTTATGCCATCGTATCGAAAAAGACATCACAACCAAGAACGTAACAATTTAGTATACCTAGCACACTAGATACCACATCCATCGGATAAGAGCAAAGTCAAGAAAATAAGAACACAAATGTAATAAAAAAGCCGACCCTATTCAGACGAGTCACACAATGAAGTAATGTAAGATACAACCATGTTCTGCTGATGATGTAAGGTAAGACACAATGAAGCAACTGTAAGACACAACTCATGCCCGTAGCATGAACGCCAAGACGGCGTGGATGCCACAACATGTGTCTCAGGATACAACCATGTCCCGCTGATGATGCAACCTTGTTGCCCATGTTTAGCTGCCTCTTTGATGATGTACCGTCATCTACTTTACATATGCATGTTCGTAGTTCAGCTCTATGGCTACCTGAAGATGTTGCCTTGGCAAGGCGCTTGTTTGTACCTACTGATAGCACTGACGTAGCAATTGTTTGCAATGAATAAAAATTCTCTTACCATTCTAAATTGGAATGCCCAAGGTCTAAACCGTCCAAACCATTGTGTTGTCATTCACGAGACAATCGTCGCAACCCCGTGCAACCTAGTTTGTCTCCAGGAAAGTAAGCTAGCTGCAATTGACCCTTTCCTGTCTGCCTTCCTTGGGGGCTAGAGGTTGAAAAGCTTTGCAGAGAAGCCCGCTGATGGTACAAAGGGGGATCCTTCTATGGAATGAAAATTCAATCAAGGTGGATAATATTCTAGTTGGGACTTCCAGCCTCTGTGTCGGCATCACCTTTATCAATACCACCACCTCATTCAAGCTGACAATTGTGTATGACCCGACTCGAAGCAACCTTAAAGAAGCTTTTTTTTAAGAACTTGTGAATCTGAAACCACAGCAGGGTACAAGATAGCTGGTTACAGGGGACTTCAACCAAGTCTTCCGCGCCAGGGAAAAGAATCACACAAATGTTGATCGTAGCCTCCTGTGCGCTTCCGAAACACTCTCAACACGTGTGAGCTAAAATAACAGGTTAACCCGGCCTTGAACAAGCTAGATAAATTTTTATGCAGTGAGGACTCGTATGTTGACTTTGGTCCCCACATTCTACATGCTCTTTCGTCCTCGCTCTTAGATGATTTCCCGCTTCTCCCGGCATGTGACAAGTGACCCAAACGGCAATAAACATCCCGTTTATAAAACTTGTGGACCAAGATGCCTAACTTTAAGAAGACTGCCCAAGATGCCTGGGATGAAGAAATGATGCATACTGAGCCCTACCAAGTGATTTTCCACAAGTTAAAAAAGAACGAGCCAGCGCCTACGAACCCGGAGCAAGGCTATCTGCTCTAACCATAAAGTCCAGCTACACATGGCCCTTGAAATCATCCTCCAACTTGACATTGCGCAAGAGCAAAGGCAGCTCAGCCTGGGTGAATGAGACCGCAGAAAGGAACTTTGCTACTTCTTGATCTTGCATTGGTTTTTCCCTTGGAGAAGAAAGGGTGATGCAACAAAGTAGAGATAAGTATTTCCCTTAGTCAAGAACCAAGGTATCAATCCAGTAGGAGGTACAAGCAATTCTCCAATGATAGTACCTGCACAAACAAACAAATACTTGCACCCAACGCGATAAAGGGGCTATCAATCCCTTCACGGTCACTTGCAAGGATGAGATCTGATAATGATAGATGTAAAACAAATAAATGTAAATAAATTGCAGCAAGGTATTTTTGTATTTATTATTTTATAGATCTAACAATAATATGATAAAAGTAGACCCGGGTGCCATAGGTTTCACTAGAGGCTTCTCCCTTGAAAGAACGCATACGATGGTTGAACAACTTACTGTTGAGCAATTTATAGAAAATCGAATAATCATGACGATATCTAAGGCGTGTTGGGGAACGTAGTATTTCAAAAAAATTCCTACGATCACGCAAGATCTATCTACCAGATGCATAGCAACGAGGGGGAGAGTGTATCTACGTACCCTCGTAGACCGAAAGTGGAAGCGTCTAGTGACGCAGTTGATGTAGTCGAACTTCTTCGCGATCCAACCGATCAAGCACCGAACGTACGATACCTCCGCGTTCAGCACACGTTAAGCTTGATGACGTCCCACGAGCTCTTCATCCAGTTGAGCTTCACGGGAGAGTTTCGTCAGCACGACGGCGTGGTGACGGATATGATGAAGTTACCGGTGCAGGGCTTCGCCTAAGCACTGCAACGTTATGATCGAGGTGTGTTTCTGTGGAAGGGGGGGCACCGCACACGGCTGGAGAGATCAACTTGTGTGTCTTTGGGTGCCCCCTACCCCCGTATATAAAGGAGCAAGGGGGAGGTGCGGCCAGGCCAAGTGGCGCGCCAAGGGAGTAGGATTCCTACTCCTAGTAGGAAAAGGAACCCCCTTTTCCTATTCCTACTAGGAGTAGGAAAGGAAAGGGGAAGAGGAGAAGGAAAGAAGAGATGGCGCCTCCCCCTTTTCCTAGTCCAACTAGGAACCCTAGGGGGGTGCGGCCAGCCCTATGGGCTGCCCCTCTCTTTCACTCATTGGCCCACTCTGGCCCATACTCCCTCGGGGGGG
>LR738713.1:368372583-368406958 GCA_902687465.1 Secale cereale | reverse complement strand
AACCCCCCCCCCGGCACTCCGGTTAAATCCGAAACTTTTTCGGAATACTTCCGATGTCCGAATATAGTCGTCCAATATATCAATCTTTACCTCTCGAACATTCCGAGACTCTTCGTCATGTCCGTGATCTCATCTGGGACTCCGAACTATCTTCGGTACATCAAAACTCATAAACTCATAATACCGATCATCATCAAACATTAAGCGTGCGGACCCTACGTGTTCGAGAACTATGTAGACATGACCGAGACTCATTTCTGGTCAATAACCAATAGCGGAACCTGGATGCTCATATTGACTCCTACATATTCTACGAAGATCTTTATCGGTCAAACCGCATAACAACATACGTTGTTCCTTTTGTCATCAGTACGTTACTTGCCCGAGATTCGATCGTCGGTATCTCAATACCTAGTTCAATCTCGTTACCGGCAAGTATCTTTACTCGTTCCATAATACATCATCTCGTGACTAACTCATTAGTCATATGCTTGCAAGGCTTATTATGATGTGTATTACCGAGAGGGCCCAAAGATACCTCTCCGACATTAGGAGTGACAAATCCTATTCTTGATCTATGCCAACACCACGAACACCTTCGGAGACACCTGTAGAGCATATTTATAATCACCCAGTTACGTTGTGACGTTTGGTAGCACACAAGGTGTTCCTCCGGTATACGGGAGTTGCATAATATCATAGTCTTATGAACATGTACAAGTCATGAAGAAAGCAATAGTAGTAAAACTAAACGATCATAGTGCTAAGCTAACAGATGGGTCTTGTCCATCACATCATTCTCCTAATGATGTGATCCCGTTGATCAAATGACAACTCTGTTGGAAATATGCCCTAGAGGCAATAATAAAAGTATTACTATTATATTTCCTTGTTCATGATAATTGTCTGTTATTCATGCTTGAATTGTATTGTACGGAAACAACGATACATGTGTGAATGTATAGACCACAATGAGTCCCTGGTAGGCCTCTAGTTACCAGCTCGTTGATCAACAGATGGTCACAGTTTCCTGACCATGGACATAGGATGTCAGTGATAACGGGATCACATCATTAGGAGAATCATGTGATGGACAAGACCCAATCTTGAGCATAGCACGAGATCGTATAGTTCGTAATGCATAAGCTTTTCGGTGTCAAGTATTTATTCCTTAGACCATGAGGTTGTACAACTCCCGGATGCCGTAGGAATACTTTGGGTGTGCCAAACGTCACAACGTAACTAGGTGGCTATAAAGGTACGCATCGGCTATCTCCGAAAGTGTCTATTGGGTTGGTACGAACCGAGACTGGGATATTGTCACTCCGCATGACGGAGAGGTACCTCTGGGCCCACTCGGTAAGACATCATCATAATGAGCTCAAAGTGACTAAGGAGTTAGTCACGGGATGATGGATTACGGAACGAGTAAAGAGACTTGCCATGACGAGATTGAACAAGGTATCGGGAATACCGACGATCGAATCTTGGGCAAGTACCGTACCGATGGACAAAGGGAATAACTACGGGATTGAGTGAATCCTTGACACGGTGGTTCATCCGATGAAGATCATCGAGGAACACGTGGGAACCAACATGGGTATCCAGATCCCGCTGTTGGTTATTGACCGGAGAGTCGTCTCGGTCATGTCTGCGTGTCTCCCGAACCCGTAGGGTCTACACACTTAAGGTTCGGTAACGCTAGGGTCGTAGAGATACATGCACGTGGAAACCCAAAAGTTGTTCGGAGTCCCGGATGAGATCCCGGACGTCACGAGGAGTTCCGGAATGGTCCGGAGGTAAAGAATGATATATAGGAAGTCCAGTTCGGCCATCGGGTGATCTCCGGGGGTCACCGGGAGTGTCCCGGGACTACCGAAGGGGTCCCGGTGGTCCACCGGGAGGGGCCACCCATCCCGGTGGGGCCCCTAGGCTGCATGGGGGAAGTGACCATCCCCTGGTGGGCTGGCGCACCACATGGGCCCCCCTCCCCATGCGCCTAGGGTTGAAACCCTAAGGGGAGGGGGCGCCCCCCTTGTCTTGGGGGGCAAGACTCCCCCCCAGGCCGCCGCCCCCCCTGCAGATGCCATCTGCAGGGCATGGCGCACCCCCTGGCCCCCTATATATATGTGGGGGGGAGGGGGGGAGAGGGCAGCCGCACCCTTGCCCCTGGCGCCTCTCCCCCTCCCGTCACACCTCCATCTCCTTACGCAGGGCGCCCGGCGAAGCCCTACAGGATTCTCCACTGCATCCACCACCACGCCGTCGTGCTGCTGGATCTCCGACGACCTCTCCTCCCCCCTTGCTGGATCAAGAAGGAGGTGACGTTGCTGCACCGGACGTGTGCTGAACACGGAGGTGCCGTCCGTTCGGCGCTAGATCATCGGTGACGTAGAACGCGAAGAGTACGATTACTTCATCCATGTTTCTACGAAAGCTTCCGCTCGCGATCTACATAACGGTATGTAGATGCACTCTTATTTGCTCATTGCTAGATGTCTCCTTAGTTGGATCTTGGTGAAAGCGTAGATTTTTTTTGAATTCTGCTACGTTCCCCAACAGTGGCATCTGAGCTAGGTCTTATGCGTAGCATCTTGCACGAGTAGAACACAAAGCAGTTGTGGGCGTTTGAGTTTGTTCAACTTTCTTGCCGTTACTAGTCAATCTTGATTCGGCGGTATTGTGGGATGAAGCGGCCCGGACCGACTTTACACGTACGCTTACGTGAGACTGGTTCCACCGACAGACATGCACTAGTTGCATAAGGTGGCTCGTGGGTGTCTATCTCTCCTACTTTAGTCGGATCGGATTCGATGAACAGGGTCCTTATGAAGGGTAAATAGAAATTGACAAATCACGTTGTGGTTTTGGCGTAGGTAAGAAACGTTCTTGCTAGAAAACCTATAGAAGCCACGTAAAACTTGCAACAACAATTAGAGGACGTCTAACTTGTTTTTGCAGCATGTGCTATGTGACGTGGTATGGCCAAAAGAAGATGTGATGAATGATATATGTGATGTATGAGATTGATCATGTTCTTGTAATAGGGAATCACGACTTGCATGTCGATGAACTTGACAACCGGCAGGAGCCATAGGAGTTGTCTTAATTATTGTATGACCTGCGTGTCACTGAATAAACGCTATGTAATTACTTTACTTTATTGCTAAACGTTAGCCATAGTAGTAGAAGTAATAGTTGGCGTGACGACTTCTTCAAGACACGATGATGGAGATCATGATGATGAAGATCATCGTGTCGAGCCGGTGACAAGATGATCATGGTGCCCCGAAGATGGAGATCCAAGGAGCAAGATGATATTGGCCATATCATGTCACTTTAATTGATTGCATGTGATGTTTATCATGTTTATGCATCTTGTTTACTTAGAACGACGGTAGTAAATAAGATGATCTCTCACTAAAATTTCAAGAATTGTGTTTCCCCTAACTGTGCACCGTTGCTAAAGTTCGTTGTTCCGAAGCACCACGTGATGATCGGTTGTGATAGGTTCTAACGCTCGCATACAACGGGTGTAAGCCAGATTTACACACGCAATACACTTAGGGTTCACTTGACGAGCCTAGCATGTAGAGACATGGCCTCGAAACACGGAAGAACGAAAGATCGAACACGAGTCGTATAGAAGATACGATCAACATGAAGATGTTCACTGTTGATAACTAGTCCGTCTCACGTGATGATCGGACACGGGCAAGTCGATTCGGATCGTGTATCACTTAGATGACTAGAGAGATGTCATTCTGAGTGGGAGTTCATTAAAATTTGATTAAGATGAACTTAATTATCATGAACTTAGTCTAAATTCTTTACAATATCTCTTGTAGATCAAATGGCCCACGCTCAAGTTTCCCTCAACTTCAACGCGTTCCTAGAGAAAACCAAGCTGAAAGACGATGGTAGCAACTATACGGATTGGGTCCGTAACCTGAGGATTATCCTCATAGCTGCCAAGAGATCATATGTCCTTGAAGCACCGCTAGGTGATGCACCTGCTCCCGATGCGGCCCAAGACGTTTTGAACGTCTGGCAGTCGCGTAGTGATGATTACTCCCTGGTTCAGTGCGGCATGCTTTACAGCTTAGAGTCGGGGTTCCAAAAACGTTTTGAGAACCACAGAGCATATGAGATGTTCGAAGAGCTGAAAATGGTTTTCCAAGCTCATGCCCGAGTTGAGAGATATGATGTCTCCGACGCATTCTACAGCTGTAAGATGGAGGAAAACAGTTCTGTCAGTGAGTACATCCTCAAGATTTCTGGATTGCACAACCGCTTGTCTCAGCTGGGAATGAATCTCCCAGATGAAGCGGTCGTTGACAAAATCCTCCAGTCGCTCCCTCCAAGCTTCAAGAGCTTCGTGTTAAACTTCAATATGCAGGGGATGGAGAAGTCCATTCCCGAGGTGTATTCGATGCTGAAATCAGCGGAGGTGGACATCAAGAAAGAACATCAAGTGTTGATGGTCAATAAAACCACTAAGTTCAAGAAAGGCAAGGGTAAGAAGAACTTCAAGAAGGACGACAAGGGAGTTGCCGCGCCTGGTAAGCCTGTTGCCGGGAAGAAGCCAAAGCATGGACCCAAGCCTGAGACAGAGTGCTTTTATTGCAAGGGAACGGGTCATTGGAAGCGGAACTGCCCCAAATACTTAGCAGACAAGAAGGCCGGGAACGTCAAAGGTATATTTGATATACTTGTTATTGATGTGTACCTTACCAGCGCTCGTAGTAGCTCCTGGGTATTTGATACTGGTGCAGTTGCTCATATTTGTAACTCTAAGCAGGAGCTGCGGAATAAGCAGAGACTGGCGAAGGATGAGGTGACGATGTGCGTCGGGAATGGTTCCAAGGTCGATGTGATCGCCGTCGGCACGCTACCTCTACATCTACCCTCGGGATTAGTTTTAAACCTTAATAATTGTTATTTAGTACCAGCTTTGAGCATGAACATTGTATCTGGATCTCGTCTTATGCGAGATGGCTACTCTTTCAAATCGGAGAATAATGGTTGTTCTGTTTATTTGAAAGATATGTTTTATGGTCATGCCCCGCTGGTCAATGGTTTATTTTTGATGAATCTCGAACATGATGATACACATATTCATAATGTAGATGCCAAAAGATGTAAAGTTGATAATGATAGTCCCACATACTTGTGGCATTGCCGCCTTGGTCATATTGGTGTCAAAAGTATGAAGAAGCTCCATTCAGATGGACTTCTAGAGTCTCTTGATTATGAATCATTTGACATGTGCGAACCATGCCTATTGGGCAAGATGACCAAGACTCCGTTCTCAGGAACAATGGAGCGAGCAACCAACTTATTGGAAATCATACATACCGATGTGTGCGGTCCAATGAGTGTTGAGGCTCGCGGAGGCTATCGTTATGTTCTCACCCTCACAGATGACTTGAGTAGATGCGGGTATATCTATTTGATGAAACACAAGTCTGAGACCTTTGAAAAGTTTAAGGAATTTCAGAATGAGGTTGAGAATCAACGTGACAGAAAAATAAAGTTCTTACGATCAGATCGTGGGGGAGAATATTTAAGTCATGAATTTGGCACGCACCTAAGGAAATGTGGAATTGTTTCACAACTGACACCGCCCGGAACACCTCAACGTAACGGTGTGTCCGAACGTCGAAATCGTACTCTGTTGGACATGGTGCGATCTATGATGTCCCTCACCGATTTACCGCTATCTTTTTGGGGTTATGCTTTAGAGACTGCCGCATTCACTTTAAATAGGGCTCCGTCGAAATCCGTTGAGACGACTCCGTATGAACTTTGGTTTGGGAAGAAACCAAAGTTGTCGTTTCTAAAAGTTTGGGGTTGCGATGCTTATGTCAAGAAACTTCAACCTGAAAAGCTCGAACCCAAATCGGAAAAATGTGTCTTCATAGGATACCCAAAGGAAACGATTGGGTACACCTTCTACCACAGATCCGAAGGCAAAGTCTTTGTTGCCAAGAATGGATGCTTTCTGGAGAAAGAGTTTCTCTCGAAAGAAGTGAGTGGGAGGAAAGTAGAACTTGATGAGGTGACAGTCACCCCTCCTGAAAGTAGCGCAGCGCAGGAAATCGTTCCTGAGGTGCCTGCACCGACAAGGGAGGAAGTTGATGATAATGATCATGAAGAAATAGATCAAGTTACTACTGAACTTCGAAGGTCCACGAGGGCACGTTCCGCACCAGAGTGGTACGGCAACCCTGTCCTGGAAATCATGTTGTTAGACAACGGTGAACCTTCAAACTATGAAGAAGCGATGGCGGGCCCGGATTCCAATAAATGGCTTGGATCCATGAAATCCGAGATAGAATCCATGTATGAAAACAAAGTATGGACTTTGGTGGACTTGCCTGATGATAGGCACGCCACAGAAAACAAATGGATATTTAAGAAGAAGACAGACGCGGATGGTAATGTGACCATCTATAAGGCTCGGCTTGTCGCTAAGGGTTATCGACAAGTTCAAGGGATTGACTACTATGAGACTTTCTCTCCCATAGCGATGCTGAAGTCAGTCAGAATCATGTTAGCTATTGCCGCATTCTATGATTATGAGATATGGCAAATGGACGTCAAAACAGCATTCCTGAATGGCTTCCTCAAGGAAGAGTTGTATATGATGCAGCCGGAAGGTTTTGTCGATCTAGATAACGCTAACAAGGTATGCAAGCTCCAGCGCTCGATTTACGGGCTGGTGCAAGCATCTCGGAGTTGGAATATTCGCTTTAATGATGTGATCAAAGCGTTTGGCTTTATACAGACTTATGGAGAAGCCTGTATCTACAAGAAAGTGAGTGGGAGCTCTGTGACATTTCTCATATTATATGTGGATGACATATTGCTGATGGGAAATGATATAGAATTCTTGGAAAATGTAAAGGCCTACTTGAATAAAAGTTTTTCAATGAAGGACCTTGGAGAAGCTGCTTACATATTAGGCATCAAAATCTATAGAGATAGATCAAGACGCCTCATTGGTCTTTCACAAAGTACATACCTTGACAAGATATTGAAAAAGTTCAATATGGATCAGTCCAAGAAGGGATTCTTGCCTGTTTTGCAAGGTATGAGATTGAGCAAGGCTCAGTCGCCGACCACGGCAGAAGATAGAGAAAAGATGAGTGTCATTCCCTATGCCACGGCCATAGGTTCTATCATGTATGCCATGCTGTGTACCAGACCTGATGTGAACCTTGCCATAAGTTTGGTAGGGAGGTACCAAAGTGATCCCGGTATGGAACACTGGACAGCAGTCAAGAACATCCTGAAGTACCTGAAAAGGACTAAGGATATGTTTCTCGTTTATGGAGGTGACGAAGAGCTCATCGTAAAGGGTTACGTCGATGCTAGCTTCAACACAGATTTGGATGACTCTAAGTCTCAAACCGGATACATGTATATTTTGAATGGTGGGGCAGTCAGCTGGTGCAGTTGCAAGCAAAGCATCGTGGTGGCATCTACATGTGAAGCGGAGTACATAGCTGCTTCTGAAGCAGCGCAGGAAGGAGTCTGGATGAAGGAGTTCATCGCCGACCTAGGAGTCATTCCAAGCGCGTCAAGCCCGATGACTCTCTTCTGTGACAACACTGGAGCTATTGCCATTACCAAGGAGCCCAGGTTTCACAAGAAGACCAAGCACATCAAGCGCCGTTTCAACTCCATCCGGAATTATGTTCAGGATGGATACATAGATATTTGTAAAGTGCATACAGATCTGAATGTTGCAGACCCGTTGACTAAACCTCTTCCACGGGCAAAACATGATCAACACCAGAACTCTATGGGTGTTCGATTCATCACAATGTAACTAGATTATTGACTCTAGTGCAAGTGGGAGACTGTTGGAAATATGCCCTAGAGGCAATAATAAAAGTATTACTATTATATTTCCTTGTTCATGATAATCGTCTGTTATTCATGCTTGAATTGTATTGTACGGAAACAACGATACATGTGTGAATGTATAGACCACAATGAGTCCCTGGTAGGCCTCTAGTTACCAGCTCGTTGATCAACAGATGGTCACGGTTTCCTGACCATGGACATAGGATGTCAGTGATAACGGGATCACATCATTAGGAGAATGATGTGATGGACAAGACCCAATCTTGAGCATAGCACGAGATCGTATAGTTCGTAATGCATAAGCTTTTCGGTGTCAAGTATTTATTCCTTAGACCATGAGGTTGTACAACTCCTGGATGCCGTAGGAATACTTCGGGTGTGCCAAACGTCACAATGTAACTGGGTGGCTATAAAGGTACGCATCGGGTATCTCGGAAAGTGTCTGTTGGGTTGGTACGAACCGAGACTGGGATATTGTCACTCCGCATGACGGAGAGGTACCTCTGGGCCCACTCGGTAAGACATCATCATAATGAGCTCAAAGTGACTAAGGAGTTAGTCACGGGATGATGGATTACGGAACGAGTAAAGAGACTTGCCATGATGAGATTGAACAAGGTATCGGGAATACCGACGATCGAATCTCGGGCAAGTACCGTACCGATGGACAAAGGGAATAACTACGGGATTGAGTGAATCCTTGACACGGTGGTTCATCCGATGAAGATCATCGAGGAACACGTGGGAACCAACATGGGTATCCAGATCCCGCTGTTGGTTATTGACCGGAGAGTCGTCTCAGTCATGTCTGCGTGTCTCCCGAACCCGTAGGGTCTACACACTTAAGGTTCGGTAACGCTAGGGTCGTAGAGATACATGCACGTGGAAACCCGAAAGTTGTTCGGAGTCCCGGATGAGATCCTGGACGTCACGAGGAGTTCCGGAATGGTCCGGAGGTAAAGAATGATATATAGGAAGTCCAGTTTCGGCCATCGGGTGATCTCCGGGGGTCACCGGGAGTGTCCCGGGACCACCGGAGGGGTCCCGGTGGTCCACCGGGTGGGGCCCCTAGGCTGCGTGGGGGAAGCGGCCAGCCCCTGGTGGGCTGGCGCACCACATGGGCCCCCCCATGCGCCTAGGGTTGAAACCCTAAGGGGAGGGGGCGCCCCCCTTGCCTTGGGGGGCAAGACTCCCCCCAGGCCGCCGCCCCCCCTGCAGATGCCATCTGCAGGGCATGGCGCACCCCCTGGCCCCCTATATATATGTGGGGGGGGGGAAGAGGGCAGCCGCACCCTTGCCCCTGGCGCCTCTCGCCCTCCCGTCACACCTCCATCTCCTTACGCAGGGCGCCCGGCGAAGCCCTGCAGGATTCTCCACTGCATCCACCACCACGCCATCGTGCTGATGGATCTCCGACGACCTCTCCTCCCCCCTTGCTGGATCAAGAAGGAGGTGACGTTGCTGCACCGGACGTGTGTTGAACACGGATGTGCCGTCTGTTCGGCGCTAGATCATCGGTGACGTAGAACGCGAAGAGTACGACTACTTCATCCACGCTTCTACGAAAGCTTCCGCTCGCGATCTACATAACGGTATGTAGATGCACCCTTATTTGCTCGTTGCTAGATGTCTCCTTAGTTGGATCTTGGTGAAAGCGTAGATTTTTTTTTGAATTCTGCTACGTTCCCCAACAAACTCATGTCCATGGTTAGGAAACATAACCATCTTTGATCAATGAGCTAGTCTAGTAGAGGCATACTAGGGACACTCTGTTTTGTCTATGTATTCACACATGTACTAAGTTTCCGGTTAATACAATTCTAGCATGAATAATATGCATTTATCATGATATAAGAAAATAAATAATAACTTTATTATTGCCTCTAGGGCATATTTCCTTCAATCTCCCACTTGCACTAGAGTCAATAATCTAGCTCACATCGCCATGTGATTTAATACCGATAGTTCACATCGTTATGTGAATAACACCCATAGTTCACATCGCCATGTGACCAACACCCAAAGGGTTTACTAGAGTCAATAATCTAGTTCACATCGCTATGCGATTAACACCCAAGAGTAATAAGGTGTGATCATGTTTTGCTTGTTAGAGAAGTTTAGTCAACGGGTCTGACACATTTAGATCCGTATGTATTTCGCAAATTTCTATGTCTACAATGCTCTGCATGGAGCTACTCTAGCTAATTTGCTCCTACTTTCAATATGCATCTAGATTGATACTCAGAGTCATCTGGATCAGTGTAAAGCTTGCATCGGTGTAACTCTTTACGACGAATTCTTTATCATCTCCATAATCGAGAAACATTTCCTTAGTCATCCAGCAACTAAGGATAATTTTGACCGCTGTCCAGTGATCTACTCCTGGATTACTTTTGTACCTCCTTGCCAAACTCGTGGTAAGGTACACAATAGATTTGGCATACTTTATAGAACCTACGGCTGAGGCATAGGGAATGACTTTCATTCTCTCTATATTTTTCTGTCGTGGTCAGGCTTTGAGTCTTTACTCAACTTCATACCTTACAAATTAGGCAAGAACTCCTTATTTGACTGATCCATTTTGAACTACTTCAAAATCTTATCAAGGTATGTACGCTTCGAAAGTCTTATCAAGCGTCTTGATCTATCTCTATAGATTTTAATGCCCAATATGTAAGCAGCTTCACCGAGGTCTTTCTTTGAAAAACTCCTTTCAAACACTCCTTTATGGTTTCCAGAATATTCTACATTATTTCTGATCAACAATATGTCATTCACATATACTTATCAGAAATGTTGTAGTGCTCCCACTCACTTTCTTGTAAATACATGCTTCACCGTAAGTCTGTATAAAACCATATGCTTTGATCACCTCATCAAAGCGTCTATTCCAACTCTGAGATGCTTGCACCAGTCCATAGATGGATCGCTGGAGCTTGCACACTTTGTTAGCACCTTTAGGATCGACAAAACCTTATGGTTGCATCATATACAACTCCTCTTTAATAAATCCATTAAAGAATGCAGTTTTGTTATTCATTTGCCAGATTTTATAAAATGCGACAATTGCTAACATGATTCGGACAGACTTAAGCATCACTACGGGTGAGAAAGTCTCATCGTAGTCAACTCCTTGAACTTGTCGAAAACCTTTCGCAACAAGTCGAGCTTTGTAAACAGTAACATTACCGTCAGCGTCAGTCTTCCTCTTGAAGATCCATTTATTTTTGATGGCTTGCCGATCATCGGGCAAGTCAACCAAAGTCCACACTTTGTTCTCATACAAGGATCCCATCTCAGATTTCATGGCCTCAAGCCATTTTGCGGAATCTGGGCTCATCATCGCTTCCTCATAGTTCGTAGGTTCATCATGGTCTAGTAACATGACTTCCAAAACTGGGTTGTCGTACCACTCTGGTTGATCTACGAAGTTCAGTAGTAACTTGATCCGAAGTTTCATGATCATCATCATTAGCTTCTTCACTAATTGGTGTAGGAATCACTGGAACTAATTTCTGTGATGTACTACTTTCCAATTCGGGAGAAGGTACAATTACCTCATCAAGTTCCACTTTCCTCCCACTCACTTCTTTCGAGAGAAACTCCTTCTCTAGAAAGGATCAATTCTTAGCAACGAATATCTTGCCTTCGGATCTGTGATAGAAGGTGTACCCAACAGTCTCCTTTGGGTATCCTATGAAGACACATTTCTCCGACTTGGGTTCGAGCTTATCAGGTTGAAGCTTTTTCACATAAGCATCGCAGCCCCAAACTTTTAAGAAACAACAACTTTGGTTTCTTGCCAAACCACAGTTCATAAGGTGTCGTCTCAACGGATTTAGATGGTGCCCTTATTTAACGTGAATGCAGCTGTCTCTAATGCATAACCCAAAACGATAGTGGTAAACCGGTAAGAAGCATCATAAATCGCACCATATCTAATAAAGTACGGTTACGACGTCCGGACACACCACTATGCCGTGGTGTTCCGGGTGGCGTGAGTTGTGAAACTATTCCACATTGCTTCAAATGAAGACCAAACTCGTAACTCAAATATTCACCTCCACGATCAGATCGTAAACACTTTATTTTCTTGTTACGATGATTCTCTACTTCACTCTGAAATTCTTTGAACTTTTCAAATGTTTCAGACTTTGTGTTTCATCAATTAGATATACCCATATCTGCTCAAATCATGAGTGAAGGTCAGAAAATAACGATACTCGCCGCGAGCCTCAACACTCATCGATCCACATACATCAGTATGTATGATTTCCAACAAATCTGTTGCTCGCTCCATTGTTCCGGAGAACGGAGTTTTAGTCATCTTGCCCATGAGGCATGGTTCGCAAGCACCAAGTGATTCATAATCAAGTGATTCCCAAAGTCCATCACTATGGAGATTCTTCTTGCGCTTTACACCAATATGACCTAAACGGCAGTGCCACAAATAAGTTGCACTATCATTATTAACCTTGGATCTTTTGGATTCAATATTATGAATATGTGTATCACTACGATCGAGATCCAACAAACTATTTTTCATTGGGTGTATGACCATCGAAGGCTTTATTCATGTAAACAGAATAACAATTATTCTACGACTTTAAATGAATAACCGTATTGCAACAAACATGATCAAATCATATTGATGCTCAACGCAAATGCCAAATAACATTTATTTAGGTTCTACACTAATCCCGAAAGTATAGGGAGTGTGCGATGATGATCATATCAATCTTGGAACCACTTCCAACACACATCGTCACTTCACCTTTAACTAGTCTCTGTTCATTCTGCAACTCTCGTTTCGAGTTACTAATTTTAGCAACTGAACTTGGTATCAAATACCCAGGTGTTGCTATGAACACTAGTAAAATACACATCAATAATCTGTATATCAGATATACCTTTGTTCACTTTGCCATCCTTCTTATCCGCCAAGTATCTAGGGCAGTTCCACTTCCAGTGACCATTTCCTTTGCAGTAGAAGCACTTAGTTTCAGGCTTGAGTTTATCTTTGGGTTTCTTCATGGGAGTGACAACTTGCTTGTCATTCTTCTTGAAGTTCCCTTTCTATCCTTTTGCCCTTTACTTGAAACAAGTGGTCTCGTTAACCATCAACACTTGATGCTCTTTCTTGATTTCTACCTTCGCCGATTTCAGCATCGCGAAGAGCTCGGGAATTACTTTCATCATCCCTTGCATATTATAGTTCATCACAAAGTTCTACTAACTTGGTGATAGTGACAACAGAACTTTGTCAATTACTATCTTATCTGGAAGATTAACTCCCACTTGATTCAAGCAGTTGTAGTACCCAGACAATCTGAGCACATGCTCACTGGTTGAGCTATTCTCCTCCATCTTGTAGGCAAAGCACTGTGAGAGGTCTTATACCTCTCGACACGGGCATGAGTATGAAATACTAATTTCAACTCCTGGAACATCTCATATGCTCCATGGCATTCAAAACGTTTTTGAAGTCCCGCTTATAAGCCGTAAAGCATGGCGCACTAAACTATCATGTAGTCATCATACCGAGCTTTTGTCAAAACGTTCATAACGTCTACATCTGCTCCTGCAATAGGTCTATCACCTAGCGGTGCATCAAGGACATAATTCTTCTGTGCACTAATGAGGATAATCCTCAGATCACAGACCTAGTCTGCATCATTTCTACTAACGTCTTTCAACTTAGTTTTCTCTAGGAACATATCAAAAACATATGGGGAGCTACATCGCGAGCTATTGATCTACAACATAGATATGCTAATACTACCAGGACTAAGTTCATGATAAATTAAAGTTTAATTAATCATATTACTTAAGAACTCCCACTTAGATAGACATCCCTCTAGTCATCTAAATGATCACGTGATCCAAATCAACTAAACCATGTCCGATCATCACGTGAGATGGAGTAGTTTTCAATGGTGAACATCTTATGTTGATCATATCTACTATACGATTCACGCTCGACCTTTCGGTCTCCAGTGTTTCGAGGTCATGTCTGTACATGCTAGGCTCGTCAAGTTTAACCAGAATATTCTCCATGTGCAAAACTGGCTTACACCCGTTGTATGTGGACGTAGAGCTTATCACACCCGATCATCACGTGGTGTCTCGGCACGACGAACTTTTGCAACGGTGCATACTCAGGGAGAACACTTGTACCTTGAAATTTTTGTAAGGGATCATCTTATAATGCTACCACCGTAATAAGCAAAATAAGAAGCAAAATAAGATAAACATCACATGCAATCAAAATATGTGACATGATATGGCCATCATCATCTTGTGCTTTTGATCTCCATCTCCAAGGCACCGTCATGATCACCATCGTCACCGGCGCGACACCTTGATCTCGCCAACTATTGCTTCCACGACTATCGCTACCGCTTAGTGATAAAGTAAAGCAATTACATGGCGATTGTATTTCATACAATAAAGCGACAACCATATGGCTCCTGTCAGTTGCTGATAACTTTACAAAACATGATCATCTCATACAATAACGTATCACTCATCATGTCTTGACCATATCACATCACAACATGCCCTGCAAAAACAAGTTAGACGTCCTCTACTTTGTTGTTGCATGTTTTACGTGGTTGCTACGGGCTTAGCAAGAACCGTTCTTACCTATGCATACAAAACCACAATGATATTTCGTCAAGTATGTGATGTTTTAACCTTCACAAGGACCGGGCGTAGCCACACTTGATTCTGCTAAAGTGAGAGAGACAGACACCCGCCAGTCACCTTTAAGCAACGAGTGCTCATAACAGTGAAACCAGTCTCGCGTAAGCGTACGCGTAATATCGGTCCGGGCCGCTTCATCTCACAATACCGCCGAAACAAAGTATGACATGCTGGTAAGCAGTATGACTAGTATCGTCCACAACTCACCGTGTTCTACTCGTGCATATCATCTACTCATAGACCTGGCTCATGAGGCCACTGTTGGGGAATGTAGTATTTTAAAAAAATTCCTACGATCACACAAGATCTATCTACCAGATGCATAGCAACGAGGGGGAGAGTGTATCTACGTACCATCGTAGACCGAAAGCGGAAGCGTCTAGTGATGCGGTTGATGTAGTTGAACTTCTTCGCGATCCAACCGATCAAGCACCGAACGTACGGCACCTCCGCGTTCAGCACACGTTCAGCTTGATGACATCCCACGAGCTCTTGATCCAGTTGAGCTTCACGGGAGAGTTTCGTCAGCACGATGGCGTGGTGACGGATATGATGAAGTTACCGACGTAGGGCTTCGCCTAAGCACTGCAACGGTATGACCGAGGTGTGTTTCTGTGGAGGGGGGCACCGCACACGACTGGAGAGATCAACTTGTGTGTCTTTGAGTGCCCCCCTGCTCCCGTATATAAAGGAGCAAGGGGGAGGTGCGGCCAGGCCATGCGGCGCGCCAAGGGAGTAGGATTCCTACTCCTAGTAGGAATAGGAACCCCCTTTTCCTATTCCTACTAGGAGCAGGAAAGGAAAGGGGAAGAGGAGAAGGAAAGAAGAGATGGCGCCTCCCCCCTTTTCCTAGTCCAACTAGGAACCCTAGGGGGGGTGAGAATAGCCCTATGGGCTGCCCCTCTCTTTCCCTCATTGGCCCACTATGGCCCATACTCCCTCGGGGGGGGGGGGGGAGGGGTTCCGGTAACCCCCTCCGGCACTCCGGTTAAATCCGAAACTTTTCCGGAATACTTCCGGTGTCCGAATATAGTCGTCCAATATATCAATCTTTACGTCTCGGACATTCCGAGACTCCTCGTCATGTCCGTGGTCTCATCTGGGACTCCGAACTACCTTCGGTACATCAAAACTCATAAACTCATAATACCGATCATCATCAAACGTTAAGCGTGCGGACCCTACGGGTTCGAGAACTATGTAGACATGACCGAGACTCATTTCCGGTCAATAACCAATAGCGGAACCTGGATGCTCATATTGGCTCCTACATATTCTACGAAGATCTTTATCGGTCAAACCGCATAACAACATACGTTGTTCCTTTTGTCATCGGTATGTTACTTGCCCGAGATTCGATCGTCGGTATCTCAATACCTAGTTCAATCTCGTTACCGGCAAGTATCTTTACTCGTTCCGTAATACATCATCTCGTGACTAACTCATTAGTCATATGCTTGCAAGGCCTATTATGATGTGTATTACCGAGAGGGCCCAGAGATACCTCTCCAACATTCGGAGTGACAAATCCTATTCTTGATCTATGCCAACACCACGAACACCCTCGGAGACACCTGTAGAGCATCTTTATAATCACCCAGTTACGTAGTGACTTTTGATAGCACACAAGGTGTTCCTCCGGTATATGGGAGTTGCATAATCTCATAGTCATAGGAACATGTATAAGTCATGAAGAAAGCAGTATCAGTAAAACTAAATGATCATAGTGCTAAGCTAACGTATGGGTCTTGTCCATCACATCATTCTCCTAATGATGTGATCCCTTTAATCAAATGACAACTCATGTCTATGGTTAGAAAACATAACCATCTTTGATCAATGAGCTAGTCTAGTAGAGGCATACTAGGGACACTCTGTTTTGTTTATGTATTCACACATGTACTAAGTTTCCGGTTAATACAATTCTAGCATGAATAATAAACTTTTATCATGATATAAGGAAATAAATAATAACTTTATTATTGCCTGTAGGGAATATTTCCTTCAAGGCGATGATCATGAATATAGTCATCACGTCCGTGACAAGCAGACCTACTCCTGCCTGCATCTACTACTATTACTCCACACATCGACCGACTCCTGCCTGCATCTAGTGTATTAAGTTGAAAAATAGAGTAACACCTTAATCAAGATGACATGATGTAGATGGATAGATCCAATAAATATGAAATAAACCCCATCTTTTTATCATTAATGGCAACAATACAATACGTGCCTCGCTACTATCGCTGGGTGAGGACACCGCAAGATTGAACCCATTACAAAGCACCTCTCCCATTGCAAGAAAAATCAATCTAGTTGGCCAAACCAAATCAATAGATTGGAGAGAAATACAAAGCTATCATAATCATGCATATAAGAATTTAGAGAAAACTCAAATAATATACATAGATAATCTAACCATAAACTCACAATTCATCGGATCTCAACAAACACACCACAAAAGAAGATTACATCGAATAGATCTCCGAGAACATCGAGGAGAACATTGTATTGAAGACCAAAGAGAGAGAAGAAGCCATGACCCGTAGGTCTGTGGTAAACTACTCACACATCCTCGGTAGAGCAGCAAGGTTGATGTAGAAGCCCTTCGTGATCGAATCCCCCTCCAGTAGAGTACCGGAAAAGGTTCCTCAGATGGGATCTCACGAAGACAGAAACTTGTGGCGGCGGAAAAGTATTTTTGTGTGCCCTTTGGTTCAGAGGGAGTATTTGGGTATTTATGGAGCTGAGAGTAGGGTTAGGGTTGCCAAAGGGGGAGGGGGGCACAAGCTCGTTGGTCGCGCCCTATGAGCTTGTGGCTCACCCGTGGGCCTTCTGGCCTCCTCCCGAAGCTTCGTGGGTGTTTTCTTGTCTAGGAAAAATTGTCAAAAAAAATCATTCCATTTGGTATTGATTTTCTATAGAAGACAAAAACAAGGAAAAAACAGCAACCGACACTGGGCACTAGGTTAATAAGTTAGTCCCAAAAATGATATAAAATAGCATAAAAATGCATATAAAACATTCAAGATGGATAATATAATAGCATGGAACAATAAAAAAAATTAGATACCTTAGAGATGTATAAAACTTAAAAGGAAAGTGGTGGCCTTGATGGTCCTCGATCGAGCGAGAAAGAGGCAAAGCTCGCGAATTACTGTGCTCAAAGAGGGAGATGCAAATGCTCGCTTCTTCCATCTCCGAATAAACAATCACCGCAGGAAGAACTTCATTCATCGTCTTAAACATAACAATGGTTAGGTCATGAATCATGATCGCAAGAGATTATCAAGATTCACTTGTCGAGGGCCATTGGAAAGGCCCTTCCGTGTTCCAAGGACTTCAATTGGAATTGCTTACCGCAGTTGACTAGAGATCTATCAGATTTTGGGGCCTTGTTCATTGAGGAGGAAGTTCGAGATGCCATTCATGATCTTTGATACGTCTCCAACGTATCTATAATTTATGAAGTATTCATGCTTTTATATTATCATTCTTGGATGTTTTACAATCATTTTATAGCAACTTTATATAATTTTTTGGGACTAACCTATCGACCCAGTGCCCAGTGCCAGTTACTATTTTTTGCTTTTTTACATCGCAGGAAATCAATATCAAGCGGAGTCTAAACACCGCAAAACGTTTCGTGAAATTTTTATGGACGAGAAGACTCCCGATGGGCCAGAGCAGCACCTGGGGGGGGGGGTGCCCCAAGGGGGGCACAACCCACCAGGGCCCGCTCGGGGGCCCAGGCGCGCCCATTTGGTTGTGCCCACCTCGGTGGCCTCCCGCACCCCTTCTTCGCCCTATAAATTCCCAAATATTCCGAAACCCTTCGAAGTAAACCTAGATCAGAAGTTCCGCCGCCGCAAGGCTCTGCAGTCCACGAGATCCTATCTAGAGCCCTTTTTGGCACTCCGCCGGAGGGGGAAACCATCACCGGTGGCCATCTTCATCATCCCGGCGGCCACCATGATGAGGAGGGAGTAGTCCACCCTCGGGGCTCAGAGTTTGTACCAGTAGCTATGTGTTTAATCTCTCTCTCTCTCTCTCTCTCTCTCTCTCTCTCTCTCTCTCTCTCTTGTTCTTGAGATGCACAATCTTGATGTATCGCGGGTTTTGTTAATATAGTCGGGTCATATGGCGTTTTTTCCTCTCTATCTTGTTGTGATGAATTAAGTTTTCCCTTTGACATTTCTTTGGATTGAATACTTTTATGGATTTGAGAACACTTGATGCATGTCTTTCTATGAATACCCGTGGTGACAATGGGGTATCATATTGATTCACTTGATATGTGTTTTGGAACTCAACTTGCGGATTCCCGCGGTGACATTGGGGTAATCTATGCATAGGAGTTGATGCACGTTCTTGTCTTTGTTTCTACGGTAGAAATCTTGGGGCACTCTTTGAGGTTCTTTGTGTTGGATTGAGTATTATAAATCTGAATTTGTTTTGGTGTTATTCTAGTATGAAATCTTGGATAGATCGATCGGAAAGAATAGCTACAAACAATATCTTCTTATGTTCTTCGCTAGATAGGAACTTTGGAGTGATTCTTCAACACATGTTGAGGGATGGTTATGTGATCCAATTATATTAGTATTTTTGAGAGATTGCACTAGCGAAAGTACATGCCCTAGGCCTCATTTTCAAGCATTGCAATATCATTTGTGCTCCATTTTATCACTTGCTACCTTACTCTTTTTTATTGCTACTATCACAAAAATCAATATCTACTATCCATATTACACTTGTATCACTATTTCTTCGTCGAACTAGTGCACATATACAATTTGCCATTGTATTGGGTGTGTTGGGGACACAAGAGACTCTTTGTTATTTGGTTGCAGGGTTGTTCGAGAGAGACCCTCTTCATCCTACACCTCCCACGGATTGATAAACCTTAGGCCATCCACTTGAGGGAAAATTGCTACTGTCCTACAAAACTCTGCGCTTGGAGATCCAACACGAGTCTACAAGAACAAGTTGTATAGTAGACATCAAGGTCTTTTCTAGCGCCGTTGCCGGGGAGGTGAGTGCTTGAAGGTATATCTTTTGATCTTGCAATCTAATCTTTTAGTATCTTGTTTTATTACTAGTTTGATTTATAAAAGAAAAGTACAAAAAATGGAATTGAGAATGCATCATATTGTTCAACTTTATAATGTCTTTCATGAAAATGATGGAAAAGAAAATTGTGCTCAATTAATAGAAGAAGAATTCAATGAAATGTTTAGAATAAAATCTTTGAATGATGAGCACGATTGCAATGTTGTTAGTATGAATTCTATGAATATCCATGATGCTAATGATATGCAAAGCCATAAGCTTGGGGATGCTATGTTTGATGAAGATGATATTTTTAGCCCCCCAAGATTTGATGTGGAAATTTGTTATAATGGTAACAGATACGTCTCCATCGTATCTACAATTTTTGATTGTTTCATCCCAATATTATTCAACTTTTACATACTTTTGGCAACAATTTATATGATTTATTTGGACGACTCACTGATCCAGTGCCCAGTGCCAGTTCCTGTTTGTTGCATATTTTTGATTCACATAAAATCCATATCAAACGAAGTCCAAACGCGATAAAAATGTAACGAAGAATTATTTTGGAATACACGTGGGTTTTAGGAGGTGGAATCAACGCAAACGGGGGAACACAGTTCCCACAACTATAATAGCCTGGATTTTGCCCTTTCCTTTTTCCTTTGATTTTCTTGGATTTATTGATTTGATTTGCTTTTCTGTGGCGATGTGCATGGTTCTGAAACTTGGGAAGAGCATGTCTTCCTAGGTTTTATAGTGGCTTGCCATCCTCAGCATCATCCTAAGACCCTGCTGATACGTCTCCGTCGTATCTATAATTTTTTATTGTTCCATGCCCATATTCTACAACTTTCTTATACTTTTGGCAACTTTTTATACTATTTTTTGGACTAACATATTGATCCAGTGCCCAGTGCCAGTTCCTGTTTGTTGCATGTTTTTGTTTTGCAGAATATCCATATCAAACGGATTAAAAACGGAATAAAAACGGATGGAGAATTTTTTTGGAATATATGTGAATTTTGGGAAGCGGAACCAACATGAGACGATGCCCGGGTGGGCCACGAGGCAGGGGGCGCGCCCTGGGCCCTCGTGGCCACACCGTAAGGCGGTTGATGCCCTTCTTTCGCTGCAAGAAATCTAATATCTGGATAAAAATCGTGTCAAAAAATCAGCCCAATCGGAGTTACCGATCTCCGGGAATTTAAGAAACGGTGAAGGGCCAGAATCTGGGAATGCAGAAACAGAGAGAGACAGAGAGACAGATCCAATCTCGGTGGGGGCTCTCGCCCCTCCGCCGCCATGGAGGCCATGTACCAGAGGGGAAACCCTTCTCCCACCCAGGGAGAAGGTCAAGTAAGAAGAAGAAGGAGGGGGGCTCTCTCCCCCTCGCTTCCGGTGGCACCGGAGTGCCACCGGGGCCATCATGGTGTGACGGTGATCTACACCAACACCTCCGTCATATTTACCAACATCTCCATCACCTCCCCCCATCTATCTACATCGCTCCACTCTCCCGCAATCCACTGTACCCTCTACTTGAACATGGTGCTTTATGCTTCATATTATTATCCAATGATGTGTTGCCATCCTATGATGTCTGAGTAGATTATCGTTGTCCTATCGGTGATTGGTTAATTGTTGTGATTGATTTAAATTGCTTGTGGTTATGTTGCTGTCCTTTGGTGCCCATCATATGAGCGCGCGCATGGATCACACCATAGGGTTAGTTGTATGGTGATAGGACTACGTATTGGAGGGCAAGAGTGACAGAAGCTTCAACCTAGCGTAAAAATTGATGCATACGGGATTGAAGGGGGACCAATATATCTTAATGCCATGGTTGGTTTTTACCTTAATGAACGTTAGTAGTTGCAGATGCTTGCTAATAGTTCCAATCATAAGTGCATAGAATTTCAAGTAAGGGATGACATGCTAGCAGTGGCCTCTCCCACATAAAACTTGCTATCGGTCTAGTAACGTAGGTAATTGCTTAGGGGCAATTTCGTAACTCCTACCACCACTTTTCCACACTCACTAAAAATAATTTAGTTGTTTCTATCTTAATAGCCCCTAGTTTATATTTGCATGCCCTTTATATTCTTGCAAACCTATCCCACAAAAACTACAAAGTACTTCTAGTTTCATACTTGTTCTAGGTAAAGTAAACGTTAAGCGTGCGTAGAGTTGTATCGGTGGTCGATAGAACTTGAGGGAATTTTTTTTGCCTTTAGCTCCTCATTGGGTTCGACACTCTTACTTATCGAAAGAGGCTACAACTGATCCCCTACACTTGTGGGTTATCAAGACCTTTTTCTGGCGCCGTTGCAGGGGAGCAATAGCGTGGGGTGAATATTCTCGTGTGTGCTTGTTTGCTTTATCACTAAGTATATTTTATTTGATGTTCTAAGTTGTTCTCCATCTTTAGTTATGGATATGGAACACGAAATACCAAAAAACTTAGGTGTACTTGCTACTCATGGAGATGGGGAACCTCCTAAAACCCTCGATGCTCATTATGTGAAAGATATTATGTACTACTTTGATAATCCTGAGAAAACCCCATTCAACTATGTAATGGGAGTAACGTTGGATCATCATGAATACTTTAGGGATTATCGCTTGACACAAAAAGGGAAACTGTTATGGGATCAAATTCATTTGTTGCATTGGTATGCTCGGCAACTATGCTTGAGATATGATTATACTTGTTGCTCTAGGATGAAGGCTCCACACCTTCCCTTTTCATGCAAATTTAATGATAATGAAACCTTAGCTTCTTATGCTAATGGTATATATGATTATTATGATGTGGAACAAATAGAAGAATTCGTTGCTTTTAAGGGTGCTTATGAAATTTAATCTCTGTTTAGAAAGAATGATGCTTTTGATGATGATGTTTCTAGGACTGAAAATCTTGCTATATTGAAATATTGCTATTTGAATTATGAATATAACTCTAATATTGATGTGTTTATTGAGAAGGTCTCCGCTGTCCAAGAAGAGACTAATATTTTGCACGAGTCTATGGAAGAAGAAATCAATGACATTGTGAGCTCATTGGATAAAAAAGATGAGGAAGAGAGCGAAGAACAAAAGGAGGAAGAGCGGATTAGCTACCCGTGCCCACCTTCTAATGAGAGTAACTCTCCAACTCATACATTGTTTAATTTCCCTTTGTGCTTACCGAAGGATGATTGCTATGATCCCGTTGATTCTTTCAAAATATCCCTTTTTGATGATGCTCGCTATGCTTGTGGCCAAGATGCCAATACGAATTATGCTTATGGAGATGAACTTGCTATAGTTCCTTATGTTAAACATGAAATAGTTGCTATTGCACCCACACATGATAGTCCTATTATCTTTTTGAATTCTCCAAACTACACTATATCAGAGAAGTTTGCAATTATTAAGGATTATATTGATGGCTGGCCTTTTTCCGTTACACATGATGATTTTGATGAATATAATATGCATGTGCTTGCTGCTCCTACTTGCAATTATTATGAGAGAGGAACTACATCTCCGCCTCTCTATGTTTCCAACACGATAAAATTGCAAGAAACTGCTTATACTATGCATTGGCCTTTACTTGATGTGCATGAATTGTTCTTTTATGACATGCCGATGCATAGGAAGAGAGTTAGACTTCATTGTTGCATGATATATATCACTTTGTGCTCACTACTAAATGCCAAATCATTGTTAATTAAAATTGGCTTTGATATACCTTGGGATCCGGGTGGATCCATCACTTGAGCACTATATGCCTAGCTTAATGGCTTTAAAGAAAGTGCTGCCAGGGAGACAACCCGGAAGTTTTAGAGAGTCATTTATTTCTGTTGTGTGATTTTATAAAGTTTAAAAACAAAAAAATAAGGAGGGGAACCCAAAACTTTTCAAAAAGAAAAGTGAAAGTGATATAGACGAGCATTGTGAAAGTGGGGGACGTCCTTGAACTTTGTTCATGTCCATGGAAACTTTGTGAATATTAATTATAGAAACTTTTCAACAAAAATAATTATCCCCTTGTACAATTCCGTTGCATTATAAAAATAATGTGCCAAGGTTTGCCTTTAGGATGTTTACAATGTTTGTTGGTTTGTGCGGTGCAGGACAGAAACTTTGGCTGTAGTGCACGATTTTACATTTTTTGCTGGAATGTCAAATGGTTCTGAAACTTTTTGCACTGTCTTTCTATATAAATTGTTTATTTTTCCTAATTTTTGCAGAATTTTTCAAGTATCAGAAGTATGGTGAAAGTTCAGATTATTACAGACTGTTCCGTTTTAGACAGATTCTGTTTTTGATGCATAGTTTGCTTTTTTTGATGAAACTATCAATTTCTATCAGTGGATTAAGCCATGGAAAAGTTATATTACAGTAGCTAAAATGCAAAAACAAAATATGAATTGGTTTTCAACAGTACTTAGAGTAGTGATTTGCTTTATTATACTAACGGATCTTACCGAGTTTTCTGTTGAAGTTTTGTGTGGATGAAGTGTTCGAGGATCGAGGAGGTCTCGGTGTGAGGAGAAGAAGGAGAGGCAAGAGCTAAAGCTTGGGGATGCCCAAGGCACCCCAAGTAAATATTCAAGGAGACTGAAGCGTCTAAGCTTGGGGATGCCCCGGAAGGCATCCCCTCTTTCTTCAACAAGTATCGGTATGTTTTCGGATTCGTTTCATTCATGTGATATGTGCAGATCTTGGAGCGTATTTTGCATTTAGTTTTCACCTTTCTTTTATGCACCATGATGGTGAGATAGTCCTTGGTTGATTTATATAATTCTCTTTGCACTTCACTTATATCTTTTGAGTATGGCTTTATAGAATACTTCATGTGCTTCACTTACATCATTTGAAGTTTGGATTGCATGTTTCTCTTCACATAGAAAACCGCCATTTGTAGAATGCTCTTTTGCTTCACTTATAATTGTTAGAGCGTGGGCATAACTTTTGTTGAAAGAATTAAAACTCTCTTGCTTCACTTATATCTATTTAGAGAGTTGACAGGAATTGGTCATTCACATGGTTAGTCATAAAATCCTACATAAACTTGTAGATCACTGAATATGATATGTTTGATTCCTTGCAATAGTTTTGCGATATAAAGATGGTGATATTAGAGTCATGTTAGTGGGTAGTTGTGGATTGTAGAAATACTTGTGTTGAGGTTTGTGATTCCCGTAGCATGCACGTATGGTGAACCGTTATGTGACGAAGTTGGAGCATAATTTATTTATGGAGTGTCATCCTTTGTGTGGAGGTCGTGGGTGCGCGATGGTTAACTCCTACCAACCTCCCCCCTAGGAGCATGCGTGTAGTACTTGGTTTCTATGGCTAATAAATTTTTGCAATAACTATGTGAGTTCTTTATGACTAATGTTGAGTCCATGGATTATACACACTCTCACCCTTCCACCATTGCTAGCCTCTCTTCTACCGCGCAACTTTCGTCGGTACCATACACCCACCATATACCTTCCTCAAAACAGCCACCATACCTACCTATTATGGCATTTCCATAGCCATTCCGAGATATATCCACTGTTCCGTTTATTATGACACACACCATCATTGTCATATTGCCTTGCATGATCGTAAGATAGCTAGCATGATGTCTCCATGGCTTGTCCGTTTTTTGATGTCATTGCTACGCTAGATCATTGCACATCCCGGTACACCGCCAGAGGCATTCACATAGAGTCATATTTTGTTCTAGCTTCGAGTTGTAATCTTTGAGTTGTAAGTAAATAAAAGTGTGATGATCTTCATTATTAGAGCATTGTCCCATGTGAGGAAAGGCCAAATAAAAAAAAGATGGCCTAAAAAATAGAGAGGGGCTAAAAAAGAGAGAGAAAGCCCCTCCAAAAAAAGAGAGAAAAGAGAGAAGGGACAATGCTACTATCCTTTTCCACACTTGTGCTTCAAAGTAGCATCATGATCTTCATAATAGAGAGTCTCTTGTTTTGTCACTTCCATATACTAGTGGGAATTTTCATTATAGAACTTGGCTTGTATATTCCAACGACGGGCTTCCTCAAATGCCCTAGGTCTTCATGAGCAAGCAAGTTGATGCACACCCACTAGTTTTCTTGTTGAGCTTTCATACACTTATAGCTCTAGTGCATCCGTTACATGGCAATCCCTACTCACTCACATTGAGATCGATTGATGGACATCTCCATAGTCCATTGATTTGCCTAGTTGATGTGAGACTTTCTCCCACCTTTTCTCTATCACCACCTTCTATTCCACCCATAGTGCTATGTCCATGGCTCACGCTCATGTATTGCGTGAAAGTTGAAAAAGTTTGAGAATACTAAAGTATGAAACAATTCCTTGGCTAAAATCGGGGTTGTGCATGATTTAAATACTTTGTGTGGTGAAGATGTTTGGAGGACGGAGCACTGGAGGAGGTGGTAGCCAAAACTTCTGCTGCTTGGTAACCACTTGAGAGGAAGAGGAGGAGTGAACAACATCTCTGATCCTCTTTTTGGAAGCTTCAATCTTGAGCTGAGCTGCCTCTTGCTTGAGAGTCATATTGTGGAATTGGTCAAATTCATCTGGCTCGAACAAGGTGAGAGCTAGTTGGAGATCATCTTTCAGACCACCACGGAACTGATAAATCTTGCTCTTGGCATCGGGGATGTCTTGCTTCGCATAACGGGCAAGATTCCGGAACTTGACATTGTATTGATAGACGGACATGGTGCCTTGCTTCAGGTTGCGGAAGTGCTCACGCATGCCTTCAATGACACTGGTTGGAATGTGGTGAGAGCGGAAATCTTTGCAGAAGTCAGTCACGAGATCTCACGTTCACCTCTGGAAACTTTGTACTGTTGCCACCAATCAGCAGCTTGATCTTTGAGTTGGAAAGTGGCAAACTTGACATAATCCTCAGGCCTCACGTTACTGCATTCAAAGTGCTTTTTGATGTCTGTGATCCAATCTTCAGCATCTAGCGGGTCCACACAATAACTGAACGACTTCGGTTGGTTTGCCAGGAATTGGTTCAATGTCGCAAAGTGAGGTTGATTGAACATATTGCCTTGGCCTTGGTTCCCATGATTGCCTTGATTTGCTTGGTTGGCTTGAAAGTTCTGCATCATCTGCATGAGCATCTGAGTGTTCTGGTTGGTCACTTTCATAATTGCTCTCCATGCCTCAAACGGAGGAGGAGGGGAAGGAGGACGCTCTTCTTCACCCTCTTGGTTAGGGTTGGGAACCCTCTTGGGAGCCATCCTGAATATGATGACAACCGTTAGCCATTGATGCAAAAAGATAAGCTGAATCAACGGCTAGAAATTTGCAACATAAGTCTTCACAATAAACATTCGAATAAAATGAACGAATGAATTCCATAGTTTAATGGTACAACAATCTTCTCGAGAAGCCACTTGGGAGAACAACAGGTAATAAAAACAACAAGGTGCAGATGGAACAAATACTTGATAGATGCTTCGTCCCACATGTTCGTGCTGAATGCCCCATGGAACGTGTTACAAAGGGTGTTGCAATCCCCGGATCACCATAGCCAAGGACCCTTTAAGATGCAACTCCAAATTGGAACAACGCCCATGAAACCTCTTCACTCGATGTTGAACCCCAAACCTCAAATCATGCACTCGTTGGAAGAATGCCTACGAGCTATATTTTTATTCGCAACATGATATGTGTTTTGCTTGGAGCGTCTTGTACAATTTGAGTCTTTGCTTGTTAGTTTGCCACAATCACCCTTGCAGGACACACCTATTTGAGAGAGTTAAATATGGCCTAGAAATTATTAGAACACTCTATGTGTTTCACTTATATCTTTTGAGTTGAATAGTTTTTGCTCTAGCGCTTCACTTATATCTTTTAGAGCATGGTGGTGGTAATATTTTGTAGAAATTGTTGAACTCTCATGCTTCACTTATATCTATTTGAGAGTCTATTAAAACAGCATGGTAATGTGTTTAGGCTAAAGAAACTAGTCTTCACATGATAGACATCCAATGTCAATGTAGTAAAAAAATTCACACCAAGTGCATTGAATAGAATGAGATGTTGGATGCTTGATAATTGTTTTGAGACATGAGGATAGTAATATTAGAGTTATGCTAGTGGAGTTATTATGAAATTGAGAAATACTTGTGTTAAGGTTAGTGATTCCCGTAGCATGCACATATGGTGAACTGCTATGTGACGAAGTTAGAGCATGAGGTATTTGTAGAGTGCCAACCTTTGTGTGGAGGTCGGGGGCGTGCGATGGTTAACTCCTACCAACCTCCCCCCTAGGAGCATGCGTTGATTGCTTTCTTTTGATGACTCGTAGATTTTTGCAATAAGTATATGAGTTCTTATGACTAATATTGAGTCCATGGATTATACACACTCTCACCCTTCCACCATTGCTAGCCTCTCTTGTACCGCGCAACTTTCGCCGGTGCCATAAACCCACTATATATCCTTCCTCAAAATAGTCACCATATTGTTTCTCAAAACAGCCACCATACCTACCTATCATGGCATTTCCATAGCCATTCCGAGATATATTGCCATGCAACTTTCCACCGTTCCGTTCATATGACACGCATCATATTGTCATATTACCATTGCATGATCATGTAGTTGACATCGTATTTGTGGCAAAGCCACCATGCATAATTTTTTATACAAGTCACTCTTGTTTCATTGCACATACCGGTACACCGCCGGAGGCATTCATATAGAGTCATACTTTGTTGTTGTAGTATCGAGTTGTAATATCGAGTTGTAATGAAAGTGTGATGATCATCATTATTAGAGCATTTTCTCATGGGAAGAAAGGCTAAATCTAAAAATCCCCTCCACAAAAAAAAAGGCCAAAGAAAAAAAGAAAGGCCCAAAAAAAAGAAAAACAAATGAAAGAAAAGGGACAATTGCTACTATCTTTTTTCCACACTTGTGCTTCAAAGTAGCACCATGTTCTTCATTGTAGAGAGTCTCATGCTTAGTCACTTTCATATACTAGTGGGAATTTTTGTTATAGAACTTGGCTTGTATATTCCAACGATGGGCTTCCTCAAATGCCCTAGGTCTTCGTGAGCAAGCAAGTTAGATGCACACCCACTAATTTCTTTTGTTGAGCTTTCATTCATATTTAGCTCTAGTGCATCCATTGCATGGCAATCCCTACTCACTCACATTGATATCTATTGATGGGCATCTCCATAGCCCGTTGATACGCCTAGTCGATGTGAGACTATCTCCCTCCTTTTTGTCTTCTCCACAACCACCTCTATTCCACCCATAGTGCTATGTCCATGGCTCACGCTCATGTATTGCGTGAAAGTTGAAAGGTTTGAAAAGATAGAGTATGAAAACAAGTGCTTGGCTGAAATCGGGGTTGTGCATGATATGAATATTTGTGTGTGATAACGAGGGAGCATAGCCAACACTATATGATTTTGTAGGGATAACTTTCTTTAGCCAAAGTATTTTGAGAAGACATGATTGCTTTGTTAGTATGCTTGAAGTATTATTGTTTCTTATGTCAATATAGACTTTTATCTTGAATCTTTCAGTTCTGAACATTCATGCCACAATTAATTACATTGAAAAACTATATTGGTTAGCATTCCACATCAAAAATTCTTTCTTTATCATTTACCTACTCAAGGACGAGCAGGAATTAAGCTTGGGGATGCTTGATACGACTCCAACATATCTATAATATTTTATTGTTCCATGCTATTATTTATGAAGTCTTGGATGTTTAATGGGCTTTATCATACACTTTTATATCATTTTTGGGACTAACCTACTAACCCAAAGGCCCAGTCCAGATTGTTGTTTTTTTGCCTATTTTAGCGTTTTGCAGAAAAATAATATCAAACGGAGTCCAAACGGAATGAAACCTTCGCGAGAGATTTTTTTGGAGAAAATCATGCACGCAGAGCTTGAGAACCACGTCAGGGGATCAACAGGTGGCCCACGAGGGTGGGGGGCGCACCCCCTTCCCAGGGCACGCCCCCTGCCTCATGGCCCCCTCGAGCGTCCCCCGGTGCCCTCCTTCTTCCTATATAAGTCTACGTACCCCAGAAACTCTGTGAACAGAGAGAAAACCCTAATTCCACCACCGTACCTTCTGTTCCCGTGAAGATCCCATCTTGGAGCCTGTTCCGGAGCTCCACCGGAGGGGGATCCATCATGGAGGTCTTCGTCATCATCATCATCGCCCTCACCATGAGTTGTGAGTAGTTTACCATAGACCTTCGGGTCCATAGCTAGTATCTAGATGGCTTCTTCTCTCTCTTTGGGTCTCAATACAAAGTTCTCCTCGGTCTTCGAGGAGATCTATTCGATGTAATCTCTTTTTGCGGTGTGTTTGTCGAGATTCGATGAATTGTGAGTTTATGATCAAGGTTATCTATGAAAGATATTTGGTTCTTCTCTGAACTTTTTTATGTGTGCTCATAATATCCTTGCAAGTCTCTTCGAATTATTGGTTTGGTTTGGCCTACTAGATCTATAGTTCTTGCAATCGGAAAAGTGCTTGGCTTTGGGTTCAATCTTGCGGTGTCCTTTCCCAGTGACAGTAGGGGCAGCAAGGCACGTATTGTATTGTTGCCATCGAGGATAAAAAGATGGGGTTTATATCATATCGCTTGAGTTTATCCCTCTACATCATGTCATCTTGCTTAAGGCCTTACTCTGTTCTTATGAACTCAATACACTAGATGCATGCTGGATAGCGGTCGATGTGTGGAGTAATAGTAGTAGATGCAGGCAGGAGTCGGTCTACTTGTCTTGGACATGATGCCTATATACAATGATCATGCCTAGATAGTCTCATAATTATTCGCTTTTGTATCAATTGCTCGACAGTAATTTGTTTACCCGCCGTAGAATATCGCTATCATGAGAGAAGCCACTAGAGAAAACTATGGCCCCCGGGTCTATTGTCAACATATCAATCTACATCTACTTTACTTTTACCGCTTTTATTTTGTTCTTATAAACTAAAAATACTAAAAATATAAACACCAAGCAAGAGGCTTAACCTTCCACCCATTCCCAATATATAGGTGATTTAGTTTAACAGATTATATATTGTGATATCCCAACAATAACTTCATCACGGGGCAAGAATCTTCAAATCTTCACCTGCAATTAACAACGCTATAAGAGGGGCTGAGCGATGCGTACTTAGCCAAACAACGGTTTGCTAGGAAGGTAGTTAGAGAGTTTCATGGCAACAATAGGAGGGCTGACAAACAGGAATAGGCATCGAGGCAATGTCTAAAGAGAGAGACAACTAGCATAGGCAAAGATAGTAGTGATATCTGGGAATGGTCATCTTGCCTGTTGATTCCACGGAGGGATCATAACCTTGCTCCTCGAACTCAGCCTCGGTAGGAACCTCATACTCCGAATCGTCACCGGGCTCTAACCAAACACAACAATGCAACACCGAAACACAATCAATCATCATGCAATGCTCAAACACATGATGCATGAATATGATGCATATGGACATGGCAGGTCATGATGCATTTCCTAGGGACACAAGGAATGCACAAGCATCATAGCAAACAAGATCACAACACATGCATGAAAGCAAGCAAGGAACAAAATCAACATGTTCACAAGGTTATGTAGATTTTTTAAACAAGCAACCAACAAGTTTAAAAGAGTTGATTAACATGGCAAGGGTGCAACTAGGACTACATCAACATGCTAGCATATTTAAATGGGCTGGAAAGAACAAGCAACAATTTCCAGAAACTCCCATAATTATTTAAATGCATTTGGGACACATTTGAGAAACTCATGTTTTAACATTGTTAAACATGTAAAACAATAACACCATGTTATTCTACACATTTTCCACCCCAAATGCGTATAAAGTTTGTTAAATTTGGAGTTGTAGATATTTAGTTATGATTTTTACAAGTTTAAGCACATTTTTAAACACAAAAATAATTCAAACAACATTTTAAATGTTTTAAACATGGCAACAAACAACATATAATTATTCTACATGAAAAACTAGACAGTTTTCATATATAAATGATTTTCATCAGAGGCATATTTAAACAGATATTAAATATGCAAGTAAATGCAGAAAAATAAAAAGAAAAAAGAAAAACAAAAAATAAAACAGACGCAGAGGTCAAAAATGACCCAGGCCATCCTAGCCGCATCCACTGACCTGTGGGGTCAGGCCGCTGAGGTGGCAGCGGCTATGTGCGCGTGGGGGTGGATCTGCTGGGTGGATGACAGGAGGGCCCACTGTCATAGGCAAGAGGTAAGGCAAGGCAAAGGGGTCTCTACAACAAAAAGAAACAGGCGCCTAAGGGGATTCAAACCCGGGTCTGCCGGGTCGGAGCCTGAGGCCCGCACCACTGCACTGCTACTGAAGCTGTTTACAGAACAGGGCACGGCTTTCTTTTGATATATCACCATGGCAGACGGGGATTCCTTCTCTGGAACGGAGAAGTCACCAGCCTGCACCGACGGGCAACGGCGAAACGGCGGCGGCGTGTGTGTGGGCGCAGCGACGAGGCACGGCCACGAGAGGGGGAAGCAGAGGCGCTCGACTTGGGGGCCAAGGCATGCGGGTGTGTGCGCGAGCGCGGCTCGGGTCGTGCGCGCGGGTGCGTGTGCAGGTGCAGAGAGCACGAGCGCGGCTCGGGTCGGGCGTGTGGCCGCGGCCATGCGTGTGTGTGGGAGGTGCTGCGGTGTGCGTGGACCAGCGAGGTGAGCAATGGCAAGAGGCACGAGCAGAACAAGCTACCGCGGGCACGAGCACGACGAGGAACAGGGCGGACAAGCGGAACGACGACGAGCTGCAGGACAAGAGACTCCTACGTGGTCGGATCGGTGACGGAACAGAGTAGGAGAGGGGTTGGGGTATACCTAGTATACCTCTGACCCGAAGACGTGGCCGGGGACGCTGCAGGACAACGGTGGGGAGGCTACGATCTCTGTTGGCCTGCTGCTCTGTGGAGAAGACGACGGAGAGGAAGAAGAGGACGTCGGGAAACGCGTCCTCGGGCTCGGATCGGCATCAGAACGGACTCGAGAAGACGCCGGGGTGCTCGTGATCCACGGAGAGGAGGCCGACCATGCTCCTACGCTGGCGACGGGCTCTTGTTCGGGCCGGCCATGGTGGCTGCAGGGAGGAGATGGAGCGGGGTGGAGATGCCCTCCTGGCTGGCAGCGGCGAAGGAGATTGGGATGGAGAAGGGGAACCCCTAGGAGGGCGCGGGGGCTCAGTTTTATAGGGGGCGAGGGCACGGCTGGCTCGCCACCGTGGCCATGTGCTCGGCCCCTGCTTCTTTTACCGTGAGAGCGAGGGGACCGAGGACGACGAAGGGGAAGGCGGAGGAGTCGCTAGCAGGCGGGGCCCTCATGGCGTCCACATGGGTTTTACCACGGGAGAGAGCGCGGGCTGCGTTGGGGCTGCTGCTGGGAGATGAAGCGGGCCGAGGCCTGCTACGGAGGGGCTGGCTGGGCCTGGTGCAGGAGGGATGAGGCCCAAGCCACTGCTGCCCTTTTTCTTTCTATTTTTTGTTCAGACAGAAATAGAAGAAAAAGTACAGGCTCAAAGAAATAGAGTTAGGAGATAAATAAAATATCCCCATGCTCCTGGATTTATGCCCTATTTAATAAAATTGGTTTGGACATTTTTGAAGGTAGAAAAATAAAAGGAGTTGAATATAGTTCAAACTCTTGTCATTTTTGAACCCAACCAAATCACTTTTAAACGGGGCATGGCTTTGCATGGTGACTCATGTCAAAGCAACAAAGAAAAGGGGAGGAGTTGAACATTAAAGGGATAGGCTAGGTCACTTGCAAAAATAATTAAAGAAAGGAAGAAAAGGAAGGCAAGAGAAGAGGTGAAGAAGAAGGAGGGGGGGGGGGTCTAGGGTTTAGCAAGGCATGGCTTGACACCAACACACACAACAACATCAAGGTGGCCTCATCTCACAACAAAACAAGTAATGAAGCTAAGATAAAATGATGCCATGATGATGATGAAGCAATGGTTGGATGCAAAAATAAAATGACAATGCAAAACAAAAATAAAGCTCAAATGACAAGAACCCCCAAGGATAAGGGCAAGGATCAAAATGAGAATTGCTTTATTGCCATAATTGGAAAGTATCACATATGGGGTGTTACACTGTGCGCATGCGTCGTGTAGCTCACGCTTCCTTCTCTACTAGGTTTTCATTCAAAATAGGCTACCATTTGTCGCCACTCCTCTCATCGGTTTCCCGCCTCTTCTCCCAGATATGCATGATGCAGATGTTCGTTTAATCCTTATAATTCATCTCATCCAAAATCAATTAGTTTCATAAAAAAGTATTTTAAGATTCATGAAATTGTGCATTGTAAAGGTAAAAACAAAATGTGACAATTCATTTAGAAAAAAAGGTTTGGGCAATTAAGATATGGAAGATTCTAGGGAACAAAGGAGAAGTGCTTGTGTTTTGAGGTTTGTGCATCATGCTTAAGTTCAACCATGGAGTCTTCTAGATTGTACATGTGGCAAAATCTGGTGGAATGTAGATGATATCCAACGACCAGTAGTGCTTGGATTTTCCATTTAAGTACCATCAGATTGGCTTCATCCAACGAGCAACATTCAAAGTTATTTCTGACACTATATAGGTGTATAGATGTATAGATATATATATATAGATGTGTCCCATGCTAGACAAAATAAAGTTTGAGCGCATGCGTGGGACGACCCCCC
>LR738713.1:368250419-368372507 GCA_902687465.1 Secale cereale | reverse complement strand
CCCCCCCCCGCCGCCGCCTCAAAGTTGGGAAACTGACATCATAGGTATTGAACCAGGCTTGGAGTGGGGTACGGTGTTCGGTTTGCAATGTAGTTGGCGTGGCCCATCGAAGTTGTGCATTTGGGATTTAAACACATGATACACCATTGTAACCATACATATTTTCGGGCCACATGCAGTGTATACAGGGTCTTTCGATCGACCACATCTCTCTTGTGTCGTTTCTTGTGACGACACGGATATCTGTGGGCTCCCCGAGTGTATATATATCATCCCTTTGACCGATAATGAGGAGTATGTGTTGGCCATGAATGGATTCCTCCTAGTTCGTGTTAGGGCCGGTCACTGTCAAATGTCGGTCAACCAAAGCTCGAGCTCATGCATTGTCAGGATTCCCTCCCAGATTCTCGGATTGCTGGGTACGACCTACATCAAACCCTGCGTACGTATCTCGTCCTTAACTACCTTGCCTTCATGGTTGTTGTCTGTATCGAGAGGTAGGCACCACATCTAAATTGTACATTATTCTATATTGAAAACACACATCACCCCTTCCCAACGTACATCATTTTGGGCCACATGCAAGAGGTGCTGGTTTTGTGGTCCCTCTCGTGCGATTTTTATGACGGTTCAATCTATTGGACCAAGCGGTTTATCGACAATAACAACGGTCATTTGACCAAACGAAAGATTCATTGGTCCGTCCTATGGTAGGTCATGGCGACATGCATGTATGACCAAAGTATCGATCATTACGTGCATCCACCCCGCTGACACGAAGTGGGAGGTGGTGGGCCAAGCATCCTAGCTAGGTACGACATTATGTCATTATATATATCCTAGCTAGGTGGTTGTTAGGGTGCTTTCGGGTTTGCGAGGCAGGTGCCAACAAAGTTATGCATTGTGTATTTAAAGTTTTAAACATCCCCAATATGCGTACATATATTTTGCCACTTCCAGGTGGTTCTTGACTTCTGGCCCCTCTCATCAATCTTCAACGACGCGCCCAACCGTGGGCCTGCGGGGTCAAAGTTGTGCATTGGAATTTTGAACATCATCGACCACCCTTTTTACTCATATATATTTGGGCCACATGCTGGTGTGGCTATCTTTTGACCCTCTCTAATGTTAATTTTTGCTGCAAAGACTCTGATGACCCTCAACGGACACGGGGTATAATATCTTAACCGTGTGCGATACAAGTGCGATGTGAATCACCACGACCGCGCAAGCGCGAGCAAATTAAGGTGGAGGTACTGGCTCAACCGTGTGTGATGCAAGTGCGCTGAAATCACCATGACCGTGCAAGCGCGAGCAAATTAAGGTGGAGTTACTGGCTCAACCGTGTGCAATTGAAGTGCGCCGAAATCACCACGACCGCGCAAGCGCGAGCAAAGGGTGGACGTACTGGCTTAACCGTGTGCGATGCAAGTGCGCTGTAAAACCACCACCTGTGCAAGCTAAAGGCGGGTAAGTTTATTTGGAAATTAGGACGAACCGTGTGCAATAGACCAGCTAGATAGAAATATAAAAAACAAACTACCCGCCTTGAGTGTTGCAAAAATCGGCGGATCTGCGCCACTTTTCCTTATTATCGTACACGCATATTGTTATTGGATCGTGCGCGATCTTGGGCACACCCGCCCCGCATCAATTCCTTTACCCAAATATTAGTAGCCGCCGTATTTCAACCGTCGCCCACACTCCTCCAGCACCGACATTATAGTAAAATTGGAGTAGCCAAGGCATTTGAACCGCCGCCCTCCCTCGTCCACCACCATTACTAAAATTTTCAGTAGCCGCAGCGTATCCTCAAACACCACAACCCCCTTCCATAGTGCCCCACCCTCCCCTCCCCCTCGAACCCTAGCTCGCGGCCGCCACCGGCGCTGCTGCCAACCCTGCCGGTCTGCCCGTTCCTCCTAGCTTGGATAATAAAGTTCAGGTTACCCAACGATTCCCATATCGTCGCCCCGCTCCCCTGAGTTTTTAGATTAGGCATGCGGTGTCCCTCTCCGCCAAATCCACATCCCCTGCTCCAGAATGTCGCAGCCTAAGCTCGACCACGTATCCAGGGGAGCCCGACAAGCGTTCGGCCAAGAAGAGGTTTATCATGGCCTCTCCGGCAGACGTTGGCGAGGTGGCCGCCATTTGCCCCGACCTGTCGATCCCGGAGCAACACGTCGCTGTGGAAGCCGGTGAAGACGTTGACTACGTTGCCATGCCGAAGGCTTCATGTCAGCAGGCTAGCGTATTACTGTATCTCGGGAAAGCTGGCTACGACATCAAGCTCGTCCACACCGACGGCTTCATGCGAGCCATGTCACGGGTTAAGTGGTCCATCCCCAAGCCCTCTGGTTCAACCGCCGTCGATCTCATCAACGGCCCTATCACTGATCTCCTCCGCCAAGCGGTCAAGGATTTGTGAGCTTTATACGCCATCGAGCCCATTTTGTCACTTCCGAAGGACACGTTCTACGGCGGTGGCTTGGGATCCTCAATTGCCAAGTCAGATCTCGACAATGACCACGACCACGAGGAAGGCACCGACAAAGGTTCTTCCAAGGAGAAATAGCCCATCTGTAACATAAGAGAGCGCACCATGGGTATGTGCTCTTCCAACTGGAAGGATCCCGTCCATGAAATGTGAGGCAACATTCTATCAGCAAATCTTACCTTTTCTAGCTTGCCAATCCATACCCTTTGTTGTAGGAGCATTTGTCGTGCGGTGCTTTAATTGTGCCATGTTTAATTATTTCAGTTACGCAAAAATGTATTGTTCAATAGGTCTATGTGATGTTTAAGTATGAATTGTCCACTTTAGTTTCACGAATGGCTATATTTGGTTGTTTATAGTGAGTAGATGCCTTGTTTATCTGTATTTGGTTGTTAGGTTGGTTGGAGTGAGCATTTTTCCAGTTACCGAGCAGATGCCTTGTTTATATGTATTTGGTTCTTAGTTTGGTTGCAGTGAGTATTTGTCCAGTTATCAAGCAGGTGCCTTGTTTATCTGTATTTGGTTGTTAGGTTGTTTTTTTAGCATTTTCCCAGTTATCAAGAAGATGCCTTGTTTATCTTTATTTGCTTGTTAGGTTGGTTACAGTGAGCATTTGTCTAGTTTTCAAGCATATGCCCTGTTTATCTATATTTGCTTGTTAGGTTGGTTGCAGTGAGACTCCGTCCAGTTTTCAATGGCTATATTTGGTTGTTATACTGGTCATTTATGCCATGTTTATTTCACTCATTCACAATGTGTTGTTCATTATGTGCAAGTCGGCATTGTGCCGCTCGACTACATCAATACCAGTTTGAACATTGAGATGCCTGGTTTTTAAATTCTAGTAAATCCAAAACTCGTCTGAAATTCATGAAACTTGGCATGCTATCATGGAGCGGCACCAACATGTCGTGGTACAATTTTTTTCCCATTTGGGGCAGGTTTGGGTATATGCATCTCACAAACCGAAGCTTCTCACAACAAGCATGATGGTTTTCGATAGGGAACATCCCACCTTTGGGGACAAAACGATATCCATTGCCTCTTATTGCTTTCAAGTTTTTTTTTTCTGGTGTCAACACAGAACAACAGGAGTGTTGTGTGATTTTTCGGGGTTCATTTGGAAATTTTTATGCATTATGTGAGTTTTCAATGCTTTTATGTGCATAATTCAAATTTGAACTACATGTGCATGCTCCAGTGCATATAAATTCATTGGAAAATCAAATCTTTGTCCATGGGTGCATGCTTAGGTCCCATGCAAGAAATGGGAATGAATTTCAAACACCATGGCACCGTTGATTGCCGGAAAAACATTGAGATGCCTGGTTTTTAAATTCTAGTAAATCCAAAACTCGTCTGAAATTCATGAAACTTGGCATGCTATCATGGAGCGGCATCAACATGCCATGGTACAAATTTTGTCCCATTTGGGGCAGGTTTCGGTATATGCTTCTCACAAACCGGAGCTTCTCACAACAAGCATGCTGGTTTTTGGTAGGGAACGTCCCACCTTTGGGGACGAAACAATATCCATTGCCTCTTATTGCTTTCAAGTTTTTTCTCGTGTCAACACAGAACAACCGGAGTGTTGTGTGATTTTTCGGGGTTCGTTTGGACATTTTTATGCATTAAGTGAGTTTTCAATGCATTTATGTGCATAATTCAAATTTGAACTATATGCGCATGCTCCAGTGCATATAAATTTGTTGAAAAATCAAATTCTAGTAAATCCAAAACTTGTCTGAAATTCATGAAACTTGGCATGCTACCATGGAGCGGCATCAACATGCCGTGGTACAAATTTTGTCCCATTTGGGGCAGGTTAACCATTCACGTGATGCCACATGTCTTGGTTTTAATGGCTATAGGAGGTGCCGTGTGGACAACTGCTTGACTAAACGGGAGGCGTGCGAGAGCAGTCCGGTGCGCAGGCTCACCGGGAAGCGTACAAGCTGTTCAACGCAGGATCTGTGCATCTCTTCAACGCAAACGGTTTAGATTACGGTATGCAAATTAAAGCCAGACTTCGGCGCTAAGCCAAGATACACTGCGATTTGTCAAAATATGCAGCTAAAAATCAATATCACTATCTATTTTTTGCAACTAAAATTCAGTAATTAAGCATAGATTTCATTCATACTAGAGATTAAGCAGTCGTTCTCACCGGGAAGCGAGATAGCCTTGGACCACCACCCGCCTTGCTCCCACTGGTCCATATTAATGGTGCCACCGAGTGGCCGCACCCCCCATCCTCGCCACACACACAATTCCTCTCTATCCGTCCGCATCCTCGACGCCGCTATGAGTCCTCAAAACCGCCAGTGTACGAGGATGCCGCCGAAGCACCCCATCGGAAGGAGTGGCGACGCCGGGGCTGCTAAAGCACCGGAGCACGGCGTGAATATGGAGACAAGGGTTCCCGTCCCCGCCGACGAGATGGAGAACGAGGCTGCCAACAAGCGGAGGCGGGTTGAGAAAGAACCGCAAGCGACTCCAGCAGACCTAGACTTCATCAACAACCTCCTCGATGATATGTTGATAGTCATCATATCCCTCTTCCCAATCAGAAATCGGGCGAGGATAGCCGCCGTTTCCCGGCGGTGGCGCACCTTATGGCTCTGCACCCCTGTCGACCTCCTCCACGCCTACATGCTCTGCCATGGCTATCGCCAAAGATTGGATGCAGTCACCATGGCCCAATCAAAGGCCTTATCGCGGGCAAGTTCCGTTCCAATGGCAAGGAGCGAGCCAAGCTTAATGAGTGGTTCCGATCAGCTCGAGAAGCTAAGTTATAATGATGGGCATATGAGCTTGCTGCCAACATCCACACTCCGCTTCGCGCCCATGTTGCGCCTCGCCAAGTTCATGAAATGCCACCCCCCTTAATGACGCGCCCGCTCTTTTTCTACCACCACTAAAGCACCTCGAGCTCGTCGTCGTCCGCATCCCAAAGGATGACATGGAGTGCCTGCTCCGCGGCTATACTGCACTCAAGTTCTTTCGTCTTCAGGCGATGAATTGGTCGAGTACCTTGCACATCACCTCCAGGACTCTCCGCACTATTTATGTGTGTTGCTGGTGCTGCAATGAGAGATCACAATATGTGGACCACAATATGGTCATCCAGGACACACCTTCACTTGAGAGATTACTTGTAGTTGATCAACAAGGTCCAATAAGAATCAATGTCATTTCTGCGCCGAAATTGAAAGTGGTGGGCTACTCGTCTGTCAAATACTACAACTTTCAGGTACAACAGTCGCCTTATATACCTCTCCTTCTTGATATCAACGTTATTTCTAGTTTTGAAGATGTATGTTCGTCTGTCATCCAGCGAAGCTTCACCCAGACTCTGGGCACAGTGAAGGTCTTGGCACTAGAATCTGTCGTCCCTAACCTGGACCAAGTTTTCAGTTGCCTGAGATGCTTTTCCGTGCCTGAAGAAGCTGTATATCAAGGTAATGTTCCATTCCCGTTAAATGTTAACCATAAGGGAGTTCATTTTTTGCACCTTTTCCCAAGTTTACAATGACTATGTACTATGATTTTTGAAGGAATTTTGGAGGATTTTAGGACATACACCCCACCCCATATTGGTTGCTTCATTCATATGGTTACAATCGTCCATAAGCATTTCTCCTTTGGATTGATCCGTACTAGCTTTCTTAGGGAATTTTTCATCCAATCCAACCTCTTGTGAAGAAGGCTACATGTTTCTAGATTGTAATCAAATTAATGACCATGTTAATCATGACAGATCGAAGATGGCACGTTGGTGCATTTAACAAATCCTGCAAACCAAATGGGCGTGTAGCAGTGCTCAAAACTGCATGTAGGCACTAACACGTTCTCTTCTTTTGAAGTGCATATTAGGCCCGATGGAAGATGTTGATAACGACAATCACATCGAGTGCCTGGATCTGCAGCTCTCAAATATTACTTTGAACTCCTACCGAGGGACCCCACCGGAGATTACACTCGCCATGTTCTTTCTTGCCAGAGCAAAGGTGCTGAGAGTACTGAGGTTGAACATGCATTTAATTAGGAAAAATCAATGGTATGATTATGAGAGGCGGCTGGTACTGCGGAATAGAAGTGCCTCCCAAAATGTAAAACTTTGTATAGGAAGAGCAAATGGCAAAGCAATTGGAAGTTATTGTGTCAAACCCATACATGACTTGTCAGCGGCTGATACCTTTTCAGAAATGACGCAGCTTGCAATGTTTGAATTTGGGCGTTGTAATCTTTGAACTTGAACCTTGCAATATTTATGGTATTTGTTATATTGAACCATTTCCGTTCTCTTGTGTTAGCGCAAACAGTTCATCCGGGTGAACCGCATATCATACATCGCACACACCTTGATCTGGCTGACCGTTTCTTTTGTGTTGCCTAATCACAAACAGTTCATTCGAGTGAACTGTATGTTGTACATTGCACACACCTTGATCTGGTTGATCGTTTCTTTTGTGTTTCCTAATCACAAACAGTTCATCCAAGTGAATCGTATGCTGTACATCGCACACGCCTTCCTCAGGCTGCCCATTTCCTTTGCTCCATCTCATCGCAAACGGTTCATCGGACTGAACCGTATGCCCTGCATCGCACACGCAACTAAAATCTGAACCGTGTTTGATGGCTCCGCCATCGCAAACGTTTTGCACCTTTTTAGACAGGTTTTCTACATCCTCGTCTGCGATTAATGCATCGCACACCATTTTGTCAAAGGGTCTCTGATCATAGTGTCACGTTAGCAGCATCCTGCAGTAGTGAGGGCTAATAAACTTTTGCAATAAGTATATGAGTTCTTTATGACTAATGTGAGTTCATGGATTATACGCACTCTCGCCCTTTCATAATTGCTAGCCTCTCTCGTACCGCACAATTTTCGTCGGTGCATAAACTTTATTATACATTCCTCAAAACAGCCACCATACCTACCTATTATGGCATTTGCACTTCCATCATATAGTTTACTTGAGCATTCATTTTCATCATATAGAGTCATACTATGTTATAGGTATCAAGTTGTAATTTTTATTTCTTTTGAGTTATAAGTAAATAGAAGTGTGATGATCATCATTAGAGCATGTCCCAGTGAGGAAGGGATGATGGAGACTATGATTCCTCCACAAGTCGGGATGAGACTCCGGACAATGAAAACAAAATGAAAAAAAGTGAGGCCAAAAAGAGTGCAAAGAAAAAAATAAGAAAAAAATAAAAAATGAGAGAAAAACATAGAAGGGGCATGCATATACCACACTTGTGCTTCAAAGTAGCACCATGTTTTTCATATAGAGAGTCTCCTATGTTGTCACTTTCATATACTAGTGGGGATTTTTCCGTAGTAAAGTTTGATGCACACCCACTTAGTTTCATATTGAGCTTTTATACACTTATAGCTCTTAGTGCATTCGTTGCATGGCAATCCCTACTCCTCGCATTAATATCAATTGATGGGCATCTCCATAGCCCGTTGGTTAGCCGTGTCGATGTGAGAATTTCTTAGTTTTTTGTCTTCTCTATATTTACCCCTATCATCATATTCTATTCCACCTGTAGTGCTATATCCATGGCTTGCGCTCATGTATTGTGTGAGGGTTGAAAATGCTGAAGCGCGTTAAAAAGTATGAACCAATTGCTTGGCTGACACCGAGGTAGTACATTATTTATACTTTGAGCTGAGAAGACAGAGCATGACAAGGCTATATGATTTTGTAGGGATGACGTTCTTTAGCATTTGGTATTCTAAAAGACATGATTGTTTGTTGGGATGCCCGAGTATTGATGTCTTTATGTCCAATTATAGACTATTGCTTTGAATCACTTATGTCTTAATATTCATGCCATGATTAGATATATGATCAAGTTTATGCTAGGTAGCATTCCACATCAAAAATTATCTTTTTTATCATTTACCTACTCGAGGACGAGCATGAATTAAGCTTGGGGATATTGATACGTCTCCATCGTATATATAATTTTTGATTCTTTCATGCCAATATTATTCAACTTTTACATACTTTTGACAATAATTTATATGATTTATTTGGACTAACTTACTGATGCAGTGCCTAGTGCTAGTTCGTGTTTGTTGCATGTTTTTGTTTCGTAGAAAATCCATATCAAACAAAGTCCAAAAGTGATAAAAATTTATGGAGAATTATTTTGGAATATATGTGATTTTTAGGAGGTGGAATCAACGCAAACGGGGTCCCACAGTGTCCACAACCACTAGGGCGCGCCACCAGGGCCTAGGCGCGCCCTCGTGTCTTGTGCCCTCCGCGAACGTCGGTTGGGGCCCTTCTTCTAGCGCAAGAAAGCTAATTTATGGATAAAATGGTGTTAAAATTTTAGTGCAATCGGAGTTACGGATCTCCAGGAATTTAAGAAACGGTGAAGGGCCAGATCTGGGGAACACGAAACACAAGAGGACAGAGAGACAAATCCAATCTCCGAGGTGCTCTCGCCCCTCCGCTACCATGGAGGCCATGGACCAGAGGGGGAATCCTCCTCCCACCTAGGGAGGAGGCCAAGGAAGAAGAAGAAGGAGGGGGGCTGTCTCCCCCACTTTCCCGGTGGCGCCGGAGTGCCGCTGGGGCTAGGATCGTGATGGCGATCTACATCAACAATCTTGCTACCGTCAATACCAACTCCCCCCCTCTATGTAGCGGTGTAACCTCTCTATTCCCGCTGTAATTCTCTACTTAAACATGGTGCTCAACACTATATACTATTATCCAATGATATGTGGTTATCCTATGATGTTTGGTAGATCTGCTTTGTCCTATGGCATAATCGTGATCTTGGTTGGTATGATTGTATATTTTATTTTGGTGCTGTCCTACGATGCCCTCCGTTCTAGCGCAAACGTGAGGGGCCCCGCTGTAGGGTGTTGCAATATGTTCATTATTCGCTTATGATGGGTTGCTAGAGTGACAGAAGCTCAAACCCGAGTAATGGGGGTATGACGTATGGGAGTAAAGAGGACTTGATGCTTAATGCTATGGTTGGGTTTCATGACCTTAATGATATTTAGTAGTTGCAGATGCTTGCTAGAGTTCCAACCATAAGTGCATATGATCCAAGTAGGGAAAGCATGTTAGCTCATGCCTCTCCCTCATATAAAATTGCAAGAATGATTACCGGTACTTGTCATCGATTGCTTAGGGACAAATAACTTTCTTGTTGACAAAAACTATCCACTTTTATTACCTTGCAATTTATTTCAAGTTACAGTCTCACTAAGTACTCCTAGTTTTATCCTTGTTTTAGATAAAATAAACGTCAGGTGTGTGTAGAGTTGTATCGGTGGTCGATAGAACTTGAGGGAATATTTGTTCTACCTTTAGCTCCTCGTTGGGTTCGACACTCTTACTTATCAAAAAAGGCTACAAACGATCCCCTGCACTTGTGGGTTATCAGTATCTGCCTCCTATTTATGATGGTTATATTGATAAAAGTGGATTTGGAGAGGTCATGACTTTATTTGGTGATAAATCCACTACTTTGGAGGATGTTTCAATTGACTATGATAACAAAGTTGCTTTGTATGATGATTATGGTGATGACATGTATGCTATATTGAATAATGATAACCATGAAACTTTTCATCATGACTTTAATTTTCAATCTCATGATAGTTATTTTGTTGAGTTTGCTCCCAACACTATTCATGAGAATAAATTTGCTTATGTGGAGAGTAGCAAAATTTCTATGCTTTTGCATCATGAAAAGAATGATTTATGTGATGGCTATATTGCTGAATTCATTCATGATGCTACTGAAAATTACTATGGGAGAGGAACATATCCTTGTAGGTATTGCAATAATATCAAGTTTCCTCTTTATGTGTTGAAAATCTTGAAGTTTTGCTTGTTTTTCCTTCCTATGCTAGTTGATTCTTGTTCCCATAAATTGTTTGCTCACAAAATCCCTATGCATAGGAAGTTGGTTAGATTTAAATGTGCTAGTCATATGCTTCATGATGCTCTCTTTGTGTTTCAATTCATGTCTTTCATGTTAGCATCATTGAAATCATCATGCCTAGCTAAAAGGCATTAAAGAAAAGTGATTGTTGGGAGACAACCCAACACTTATACCTACTGTTTTGTGTGTTCACGTGGTTAAGCTACTGTATTAATCACGTTTTACATGTTTTGTTTCAATAAAGTGCCAAGTAAAGCCTTTGGGATAGTGTGGATGATAGTTGATTTGATAATGTGCAAAAACAGAAAGTTTTGCTTCCAGTGCAGAAAATTCAATAAATCACTAGAACTTGATAATTATCTGAAATTTTTACACATGATTGATATAAAAAAATTCTACATTGTCCTAAATTTTCAGAATTTTTAGAGTTGAATAAGTATGGTGGTTGTCCAGATCATTACAGACTGTTCTGTTTTTGACAGATTCTGTTTTCAATACATAGTTTGCTTGTTTTATAGTTTCTATGGCTTATATTGATCAATATAAATTGTATAAATGTTATGCTACAGTAGGCATTGTGTGGAAAGAATTATGAATCTTATCTTTGACAGTACCCAAAGTAAATGATTTGTTTTATCATACTAACCCATCTCACGAAGTTTTATTAAGTTTTGTGTGATTGAAGTTTTCAAGTTTTTGGTGAGATATCGATATGTGGAGAATAAGGAGCAGCACGACCCTAAGCTTGGGTATGCCCAAGGAACCCCAAGGAAATATTCAAGGAATACCCAAGAAACTAAGCTTGGGGATGCCCCAGAAGGCATCCCCTCTTTCATCTCCAACATTATCGGCAACCTCACTTGAAGCTATATTTTTATTCGTCACATGATATGAGCTTTTCTTGGAGCGTCATTTTAGTTTGTTAGGATTTGCTTGCTGGTATTTAGAATAATGATTCACATCTTTTATTTCAATAAAAATGTCAAGGATAGCCTTTACCATGCTTATTTTGCAAGTCTATATGTTGCTGTTTGAAAACAGAAATTTTGTTGCTGTTGTAAAAATTCCCGAGAAAAGACAAAATGTGATAGTAGGTTGAAACTTATTGCACATCAAGATATGATAAATTTCCTACATCATGTTAAATTTTCAAAAACAATTGAGTTAGGGAAGTATGGATCCTCTTGCATTCTTTACAGACTGTACTGTTTTGACAGATTGTTGTTATGTTTGCATTGTTTGCATATGTTTGTGTGTTTAATGATTCTATTTGAGGATAGGAGTATTAAATATGCAGAGGCATTTAGTATGCAATGTTGAATAATAATTTTAGTGATTTGCTACAGTAGATAATGATAAGGTTTTTGCATTGGTTTATACTAACTTATCTCACTAGTTCTTGTTCAGTTTTGTGTGGATGAATCTTTCGAGATTTAGGAAAACCGTGATATGAGAAGAATTAAAGAGACACAAAAGCTCAATCTTGGGGATGCAGAAGGCACCCCAAGATAATATTTCAAGAATTATCAAGCATCTAAGCTTGGGTACGCCACGATAGGCATCCCACCTTTCTTCATCAACAATTATCGGTTAGTATCGATTGATCCTAAGTTTTTGCTTCTTCACATGAGATGTGCTATTCTTGAAATGTCATTTTATTTTGTTTGCTTGCTGTTTTAATAAAATACTTAGAGCTGAAAGTTTTTAAATAAAATAGAGCCCCCAAATAGTTGCCAGGGAGGCTAGGTAAGCGGCATTCACATCCCGTCAACGAAGCTCTTTTCTCGTGTCGTTGCTCTCGTGCTTCACTTATATCTTTTTGAGCAAGGTGTGCTTTAGTATTTTTTGAAGAAATTATCTCTTGCTTCACTTAAATTCGAGAAACAAATATTATGCTCATGATCTTCATTTATATCTTTTTGGAGTAGCTTGTCATTTACTCTTGTGCTTCACTTATATCCTATGAGTAAATTCTTGAATACATTGAATGTCATGAAGTTGAAATCATATCATGCCTAGTGGTAGCTTCACATTGGGTTTAGAAAGTGAAATATTTTGAGACTCGACAATCAAAATATTGGTCATACAAGCAATTCACGAATAATTAGTATAAGGAAGAGAACTTTCACATGCCAATACACTATCTTGGAAATCTTTTATGATTGTGAGCCCCCATCAAAATATTATATGCCAAAATTGTTGACGTTGGACAAGGAAGACAACGTAATGGTTTATGTTTGTTCATATTCACATAGAAGTTATATTGTCATAGATCCTTCAACATGTGGTGCTTTCCCCCCATCTTTGCTAGCCAAAAATTCCGCACCAAGTAGAGATACTACTTATGCATCCAAAAACCCTTAAACCCAGATCTTATCTTCAAGAGTCCACCATACCTACCTAAGGATTGAGCAAGATCCTTTAAGTAAGTTGTCATCGGTGCAAAGAGGCGGTAAAAAATTGCTTCTAAAAGTGTTAGATCATTTTGTGTAAGAGAAAATTGAGCGTTGTACGAACTTGTGATGGCAAAGAATAAAAGTGACACACTGCATAATAAAGGTTGCTATCATAAGGGCCAATATAACGTGATGTTCTTTTGCACTAAGGGATTGAGCATACAAACAAATAAGCGCATGTCAACCTCTGCTTCCCTTTGCGAAGGGCCTATCTTTTACTTTTCAGTATTTACTTTTATGCAAAGTGTCAGTTGTTGTTTTTTTGCTTGTTTTTTACATCGCGGGAAATCAATATCAAACGGAGTCCAAAGACCGCGAAACTTTTTGTGGATTTTTTATGGACCAGAAGACTCTTGATGGGCCAGCGCAACACATTGGGGGGGGGGGGTGCCCCGAGGGGGGCAAAAACCACCAGGGCGAGCCTAGGTGGGTTATGCCCACCTCGGAGGCCTCACGCACCCCTTCTTCGCCCTATAAATTCCCAAATATTCCGAAACCCTCCGGGGTTAACCTAGATCAAAAGTTCCGTCGCCGCAATGCTCTGTAGTCCACGAGATCCAATCGAGAGCCCTTTCCGGCACTCCGCCGAAGGGGGAAACCATCACTGGTGGCCATCTTCATCATCCCGGCGGCCACCATGGTGAGGAGGGAGTAGTCCACCCTCGGGGTTGAGGGTTTGTATCAGTAGCTATGTGTTTAATCTCTCTCTCTCTCTCTCTCTCTCTCTCTCTCTCTCGTGTTCTTGAGATGCACAATCTTGATGTATTACGGGCTTTGTTAATATAATCGGGTCATATGGTGTTTTCCCCTCTCTATCTTGTTGTGATGAATTGAGTTTTCCCTTTGAGATTTTTTGGATTGAATAATTTTATGGATTTGAGAACACTTGATGCATGTCTTGCTATGAATACCCATGGTGACAATGGGGTATCATATTGATTCACTTGATATGTATTTTTGCACTCAACTTGCGGATTCCCGCGGTGACATTGGGGTAATCTATGCATAGGGGTTGATGCATGTTCTTGTCTTTGTTTCTCCGGTAGAAATCTTGGGGCACTCTTTGAGGTTGTTTGTTTTGGATTGAGTATTATAAATCTGAATTTGTTTTAGTGTTATTCTAGTACGAACTCTTGGATAGATCGATCGAAAAGAATAGCTACAAATAATATCTTCTTATGTTCTCCGCTAGATAGGAACTTTGGAGTGATTCTTCATCACACGTTGAGGGATGGTTATGTGATCCAATTATATTTGTATTGTTGAGATATTGCACTAGCGAAAGTATGGACCCTATGCCTCATTTTCAAGCATTGCAATATCATTTGTGCTCTGTTTTATCACTTGCTACCTTGCTATTTTTTATTGTTACTATCACAAAAATCAATATCTACTATCCATATTACACTTGTATCACCATCTCTTCGCCGAACTAGAGCACCTATACAATTTTCCATTGTATTGGGTGTGTTGGGGACACAAGAGACTCTTTGTTATTTGATTGCAGGGTTGTTCAAGAGAGACCATCTTCATCCTACACCTCCCACAGATTGATAAACCTTAGGTCATCCACTAGAGGGAAAATTGCTATTGTCCTACAAAACTTTACACTTGGAGGTCCAACACGAGTCTACAAGAACAACTTGTGTAGTAGACATCAATCTTCCTGGCGATAAATCTCCGGGACCCGATGGATTCACCGGTATTTTTTTCAAGGAATGTTGGGACATCATCATGCTAGAGATGATGAATGTGATCAATAGTTTTTCAACTCTCCATGTTTCCAACCTTCACTGGCTAAACTCGTCCAACATTGCGCTCAACCCCAAAAAAGATGGGGTGGAGGACAGATCGTACTTTTGGCCCATTAATCTCATTCATGCGGTTGCGAGTATCATCGCAAAGATGATGGCGACTCGTCTTGCGATCCACATATCAGCGCTCATCTCCAACTCGCAAAGTGCATTTATCAAGAAGAGGAGCATCCATGATAACTTTATGTACGTTCGCAACTTGGTGCGCCGTCTCCACCAAAACAAATCTCCAACCTTGCTCTTCAAGTTAGATATAGCTTTTGACTTGGTCAGATGGGACTACTTGATTGACCTGTTGAGACATCATCACTTTCCAAGTCGATTCAGAGATTGTATTTCTGCTCTCCTCCCCACGACCTCATCTAGAGTTTTCCTCAGCCGTGTTGCAGGTGACCCAATGAAGCATGCTCGTGGTCTTTGACAATGGGATCTGATACCCTCCTGCCTTTTGTGCTTGCCATTGACCCGCTCCACCACATCCTTGCAAAGGCTGCAGAACAGGGCAAGCTGCACCCCCTCCGAGGCCGCCCCATCAGGGCATATCCATACATGGATGATGCGGCCATTTTTGTTGCACCAATCAAGGAGGATATCCAACTCATGGCATCTGATCCACTCTCAGCTTCTTTGGTGATGTTACTGGTTTAGTCACCAACTACAACAAAACCCTTGTGGCGATCATTCGATGTGCCAACATTGATCTTTATGACATCCTCCAGACCTTCCCTGCAGTCAGGACCTCCTTTCCAATGATATATCTTGGCCTACCACTGTCAATTAAGACATTCAAGCGAATTCATTTTCAGTTCTTGGAGGATAAGGTGGCTGCCAAACTACTCCCCTGGTCGGCCGTGCATGTGGCAACACCAGTGCGTATTGTCTTGGTCAAAGTGGTTCTCACGGCCATTTCTATATACCATCTCACACCACTTGATCTCCCGGTTGAATTTAGGAAAAAGATTGATAGTCTGAGAGCCAATATGTGGGAGGGTTTCGATTCAGTGACAGGAGGAAAATGTAAGGTTAACTGGAACCTCGTGTGCAAGCCCAAGATCTATGGGGGCCTGGGTGTGTTAGACCTTGAAAGTTTGCTTCTGCTCCGCCTCTTCGTTGGCTTTGGTTCGAACGGGCTGATCCGCCAAAAACATGGGCTGGGATGGGTACGCCCTATAATGAAAGTGATAAGGATCTTTTTGCGGCAGCCACAATGGTGTGCATCGGTGATGGTAAGACAACTAAATTTTGGGAATCCTCTTGGCTTGATGGTCTTAGGCCCAGGGACATCTCACCTAAGATTTCCGAGATGTCAAAAAGGACGACATGGGTGGTTAGTAAGGCACTGGACAATAACTCTTGGATTCACCAGATTAACACCCAGCAGGGACTCACCTTGACACATATCCAACAACTTGCTAAACTTTGGGAGACAATTGCTAGTGTTACTCTCAAGAATGATAGGCAAGACACGATATCATGGAAATTCACTACAAGTGGGAAGTACTCAACGTCAACGACATACTTGGCGCAATTTGCGGGCCTAACATACAACTCCAACTATGCCACGATCTGGAAGATGTGGGCCCCTACAAAGTGCAAATTATTTGCGTGGTTAGTTCTTTAGAACCAAGTTTGGACGGCAGATCGACTGACGCGAAGGGGATGGCCTAACTATGGCCTATGCCCCCCTCTGCAAACAAGTGCAAGAATCTGCATCCCACCTGTTATTTCAGTATCAATTCTCAAGTCGATGGAAGAGATCACCGTCTGGCTTGGCATTCATGGCTACACGCTACTGACTTGGAGGAATGAGGATTCAATTAGAGCTTGTTGGATCAAGGTTGTAGGCGTGGGAGACCAACACAAGAAGGCCCTTGCTTCGGTTATGATGCTGGTCTCATGGAAAATTTGGAATGAACGACACGCAAGATTTTTTCGCAACATGGCCGCTCCAACACCGATCGTCGTTAGCAGAATCATGGAGGAAGCCAGCCTCTAGGCGCTTGGTGGAGCCAAGCATTTGAGCCTACTTATGTCGCGAGCATAGAACTTTATTTCCCCGCTTTGCGGCTTATGTCTAAACCTTTTCTTAGTTAATTAAAATGGCAAATCTTTTGCCTTGTTTAAAAAAAATGAAGCAATCGATCATAACAACTTGAAAGCACAAGTGCTCCCTAGGTGATTTTCGTAATTAATGACAACATATCCCCTGTTGGACTAATACATTTACCTAGTGTATTTCAGATAAATTCAACATTGGAGTGGCAAGGACAAGAGGATGTGGAACTCCTTCAAGTTGTCAAGGACAAGAGGATGTGGAAACCCTTCAAGATGCTAAGGACAAAGATTGGCAAAAGCTCAAGACTCTACATTTGTATTTTAGTGATCCAAGATCACATTGAGTCCATAGTAAAGTTAATACTATTAAAAGGGGATGAGGTGTTGCTTAATGATCTGGTTGCTCAAGTGCTCAGTGATATTGCTCCAAAACTCTCAGCCACTTTCTAAAATTCCACATATGTCCAAAACCTAAAGCCAAACTCGGCCCCACAAATTAGATCCATCCGGCGCCACCGAGTTCACTTGACATAGCCACTGCCACAAACCCTAGACAATTCGATCACACCGATACAGATCTCGGTTTAACCGAGATGGCCCTGCAAACTCTCTGTGATCCTGTTGTAATTATTTTAGTCTCACCAAAATGTGCAATCGGTCCCATCAAGTTTGCTTGACCACTTCTCTGTATTGCTATTTGCTGAAATCGGTCTCACCGAGTTCATGCAATCGTAGCCACCGATATGAGGTCTTGCCCTAGCCCTAGCACATCAGTCCCACCGAGTTGATCATGTTGGTCCCACCGAGATTCCTAATGTTCACATTTTCAACTGCTTCAGTCTGACCGAGTTCACCTATTCGGTTTGACCGAGTTGGGTCAAACGTGTGTAATAGTTGGATTTTGTGTGGAGGCTATATATACCCCTCGACCCCATCTTCATTTGAGAGAGAGCCATCAGAACGTGCCTACATTTCCACTGCACATTTTCTGAGAGAGAACCACCTGCTCATGTGTTGAGAGCAAGATATACCATTCCTACCACAAGAATCTTGATCTCTAGCCTTCCCCAAGTTGCTTTCCACTAAAATTATCTTTCCACCATATCCAAATCTATGAGAGAGAGTTGAGTGTTGGGGAGACTATCACTTGAAGCACAAGAGCAAGGAGTTCATCATCAACACACCATTTATTACCTTTTGGAGAGTGGTGTCTCCTAGATTGGTTAGGTGTCACTTGGGAGCCTCCGACAAGATTGTGGAGTTGAACCAAGGAGTTTGTAAGGGCAAGGAGATCGCCTACTTCGTGAAGATCTACCCGAGTGAGGCAAGTCCTTCGTGGGCGATGGCCATGGTGGGATAGACAAGGTTGCTTCTTCATGGACCCTTCGTGGGTGGGCCCTCCGTGAACTCGTGCAGCCGTTACCCTTCATGGGTTGAAGTCTCCATCAACGTGGATGTACGATAGCACCACCTATCGGAACCACGCCAAAAATCTCCGTGTCACCATTGCATTTGCACTCTCCAAACCTCCCCCTTTTACCTGTATATGCAATGCTTTACTTTCCGCTGCTACACTCTTAGAATTGCATGTGTAGGTTGGTTACTTTCTTGCAACTAGCATGTGTTACTCGTTCCGTTGTTTGTCCTCTTGCTATGTTTGCTTGAAATGCTTAATCTTGTGCTAGAACTCCACCTCAACTTAAAGAACTTAAAAACCGATATCTTTCTTGTTGAGGGTCTAATCAACCCCCCCCCTCTAGACGCCTCTTCTTCGATCATTTCAATTGGTATCAGAGTTTTGGTCTCCATTGCTTTGGTTTAATCACCGTTGGAGGAAGATGGATGTGTGTACGATTGGGAGTATGAGACGTAGAGTGACTATCCTCGAAGGGGAGTATTATAGCGAATGGAAAAATGACATGCTTGAGATCTTCAATGAATATCATTTGAACAAGTATAGTCTTAGCCCTTATGTGCCTCCTATTGATCCTATGCATTTTACCACCGATGAGTATCTTGACATGGTTCGGAATACTAGAACTATCAATCTTATTGTTAGAGCTTTACCAAACTATTTGCTTAGATAATTGCCTAACTTAGAATGTGCTTACACTATATGGAAATTTCTTGAAGAACGCTTTCCTTACTATTCCTTGAAAAGTCTAGATAGGATTCTTCAAAAATCCATTGTTTTTCAAAAGATGAAGCCTAGTGATCCCAAGTTTGATGAATGCTTATTTGAACTACGTGATCTTATGCGTGCTAAGGGTGACATTGGAATCATTAGCCACATTATCGCGGAAGCTATTTTAGCTAGACAAACTTGAACAATGTCATTATCAAAATTCTTATGCATCACTTGTCCTAGGTGATGATCACAGGGATGATGATGATGTTGAACATGGATATTACGATGAAAGTGAACATAGTGACTTTGATCTTGATGAGTCGATGAGACTGATACGTCCATTTTGCATCATGCTTTTATGTTGATATTTATTGCACTTTGGGCTGTTATTACACATTATGTCACAATACTTATGCCTTTTCTCTCTTATTTTACAAGGTTTACATGAAGAGGGAGAATGCCGGTAGCTGGAATTCTGGGCTGGAAAAGGAGAAAACGCTGGAAACCTATTCTGCACAACTCAAAAAGCTCTGAAACTCCATGGGACACCGTTTCAGAAAATATAAAAAATATATGGCGAAAGAGAATCAGCAGGGGGGCCACCACCTGTCCACGAGGGTGGCTTCGGTTCGATCATGTCTGCACCGCCGTCCAACCCATCTCTTCCGCTACCGGCCACCACGACCGTCACCCCGCTCCTGCCCACGCCGGGATCCTCCGTCGCGCCCACCCCCGCCGTCCTCACCCCGGAGGAGATGTCCGGGACGCTGCGGGACCTAACCCACGCGGTCCAGGAGATCAGCATGTTCTTGGCCGGGTCCTATGGGCCGCACCCGGCTGCGTCGCCCATCGCGCCACCGTGGCTGTCGTGGCAGCCGCCGCACCCGGCTGCGCCGCCCATTGCCGCCATCGCGCCGCCGTGGCTGCCGTGGCAGCCGCCGCACCAGGCTGCCTCCGCCGCGCTCGCCGGGCCGCTACAACTGCCATCCACCGCCCCGCCCTGGCTGCCGTGGCAGCCGCCGCACCAGGGGGCCTCCGCCGCGCTCGTCGGGCCGCTGCAGCTGCCATCCACCACCATCACTGCCCCGCCCTAGCTGTCGTGGCAGCCGCCGCACCAGGCGGCCTCCGCCGCACTCACCGGGCCGCTGCAGCTGCCATCCACCGCCACCATCGTCCCGCCCTGGCAGCCGCCGCCGCCGCTCCTGGCGGCCTCCGCCGCGCCCGGCGCTCCGTCGCAGCAGCCGCTACAGCGGGAGCTGCCATCCACCGCCACCACCGCCCCGTCCTGGCTGCCGTGGCAGCCGCCGCTCCTGGCGGCCTCCGCCGCGCCCGGCGCTCCGCCGCAGCAGCCGCTGCAGCTGCAGCAGCCACCGCCGGTCAGCTCTGGCCCCGCATCGACCGTGCCGGCGGGAGTCTCGATCCACCATATCAAGTTCCCGCCGTCACCATCACCGCTTCCCCAGGGCGTCCCCATCCAGCAGATCAAATTTCCGCCGTCGCCGTCATCGCTTCCGGCTTGGATCTCTACCCGCCACGTGTCGGCGGCGGTGAGGCTATAGGCTGCTGTGCGCGGCCTCCTAGCACATCGGCGTGTGCGGGAGATGCGTGATATGCAGCTTCCACTCCTCCCAGTTGCACTTCGCTGCGCAAAGGACCTCGATCTCGCCATTCTCCATCGAAAGCCCTCCACTCTTCTTTGTGCGGTGCAGACCAACAGCCGTCCAGCGGGGAGAAGGCATGGTGTCACCGATAGAAGCACATCGCGTAGCACCACTGCATTTCGCCGCCGACCGCCGTGAGGGCTCTGCTGGTCGCTCTTGCGACCACTTCCAGGTGGCCATACACATGCACTCCTTTGGTCCAAATGGTGTCCATGGGATCCAGGTGGCTGTACACATTCATGTCTGACATGCGGATGGTGTCCACTTTTTGTTAAGGGTTCCAAAATAAAGCGTCCCAATCCATTTCAGGTTGAGAGTAATAAAACAAGCCGAGATGTAAAAGGCTTGTTTTTAGGTGTTAGGTTTGTGTTTCGTCGAGTCATGGTTATAAGTTGGTTAGGCTGCAGCTCGAGGACAAGCTGCATGTCCGGGTGGGGTGTAGTGTTAGAGTACGTCATGGGCCTGGGCTGGCGGTATAGCCCGCTAGTCTTAGGGTTAATTAGAGATAAGAGTCGCTTGCTTAGGGGTCAAGTAAGCCTTGCTTGGAAGTCAAGTATGTTGGGGAACGTAGTATTTTAAAATTTTCCTACGATCACGCAAGATCTATCTACCAGATGCATAGCAACGAGAGGGAAGAGTGTGTCTACGTACCCTCGTAGACCGGGAGCGGAAGCGTCAAGTGACGCGGTTGATGTTGTCGAACTTCTTCGCGATCCAACCGATCAAGCACCGAACGTACGGCACCTCCGCGTTCAGCACACGTTCAGCTTGATGACGTCCCACGAGCTCTTGATCCAGTTGAGCTTCACGGGAGAGTTTCGTCAGCACGACGGCGTGGTGACGGATATGACGTGTTCACCGGCGCAGGGCTTCGCCTAAGCTCCGCGACGGTATGACCGAGGTGTGATTCTGTGGAGGGGGGCACCGCACACGGCTAAAACAATTCAACTTGTGTGTCTTTGGGTGCCCCCCTGCCCCCGTATATAAAGGAGCAAGGGGGGAGGCCGGCCGGCCCTTCCTGGTGCGGCTAGGGAGTGGACTCCTACTAGGAATAGGATTGCAATCCTATTCCTAGTAGGATTCACCAAAAGAAGGAAGGGGGAAAGGAATAGGAGAGGTGGCGCCCCCCCCCAATCCTAGTCCAACTAGGAACCCTAGGTGGGGGCGCCGGCCAGCCCTATGGGCTGCCTCTCTCTTTCCCTTTAGGCCCACTATGGACCATCCCCTCTCGTAGGGGGTTCCGGTAACCCCCTCCGGCATTCCCGATAAATCCGAAACTTTTCCGGAACACTTCCGGTGTCCGAATATAGTCGTCCAATATATCAATCTTTATGTCTCGGACATTCCGAGACTCCTCGTCATGTCCGTGATCTCATCCGGGACTCCGAACTACCTTCGGTACATCAATACTCATAAACTCATAATACCGATCGTCATCAAACGTTAAGCGTGCGGACCCTACGGGTTCGAGAACTATATAGACATGACCGAGACTCATCTCCGGTCAATAACCAATAGCAGAACCTGGATGTTCATATTGGCTCCTACATATTCTACGAAGATCTTTTATCGGTCAGAACCGCATAACAACATACGTTGTTCCTTTTGTCAAACGGTATGTTACTTGCCCGAGATTCGATCGTCGGTATCTCTATACCTAGTTCAATCTCGTTACCGGCAAGTCTCTTTACTCGTTCCGTAACACATCATCTCGTGACTAACTCATTAGTCTTTTGCTTGCAAGGCTTATTGTGATGTGTGTTACCGAGAGGGCCCAGAGATACCTCTCCGACACTCGGAGTGACAAATCCTAATCTTGATCTATGCCAACACCACAAATACTTTCGGAGACACCTGTAGAGCATGTTTATGATCACCCAGTTACGTTGTGACGTTTGATAGCACACAAGGTGTTCCTACGGTATTCGGGAGTTGCATAATCTCATAGTCATAGGAACATGTATAAGTTATGAAGAAAGCAATAGCAGTAAAACTAAACGATCATAGTGCTATGCTAACGGATGGGTCTTGTCCATCACATCATTCTCCTAATGATGTGATCCCGTTGATCAAATGACAACTCATGTCTATGGCTAGGAAACATAACCATCTTTGATCAATGAGCTAGTCTAGTAGAGGCATACTAGGGACATACTGTTTTGTCTATGTATTCACACATGTACTAAGTTTCCGGTTAATACAATTCTAGCATGAATAAAAGACATTTATCATGATATAAGGAAATACAAATAACATCTTTATTATTGCCTCTAGGGTATATTTCCTTCAGTCTCCCACTTGCACTAGAGTCAATAATCTAGCTCACATCGCCATGTGATTTAATACCGATAGTTCACATCGTTATGTGAATAACACCCATAGTTCACATCGCCATGTGACCAACACCCAAAGGGTTTACTAGAGTCAATAATCTAGTTCACATCGCTATGTGATTAATACCCAAGAGTAATAAGGTGTGATCATGTTTTGCTTGTGAGAGAAGTTTAGTCAACGGGTCTGTCACATTCAGATCCGTATGTATTTTGCAAATTTCTATGTCTACAATGCTCTGCATAGAGCTACTCTAGCTAATTGCTCCCACTTTCAATACGCATCCAGATTGATACTTAGAGTCATCTGGATTTAGTGTCAAAGCTTGCATCGGCGTAACCCTTTACGACGAACTCTTTATCACCTCCATAATCGAGAAATATTTCCTTAGTCATCCAGTTACTAAGGATAATTTTGACCGCTGTACAGTGATCCACTCCCGGATTACTTTGGTACCTCCCTGCTATACTTATAGCAAGGCACACATCAGGTCTGGTACACAGCATTGCATACATGATAGATCCTATGGCTGAGGCATAGGGAATGCCTTTCATTTTCTCTCTATCTTCTGCAGTGGTCGGGCATTGAGTCTTACTCAACTTCATACCTTGTAAAACAGGCAAGAATCCTTTCTTTGACTGATCCATTTTGAACTTCTTCAAAATTTTATCAAGGTATGTGCTTTGTGAAAGTCCAATTAAGCTTCTTGATCTATCTCTATAGATTTTGATGCCTAATATGTAAGCAGCTTTACCAAGGTCTTTCTTTGAAAAAATTCCTTTCAAATACTCCTTTATGCTTTCCAGAAAATTCTACATCATTTCCGATCGACAATATGTCATTCACATATACTTATCAGAAAGGTTGTAGTGCTCCCACTCACTTCTTGTAAATACAGGCTTCACCGTAAGTCTGTATAAATCTATATGCTTTGATCAACTTATCAAAGCGTATATTCCAACTCCGAGATGCTTGCACCAGTCCATAGATGGATCGCTGGAGCTTGCACATTTTGTTAGCACCTTTAGGATTGACAAAACCTTCTGGTTGCATCATATACAACTCTTTTAATAATTCCATTAAAGAACGCAGTTTCGTTATCCATTTGCCAGATTTCATAAAATGTGGCAATTGCTAACATGATTCGGACAGACTTAAGCATCGCTACGGGTGAGAAAGTCTCATCGTAGTCAACTCCTTGAACTTGTCGAAAACTTTTCGCAACAAGTCGAGCTTTGTAAACAGTAACATTACCGTCAGCGTCAGTCTTCCTCTTGAAGATCCATTTATTTTCGATGGCTTGCCGATCATCGGGCAAGTCAACCAAAGTCCATACTTTGTTCTAATACATGGATCCCATCTCAGATTTCATGGTCTCAAGCCATTTTGCGGAATCTGGGCTCATCATCGCTTCCTCATAGTTCGTAGGTTCATCATGGTCTAGTAACATGATTTCCAGAACTGGGTTGCCGTACCACTCTGGTGCGGAACGTACTCTGGTTGATCTACGACGTTCAGCAGAAACTTGATCCGAAGTTTCATGATCATTATCATTAACTTCCTCACTAATTGGTGTAGGTATCACTGGAACAATTTCCTGCGATGTACTATTTTCCAATCCGGGAGAAGGTACAATTACCTCATCAAGTTCTACTTTCCTCCCACTCACTTCTTTCGAGAGAAACTCTTTTTCTAGAAAGGATCCGTTCTTAGCAACGAATATTTTGCCTTCGGATCTGTGATAGAAGGTGTACCCAACAGTTTCTTTTGGGTATCCTATGAAGATTTACTTCTCTGATTTGGGTTCGAGCTTATCATGTTGAAACTTTTTCACATAAGCATCGCAGTCCCAAACTTAAAGAAACGACAACTTTGGTTTCTTGCCAAACCATAGTTCATAAGGTGTCGTATCAACGGATTTAGATGTTGCCCTATTTAACGTGAATGCAGCTGTCTCTAATGCATGACCCAAAACGATAGTGGTAAATCGGCAAGAGACATCATAGATCGCACCATATCCAATAAAGTACGGTTACGACGTTCGGACACACCATTACGCTGTGGTGTTCCAGGTGGCGTGAGTTGTGAAACTATTCCACATTGTTTCAAATGAAGACCAAACTCGTAACTCAAATATTCTCCTCCACGATCAGATCGTAGGAACTTTATTTTCTTGTTACGGTGATTCTCTACTTCACTCTGAAATTCTTTGAACTTTTCAAATGTTTCAGACTTGTGTTTCATTAAGTAGATATACCCATATCTGCTCAAATCATCAGTGAAGGTCAGAAAATAACGATACCCGCCGCGAGCATCAACACTCATTGGTCCACATACATCAGTATGTATGATTTCCAACAAATCTGTTGCTCGCTCCATAGTTCTGGAGAATGGAGTTTTAGTCATCTTGCCCATGAGGCATGGTTCGCAAGCACCAAGTGATTCATAATCAAGTGATTCCAAAAGTCCATCATTATGGAGTTTCTTCATGCGTTTTACACCAATATGACCTAAACGGTAGTGCCACAAATAAGTTGCACTATCATTATTAACCTTGCATCTTTTGGCTTCAATATTATGAATATGTGTATCACAGGATCGAGATCCAACAAACTATTTTCATTGGGTGTATGACCATAGAAGGTTTTATTCATGTAAATAGAACAACAATTATTCTCTAACTTACATGAATAACCGTATTGCAATAAACATGATCAAATCATATTCATGCTCAACACAAACACCAAATAACACTTATTTAGGTTCAACACTAATCCCGAAAGTATAGGGAGTGTGCGATGATGATCATATCAATCTTGGAACTACTTCCAATACACATCGTCACTTCATCCTTTAACTAGTTTCTGTTCATTATGCAACTCCCATTTCGAGTTACTACTCTTTAGCAACTGAACCAATATCAAATACCGGAGGGGTTGCTATGAACACTAGTAAAATACACATCAATAATCTGTATATCAAATATACCTTTGTTCACTTTGCCATCCTTCTTATCCGCCAAGTATCTAGGGCAGTTCCACTTCTAGTGACCATTTCCTTTGCAGTATAAGCACTTGTTTCAGGCTTGAGTTTAGCTTTGGGTTTCTTCACGGGAGTGACAACTTGCTTGTCATTCTTCTTGAAGTTCCCCTTCTATCCCTTTGCCCTTTACTTGAAACAAGTGGTCTTGTTAACCATCAACACTTGATGCTTCTTCTTGATTTCTACCTTCGCCGACTTCAGTATCGCGAAGAGCTGGGAATTCCTTTCGTCATCCCTTGCATATTATAGTTCATCACGAAGTTCTACTAACTTGGTGATAGTGACTAGAGAACTTTGTTAATTACTATCTTATCTGGAAGATTAACTCCCACTTGATTAAAGTAATTGTAGTACCCAGACAATCTGAGCACATGCTCACTGGTTGAGCTATTCTCCTCCATCTTGTAGGCAAAGAACCGTCAGAGGTCTTATACCTCTCGACAAGGGCATGAGTATGAAATACTAATTTCAACTCTTGGAACATCTTATATGCTCCGTGGCGTTCAAAACATTTTTGAAGTCCCGGTTATAAGCCGTAAAGCATGGTGCACTAAACTATCAAGTAGTCATCATACCGAGCTTTTGTCAAAACGTTCATAACGTCTACATCTGCTCCTGCAATAGGTCTGTCACCTAGCGGTGCATCAAGGACATATTTCTCTGTGCAGCAATGAGGATAATCCTCAGATCACGGAACAATTCCGCATCTCTGCTACTAACATCTTTCAACTTAGTTTTCTCTAGGAACATATGAATAATAAACGGGGAGCAACATCGCGAGCTATTTATCTACAACATAGATATGCTAATACTACCAGGACTAAGTTCATGATAAATTAAAGTTCAATTAATCATATTACTTAAGAACTCCAACTTAGATAGACATCCCTCGGGTCATCTAAATGATCACGTGATCCAAATCAACTAAACCATGTCCGATCATCACGTGAGATGGAGTAGTTTCAACGGTGAACATCTTATGTTGATCATATCTACTATATGATTCACGCTCGACCTTTCGGTCTCCAGTGTTCCGAGGCCATATCTGTATATGCTAGGCTCGTCAAGTTTAACCCGAGTATTCTGCGTGTGCAAAACTGGCTTACACCCGTTGTATTTGAACGTAGAGCTTATCACACCCGATCATCACGTTGTGTCTCGGCACGACGAACTTTCGCAACGGTGCATACTCAGGGAGAACACTTATACCTTGAAATTTAGTAAGGGATCATCTTATAATGCTACCGTCGTTCTAAGCAAAATAAGAAGCATAATAAGATAAACATCACATGCAATCAAAATATGTGACATGATATGGCCATCATCATCTTGTGCTTTTGATCTCCATCTCCAAAGCACCGTCATGATCACCTTCACAAAACATGATCATCTCATACAAAACCGTATAACTCATCATGTCTTGACCATATCACATCACAACATGCCCCGCAAAAACAAGTTAGACGTCCTCTACTTTGTTGTTGCAAGTTTTACGTGGCTGCTACGGGCTTAGCAAGAACCGTTCTTACCTACGCATACAAAACCACAACGATGTTTCGTCAAGTATGTGCTGTTTTAACCTTCACAAGGACCGGGCGTAGCCACACTTGATTCAGCTAAAGTGAGAGAGACAGACACCCGCCAGTCACCTTTAAGCAACGAGTGCTCGTAACGGTGAAACCAGTCTCGCGGCGTATGCGTAATGTCGGTCCGGGCCGCTTCATCTCACAATACCGCCGAAGCAAAGTATGACATGCTGGTAAGCAGTATGACTAGTATCGACCACAACTCATTGTGTTCTACTCGTGCATATCATCTACGCATAGACCTGGCTCATGATGCCACTGTTGGGGAACGTAGTATTTTAAAATTTTCCTACGATCACGCAAGATCTATCTACCAGATGCATAGCAACGAGAGGGAAGAGTGTGTCTACGTACCCTCGTAGACCGGGAGCGGAAGCGTCAAGTGACGCGGTTGATGTTGTCGAACTTCTTCGCGATCCAACCGATCAAGCACCGAACGTACGGCACCTCCGCGTTCAGCACACGTTCAGCTTGATGACGTCCCATGAGCTCTTGATCCAGTTGAGCTTCACGGGAGAGTTTCGTCAGCACGACGGCGTGGTGACGGATATGATGTGTTCACCGGCGCAGGGCTTCGCCTAAGCTCCGCGACGGTATGACCGAGGAGTGTTTATGTGGAGGGGGGCACCGCACACGGCTAAAACAATTCAACTTGTGTGTCTTTGGGTGCCCCCCTGCCCCCGTATATAAAGGAGCAAGGGGGAGGCCGGCCGGCCCTTCCTGGTGCGGCTAGGGAGTGGACTCCTACTAGGAATAGGATTGCAATCCTATTCCTAGTAGGATTCACCAAAAGAAGGAAGGGGGAAAGGAATAGGAGAGGTGGCGCCCCCCCCCCCCCAATCCTAGTCCAACTAGGAACCCTAGGTGGGGGCGCCGGCCAGCCCTATGGGCTTCCTCTCTCTTTCCCTTTAGGCCCACTATGGACCATCCCCTCTCGTAGGGGGTTCCGGTAACCCCCTCCGGCATTCCCGATAAATCCGAAACTTTTCCGGAACACTTCCGGTGTCCGAATATAGTCGTCCAATATATCAATCTTTATGTCTCGGACATTCCGAGACTCCTCGTCATGTCCGTGATCTCATCCGGGACTCCGAACTACCTTCGGTACATCAATACTCATAAACTCATAATACCGATCGTCATCAAACGTTAAGCGTGCGGACCCTACGGGTTCGAGAACTATGTAGACATGACCGAGACTCATCTCCGGTCAATAACCAATAGCGGAACCTGGATGTTCATATTGGCTCCTACATATTCTACGAAGATCTTTTATCGGTCAGAACCGCATAACAACATACGTTGTTCCTTTTGTCAAACGGTATGTTACTTGCCCGAGATTCGATCGTCGGTATCTCTATACCTAGTTCAATCTCGTTACCGGCAAGTCTCTTTACTCGATCCGTAACACATCATCTCGTGACTAACTCATTAGTCTTTTGCTTGCAAGGCTTATTGTGATGTGTGTTACCGAGAGGGCCCAGAGATACTTCTCCGACACTCGGAGTGACAAATCCTAATCTTGATCTATGCCAACACCACAAATACTTTCGGAGACACCTGTAGAGCATCTTTATGATCACCCAGTTACGTTGTGACGTTTGATAGCACACAAGGTGTTCCTACGGTATTCGGGAGTTGCATAATCTCATAGTCATAGGAACATGTATAAGTTATGAAGAAAGCAATAGCAGTAAAACTAAACGATCATAGTGCTATGCTAACGGATGGGTCTTGTCCATCACATCATTCTCCTAATGATGTGATCCCGTTGATCAAATGACAACTCATGTCTATGGCTAGGAAACATAACCATCTTTGATCAATGAGCTAGTCTAGTAGAGGCATACTAGAGACATACTGTTTTGTCTATGTATTCACACATGTACTAAGTTTCCGGTTAATACAATTCTAGCATGAATAAAAGACATTTATCATGATATAAGGAAATACAAATAACATCTTTATTATTGCCTCTAGGGCATATTTCCTTCAAAGTAAACCTCTCTATATAAAGAGAGGAGTTGTATCAATCTAATCAAGTAAGAATTAAGAAGGAAATCCCTTCCCTCTTCCCACCGGCCGTGGGCAAAAGGCCCCCGGCCGGCCCTCTCGCGCCCTCACTCTAGCAGTGCCATAACACCTAGTGATCCCAAGTTTGATGAATGCTTATTTGAACTACGTGATCTTATGCGTGCTAAGGGTGACATTGGAATCATTAGCCACATTATCGCGGAAGCTATTTTAGCTAGACAAACTTGAACAATGTCATTATCAAAATTCTTATGCATCACTTGTCCTAGGTGATGATCACAGGGATGATGATGATGTTGAACATGGATATTATGATTAAAGTGAACATAGTGACTTTGATCTTGATGAGTCGATGAGACTGATACGTCCATTTTGCATCATGCTTTTATGTTGATATTTATTGCACTTTGGGTTGTTATTACACATTATGTCACAATACTTATGCCTTTTCTCTCTTATTTTACAAGGTTTACATGAAGAGGGAGAATGCCGATAGCTGGAATTCTGGGCTGGAAAAGGAGAAAACACTGGAAACCTATTCTGCACAACTCAAAAAGCTCTGAAACTCCACGGGACACCGTTTCAGAAAATATAAAAAATATATGGCGAAAGAGAATCACCAGGGGGGCCACCACCTGTCCACGAGGGTGGGGGCGCGCCCCCCTCTCTAGGTGCGCCCCCTGTCTCGTGGGCCACCAGATGGCCCCCCGATGCCCATCTTCTCCTATATGAGGTGTTTTGACCTGAAAAAAAATCAAGAGGAGGCTTTCGGGACCAGACACCGCCATCTCAAGGTGGAACCTTGGCGGAAACCAATCTAGGGCTTCCGCAGAGCTGTTCTGCCGGGGATACTTCCCTCAGGGAGGGGGAAATCGTCACCGCCGTCATCACCAACAACTCTCCCATCTTGGGGAGGGTTATCTTCATCAACATCTTTAACCGCACCATCTCCTCTCAAACCCTAGTTCATCTCTTGTATCCAATCTTTGTACCCAAACCTCAGATTGGTACCTGTGGGTTGCTAGTAGTGTTGATTACTCCTTGTAGTTGATGCTAGTTGGTTTACTTGGTGGAAGATCATATGTTAAGATCCATTATGCATATTAATACCCCTCTGATCATGGACAATATTATGTCTTGTGAGTAGTTACTTTTGTTCCTGAGGACATGGGATAAGTCTTGTTATAAGTAGTCATGCGAATTTCGTATCCGTTTGATATTTTGATGAGATGTATGTTGTCTCTCCTCTAGTGGTGTCATGTGAACATCGACTACATGACACTTCACCATTATTTGGGCCTAGAGGAAGGCATTGGAAAGTAATAAGTAGATGATGGGTTGCTAGAGTGACAGAAGCGTAAACCCTAGTGTATGCGTTGCTTCGTAAGGGGTTGATTTGGATCCACTTGTTTCATGCTATGGTTAGGTTTACCTTAATACTTCTTTTGTAGTTGCAGATGCTTGCATTAGAGGTTAATCATAAGTGGGAGGCTTGTCCAAGTAAGGACAGCACCCAAGCACCGGTCCACCCACATACCAAATTATCAAAGTACCGAACGCGAATCAGATGATTGTGATGAAAACTAGCTTGACGATAATTCCCATGTGTCCTCGGGAGCGTTTTCCTTCATATAAGAGTTTGTCTAGGCTTGTCCTTTGCTACAAAATGTATTGGGTCATCTTGCTGCACCTCATTTACTTTTACCTTTTGTCACTTGCTACCAATTACCTTATCCGAAAACTATCTGTTACCGATAATTTCAGTGCTTGCATAAAATACCTTACTGAAAACTGCCTATCATTTCCTTCTGCTCCTCGTTGGGTTCGACACTCTTACTTATCGAAAGGACTACGATAGATCCCCTACACTTGTGGGTCATCAGAGACACTTTGGTCTTATGGCCAATCTTCGTGGTTACGTATCCGGAGGAAAGGAATGGGTTCTTGATAGCGGATGCACAGATCATATGACCGGAGATAAGGACATGTTTGATGAGCTTGCACGAAACGATGGTCCATGAATGTATGTTACCTTTGGTGACAACTCTAAGGGTAAAGTTGTTGGCCTTGGTAAGGTGGCCATATCTAATGATAGTTCAATAAAAAATGTCATGCTTGTTGAATCTCTTGGTTACAATCTTCTTTCCGTATCTAGATTAGTAGATTTTGGATTGAATGTGCTATTTACTCATGTTGATTGCCAAGTATTTCGTAGAGATAATCATGACATGGTCTTTACCGGCATTCGTAGAGGTGACCTATACATTGTTGATTTCACGAAGAAAGCCCAACCCCGTACTTGTTTAATTGCTAAATCTTCTAAAGGTTGGTTATGGCATAGAAGATTAGGTCATGTTGGCATGAGAAATCTTGATATGCTTATTAAATGTGATCATATCCTTGGTGTTGAAGATGTTATATTTGACAAGGATAGACTTTGTAGTGCTTGCCAAGCAGGAAAACAAGTTGGAGGGAGTCATCCCGTAAAGAATATCATGACCACCAGAAGACCACTTGAGCTACTTCACATGGATCTTTTTGGACCCAACGCTTACAAGAGTCTTGGTGGTAACTCCTTCGGATTGGTCATTGTTTGATGATTTTTCTAGATTTACGTGGGTGTTCTTTCTAGATGATAAATCGCAGGTCCAAAAGATTTTCAAGAACTTCGCTAGAATGGCTCAAAATCAATTTGAAGTGAAGATCAAGAAGTTTCAAAGCGACAACGGAATGGAGTTCAAGAACACCAATGTGGACACCTTTCTTGATGAGGAAGGGATGTCACATGAGTTCTCAGCTACGTACACACCTCAACAAAACGAAGTTGTTGAGAGAAAGAACCGGCACTGATTGAGATGGCGAGAACGATGCTTGCTGAATACAAGATGCCAAGACATTTTTGGGCAGAAGCGGTTGAGACAGCTTGTCATGCTACAAACCGACTATATCTTCACAAGCTTCTCGGCAAGACAACATACGAGCTCCTCACCGGTAACAAACCCCAAGTTGGATACTTTCGAGTATTTGGCTCAAAGTGCTACATTCTTGACAGGCATCGTCGTCCGACATTTGCCCCTAAATCTCATGAAGGTTTTCTACTTGGTTATGGCTCAAACTCTCACACTTACCGCATCTACAACAATTTCACCCGAAAGGTTGAAGAGGCGGTAGATGTGAAGTTCGATGAATCTAACGGCTCGCAAGTAGAGCAATTGCCAATTGATGTAGGAGACAAAGATACTTTTGAAGCTATCCAAGACTTGTCTAATGGCAAGATTCGCCCAATGGAGGGGAAGGAGAGTACTTCATCCATTCAAGTGGAAGCCTCAACTTCACGCCAAGGTGAACCACAAGTTGACTTGGAGGCATCCACAAGTGGAACACGTCAAGACGAAGGAAACGATGAAGTACAACAAGATGAACCTCATGAACCTCCCTCTCCACCTCCACAAGAGAACAACTTCAATAACAATGAAGAAGGACAAGAACAAGATGAAGAAGAAGATAATGAAGAGGATGTTCCACCCCGACCCAAACAAAAGCTCTCACGAGTTAGAGCAAGAATTGTTAGAGATCATCCCGTTGAACAAATCTACATTGACATTCAGACCGGGAGAATCACTCGCTCTAAATCTCGTTTAGCTAACTTTTGTGAACATTACTCTTTGAGATCTAATCTTAAATCTATGAAGGTTGAAGATGCTCTTGATGATCCGGATTGGGTGAATGCTATGCATGAGGAACTACACAACTTCGAGAGAAACCAAGTTTGGACATCTGTTGAGAAGCCCAACGACAATCACAATGTCATTGGGACCAAATGGGTGTTTCGGAATAAGCAAGATGAAGATGGACAAGTTGTACCAACAAGGCACATCTCGTCGCCCAAGGCTACACTCAAATCGAAGGTATGGATTATGGTGAGACATATGCCCCCGTTGCTAGACTTGAGTCCATACACATCTTACTTGCTTATGCCAATCACCATGACATTACTTTGTATCAAATGGACATTAAAAGTGCTTTTCTTAACGGTGAAATTGAGGAGGAAGCTTATGCTAAACAACCTCCTGGCTTTGTTAATCCCAAGAAACCTAATCATGTTTACAAACTTCACAAAGCACTTTATGGTCTTAAACAAGCTCCTAGAGCATGGTATAAATGCTTGACCAAATTTCTTATTGAAAAAGGCTTTGAAATTGGGAAAATTGATTCCACACTTTTTACTAAAAGGGTTAATGTGAATTACTTGTGTGCCAAATTTATGTTGATGATATCATATTTGGTTCTACTAACCCCCATGTTGGTGAAAAGTTTGGAAGGCTAATGTCGGAGAAGTTTGAGATGTCTATGATGAGTGAACTCAAATTATTTCTTGGCTTGCAAATCAAGCAAACTAAGGAAGGTACATTTGTTTCTCAAAAAAAAGTATACCAAGAATCTTTTCAAGTTCAACATGCAATAAAGCAAAGGTATGAAAACACTCATGCCTGCTAGTGGACATCTTGACTTGACTAAGGATGGCAAACTGATTGGCCAAAAGGTTTACCACTCTATGATTGGTTCATTGTTATATCTATGTGCCTCCCGTCTCGATATTATGATAAGTGTGTGCATGTGTGCATGATATCAAGCGGCCCCTAAAGAATGTCATCTTAAGGATGTGAAAAGGATAGTGAGACACTTAATTCATACACCAAAATTTGGCATTTGGTACCCTAAGAGGTCTTCTTTTGATCTTGTTGGCTACTCCTATTCGGACTATGCCGGTGACAAGGTTGATAGAAAGTCCACTTAGGGTACTTGTCAATTTCTTGGTAGGTCTCTTGTGTCTTGGTCCTCCAAGAAACAAAACTCGGTATCCTTATCCACCACCGAAGCGGAATACATTGTCGCCGGATCATGTTGTGCTCAATTACTTTGGATGACCCAAACCCTTAAGGATTATGGGATATATTTGAAACATGTTCCATTGCTTTGTGATAATGAAAATGCTATTAACATTGCTCACAATCCCGTGCAACAGTCTTGAACTAAGCATATTGAAGTTCGTCATCATTTCATTCGAGATCATGTTGCTAAAGGAGATATCTATCTTAAACATGTTCGTACCGATAAGCGATGGGCGGATATATTTACCAAACCGCTTGATGATAAAGTATTTTGTCGTTTGAGAGGTGAATTGAATATCATTGATGCCTCAAATTTGGAGTAGAAACTCCTTTGGATACATGCAAGGCATGAGCCTCTTTATGACTAATCCTTGATATTTCTCTTATGATCATGATCATATGTCTTGGATCTATATTTGTGCTTTTGCATGCTATCTAACCCTTTGTAGGTACTTGAATGAGCCCAAATCTATTAGATTGCAAGTCACTCACATCTTGAGCAATCGCTACATCACCAAGTCTCTACTTCATGGATGTTGATATCAAAGGAAGCATGAACTCACTCAATATATCCTTTGACAACTTCTATATATCAAATTTCATTTGGTATCAAATTTCATGATTGTCATTTTGGGATGCACAAGTGCTTTTCGTTGCAAAACTGACCCATGTAGGAAGATGAACTAAAACTACAAGTGGTGCTCACAACTCTTGGTGGACTACATCAACCATGAGCATTCAACAAAAGTTCAACTACATGATCAAGATCAACATCATCCAAGGTATGTTTTTACATCTTATAGAAGCTTTACTCAAAGTCATGAGTCAAAGCAACTCAACAAGATGTGAACACAAAAAAATGCTTAAATGAAAAATGGTAACCCCATTTTGAGCTTAAACGTTGAGTATGACCTAATCAAGTGACCTCACTTTACTCCTAAGTCAATATACTCTAACATATGTGACTTTGTCGCCGACCCTCCTCTAGATGAAGTTCTCTAGTGGTTCTTACTTTGTGTTTTGTTATCTTGTTCCCCTTTACAAAAAAAACTTCATCTAGATTCTCTTTCTTTCTGTATCTCTCTTTTCTGCAAATTCCTTGCAAATCTTTCAGATAATTCCTTGCAATTCTTTGAGAAATCTCATCTGCCAAGTGAGCCGAGTTGCCAAATTTTTTCTCTCTGCATTGAACTCGGACACACCGATTCCAGCCTATTGGCTAGACCGAAGCACAAGGATTCCTTGCCTATAGTTCATCGGTTCAACTGAAAGGGACTAACCCGGTCTGACCGATATGCATCATCCATGATATTGCTTACTCGGTGTCACCGATGAAAACAAATCGTTGTGACCGATTTCACTACTGAGAAAAAGTTTTGCCACTGCATATTTGATTTCTTCTCCAGCTCCATTCAATGATTCTTATCCTCTACCAGCATCTCGAGCGATATGCTACTTTGTAGTATCTCTCAAGGACCAAACCTACTTGACTCAAATTCATGAAGAAACTCTTATTGGAAATTGATGTCAAAGGGGGAGAGAGAGAGAGATCATCAAAGCTCAAAGCTCAATCAAAGCCTATAAGAGAACATCAAAGTCTTTTTCACAAGGATGCACACTTATCAAGAGGAGAGAAGTCACATGTCATTAAGAGGGGAAAGACATGTTTATATGGTTGTATGAGTATTGTCTTATGCTCTGATTCATTTCTTGCTCTCACAACCTATGCCTATGCTCTGATTCATTGCTTTGATATGTTTATCTTTGCTCTGATTTTCTGTTTCCATATCTTCTCCCATTATCCAATATCAGATTCAGGGGGAGAAAGAGCTCATTTCTAGGGAAGAAAATCATTGGAATTCATTGCATATCTTTTCAATCTTTGGGGACATGTCTATATCCAAATGAAGTACTAACTACTCACCCATTACATGTCATCCCAATCTTGGTACTCTTGTGGTTTCTTGAAATTGCTTTGATGTAGAGTGTTCTTGTGTTATCTAACCTTGTTTTCTCAAGTGCACTCCTTCCGAAGCCGATTCAAGACCACAAGGTAAGTATATGCATCACAATCATGTACATGATGATCCCTTGTTGATGTACATACTGTTTGCAAGGAGGATTCATGAACATGAAGGTACACATTTCTTCATCTAATTCATTTGCTCTAATGCATATAGCCAAGATACATGTAACTTATTGCTTGCTCTGTCATGGTTATGCGCTCACATGCTCTTATATTCAATCCTTGCATGAATGCATACATGTAGGGGGAGCCTATGCAAGTTACATGTCTTTCCAAATCTTTACTTATTACTCTTCATATCTTTTACCTAGAACTTTGATGTATGCTGTCATCAAGTACCAAAAAGGGGAGATTGAAAGCACAAGTGCTCTCTAGGTGATTTTGGTAATTAATGGCAATATATCCCCTGTTGGACTTATACCTTTACCTAGTGTATTTCAGATAAGTTCAACATTGGAGTGGCAAGGACAATAGGATGTGGAACTCCTTCAAGTCATCAAGGACAAGAGGATGTGGAAACCCTTTAAGATGCTAAGGACAAAGATTGGCAAAAGCACAAGACTCTACATTTCTATTTCACCTCGTTTGGATGTAGACATTGGAGACTGAAATTTGCATTTGGAATTGGGTTGGCCCGAATGATGTTGTTTGGGTGGTCTAGACATTCGAGTATGGAATTCGGGCTCGATATCGAAGCATTTTCCTAAACACGCACGCAGTCCTTCCCAAATTCAGAGCCCCAGAGCTCGGCATTCCTTGGAATCGACTCGCACCCTTTGACCAGCGGCTTCTCCGGCAAATTAAGGCCATCGTTGTCGCCTAGCCACCTGCGCTGCCTCCTAGGATACCGGTTTCTCCGCAACACCCAGGCAGCCGCACTCCTCCGGCCATCCCTACCTCACCCACATCCTTCCCCCCATCGCCCTCTTCAGTAGTGAAAGTGCAGTATATCGACTAGAGGGGGGGTGAATAGACGATTTTTATGAAATGCTTCAAAACATGGTAGTTTTGAAGACAAAAGATAATCTCAATCCTATTAGTATGCAGCGGAAAGTAGACTACACTAGACAAGCCATAGTCATGTATTCAATGAAGTGAAAGCACGAAGACTAATAGCAGCTAGGCATTAGGGATCATGATGGAAGAAGGAATGAAGCCAATCATAACAAGTAGATACTCAATGAAGTCAATCAGAGAAGGCAAGCATGCAATGACTTCACAACATAGAACAGTAAGTAAAGGGAAGGAAAGGATAGAACCAGTAGCTCGGGGAGGACAGTGATTTGTTAGACCAGTTCCAGTTGTTGTGACAATTGTACGTCTGGTTAGGGAGGATGAGATTTAACTCAGAAGACCGCGTCTTCACCTTATTCCCCTTGAGCTAAGGACACCTAGTCCTCGCCCAATCACTCTGGTAAGTCTTCAAGGTAGACTTCCAAACCTTCACAGACTTCGTTCACCGGCGATCCACAATGACTCTTGGATGCTCAGAACGCGACGCCTAACCGGCTGGAGGAAACACAGTCCTCAAGTGTAATAAGTCTTCAGGTCACACAGACAGAAAGACTTTAGTGATGCCTAACACTCTTTGGCTCTCGGTGTTTTGGCTTTGTCCTCGCAAGGATTTCTCTCTCAAACGCTTCGGAGGTGGGTTGCTCTCAAACGACAAAAGCCGTGTAATAACTCTGAGCAGCCACCAATTTATGGTGTAGGGGTGGGCTATTTATAGTCACTGGGCAACCCGACCTGATTTGTCCGAAGTGACCCTGGGTCACTAAGGAACTGACATGTGTACTAACGGTCAGATTTCAAACACTCACACGACAACATTACTTGGGCTACAAGTAAGGCTGACTCATCCAACTCTGGATAAGATTTGCTCTCATAGTCTTCGCTCGAAGACATAGGATTTGGTTGAGTATCACTTCAGTCACACTGACTTAGATCACTTGGATCCCACTTAACAGTACGGTGGTTCCTATGACTCAACAAAGAAGAAAAGGAAGCAACGAAACATATACGTCTTCGCTCTCCATAGTCTTCACACAATGTCTTCTCATGTCATAGTCTTCAATATGATTATCTTCATATACCACCACTGATGTCAATGTCTTCATACATTTTTAGGGGTCATCTCCGGTAGGTAAACCGAATCAATGAGGGACTACTACTTGTGTTATCCTGCAATTCTCACAAACACATTAGTCCCTCCACCAGGTTTGTCGTCAATACTCCAAAACCAACTAGGGGTGGCACTAGATGCACTTACAAGTAGGTTAACTCCGGCGTGAATCGCCACAAGCCCGTCTCTTCCTAGCCCGGGAGCTGCCTCGGACGGGGGTGATAGCGGTTGGCGGGGACGAGTGCGGCTGGAGATGGGCGGCGGCGGCAAGTCCGACAGTGGAGTTCTGATTTTTCCGACAGTGCATGCGAGCTTTGCGTGCTGGGCGCTGCTCTGCGTGCGTGTCTACGTTCCGCGATGCTCGGTGTGCGTGGCTGGATGCATTGTTGTGTGCGTGGCTAGATGCTCCGTGCTGCTCGGCGTACGTGGTTGTGTGCGTTGTTGCTGCTCCGTGCTACTCTCCGTGTGTGGCTGTGTGTGCTTGCGTTGCTCTGTTCATATACGTGCGCAATTCATTACTTGACCATCCAGCCAAGATTCGGAATCGCTGCTACTTATGAATGCCAAGTACTCCCTCCGTCCGGAAATACTTGTCATCAAAATGAATAAAAAGAGATGTATCTAGATGTATTTTAGTTCTATATACATCAATTTTTGTCCATTTTGATGACAAGTATACATCCCTTTTTATTCATTTTGATGACAAGTATTTCTGGACAGAGGGAGTACCAAATACATGCACATCCAAACAATAAAATTGGCATTGAGGCTCAATATCAATGTTACGGATATTTGGCATTGAAGCAAATTCAATGTAAAGCTCTTTAATGTCTACATCCAAACGAAGCGTTTTAGTGATCCAAGATCACATTGAGTCAATAGGAAAGCCAATACTATTAAAAGGGGACGAGGTGTTGCTTAATGATCTGGTTGCTCAAGTGCTTAGTGATATCGCTCCAAAACCCTCAAGCATTTTCCCAAATTCCACATATGTTCAAAACCTAAAGTCAAACTCAGCCCCACCGATTTGATCCGTTCGGCCCCACCAAGTTCACTTGACATAGCCATTGCCTCAAATCCTAGACAATTTGTTCACAGCGATATGGATCTCGGTCTCACCGAGATGGCCTTGCAAATTCACTATGGTACTGTTGTAATTATTTCGGTCTCACCGAAATATGCAATCGGTCCCACCGAGTTTGCTTGACCACTTCTCTGTATTGCTATTTGCTGAAATCGGTCTCACCGAGTTCATGCAATCGGCGCCACCGAGATGAGGTCTTGCTCTAGCCCTAGCACATCGGTCCCACCGAGTTGATCATGTCGGTCCCACCGAGATTCCTAACGTTCACATTTTGAACTGCTTCAGTCTAACCGAGTTCACCTATTCGGTCTGACCGAGTTGGGTCAAATGTGTGTAACGGTTGGATTTTGTGTGGAGGCTATATACCCCTCCACCCCATCTTCATTTGAGAGAGAGCCATCACAACGTGCCTACATTTCCACTAAACATTTTCTGAGAGAGAACCACCTGCTCATGTGTTGAGAGCAAGATATACCATTCCTACCACAAGAATCTTGATCTCTAGCCTTCCCCAAGTTGCTTTCCACTCAAATTATCTTTCCACCATATCCAAATCTATGAGAGAGAGTTGAGTGTTGGGGAGACTATCACTTGAAGCACAAGAGCAAGAAGTTCATCATCAACACACCATTTATTACCTTTTGGAGAGTGGTGCCTCCTAGATTGGTTAAGTGTCACTTGGGAGCCTCCGACAAGATTGTGGAGTTGAACCAAACAGTTTGTAAGGACAATGAGTTCGCCTACTTCGTGAAGATCTACCCGAGTGAGGCAAGTCCTTCGTGGGCGATGGCCATGGTGGGATAGACAAAGTTGCTTCTTTATGGACCCTTCATGGGTGGAGCCCTCCGTGGACTCGTGCAGCCGTTACCCTTCGTGGGTTGAAGTCTCAATCAACGTGGATGTACGATAGCGCCACCTGTTGGAACCACGCCAAAAATCTCCTTGTCTCCGTTGCGTTTGCACTCTCCAAACCTCTCCTTTTTACCTTCATATGCAATGATTTACCTTCTGCTGCTACACTCTTAGAATTGCATGTGTAGGTTGGTTACTTTCTTGCAACTAGCATGTGTTACTCTTTCCGCTGTTTATCCTCTTTATATGTTTGCTTTAAATGCACAATCTTGTGCTAGAACTCCACCTCAACTTAAATAACTTAAAAACTGTTATATTTCTTGTTGAGGGCCTAATCACCCCCCCCCCTTCTAGACACCTCTTCTTCGATCCTTTCACAACTTGGGTAAAAAAAGAGGCTTAATTCATGATTAAAGGACGATGCAACAAAGCGCACATCACCCTCTACTAATAAATGATTAGTGGAGGAAACAGGAGGACAAAAAAGATTGTCTTCTATTAATTAAGAGATGGTTTTTTAGCAACAAATCCCTCAACATACATTTAGAAATATCTAATTATTAGAGATAAAACAAGTGATAACCCACTTTACATCATATTTTATTGTCATCTCTAAATTACGTGTCATATTTAAGATAAGACTGTCTTTTCAACCACTGCACATGCTCTTAGTTTTTTTAGGGGCACATGCCCTTAGTTTGTGTCTTTTTTTTGCGAGAACTTTCGATCTATTCATAAAGAAAGGTAGTAAAGATGACAGTAGAAGTAAAAAAATATTGTACTGTAGATGACCTAGTGACGACTATAATCACTGAAGTGAAGCGAAGGCGCGCCGTCGTGCTAAGACCCCATAGAACACAACAACTGTCGCCGATGAAGAGAAGTATAGATCGGAAGGATCGAACTCTTGAACTGTGTTATGCTAAACCTGTTTTATAATCTGTCATGGGAAAGTAGGCACAAGAAATAAAAAACAAGTAATTAGCCAAACAAACAAATCACAAAAAATATATTTTATTTTGACCATGCATGTTAATATTTCTCCTGTTTGGAAAAGGAGTTATTTGAGTCACTTCTGCTGTGACCATTGGTTAAAGGTGGCAACATGGGTTAAGCAAAACGATCAGTTTTGGAATGACAATTGGCTTGGTGTTTGCCCTATCTTTTCTTCTGGGATTTCTCAATTCTATCAAACTAATGATACTCACGTTGTTGCGGAAATGTTTTGCAATATATTTCAATAAGATTTGGTTATACACAAGATGAATATTTGGAGTAATAAATGATAACTAAAACTAAAATATACAGGATTTATTTTCTTTGATTACTGTATAGTTGTAAAATATTTATTAAATATGAATAGCATAATAGAATGGAAATTCTCATGAATGTTTGCATGTTTACGTGAGCTTTTTCCTGTGCATGTTGCATGTTGAGGGGAGATTCTTCTCATTCATGTTGCATGCTGAGGTGACATGCTTGCATATCGAGAGAAATAAGTTAATGGAGGCTACTAATCAGATATAGAAGATGACAAGGATTTCTTCTGCGTGTTCTGTGATTCCTTCAGGCGATATTTGTCCCCTAATTCTGCAATGGCAGGACGATCTTATGATGATCCTGCAATCTGTATACTTGACTCATGCCCTAATACAATGGTTTGGATGCTTCACAGTGAATGTGTCTACGGTGAAATCACTATAATATATTTAATTCCCAGAGGATATCCACTGCGCATTCACAACATATTCTGTATATATGTGTGCCATCTTGTCTACATGTTTTGCAGAATTGATCATACACAACAAGTCGCTGTCCTTAAGTGTTAGCATGTCAACGATAAAACCTGCCTATCTTGCCCTGCTTAAGAATCTACTCCCTTTGTTCCTGAATATAAGTCATTGGGGGAGTGTAGTTTACACTCCCCCCAACGACTTAAATGGAATATCTCACATTTGTATTTTGAGTGTTCGTTGTGACCATGTATTGGGAGTTTGTCCGTAACTTACAGAGTGATCGACCCTGACTTTGGATTCTTGGCACAATATTGGGCTCATCCGCTGCCGCCATCTGAACCTTATTGTGCCATTGTGGAAACTGAGTTACTCCTTTTAGGGCCGGTAATGCGCCACACTTTGGGCATTATTGGTGCAATGCTTGCACTGCTGGAGGAAGTTGTGCCTGGTGAAACCGTGAAAGTATCTATCAACCTTGGATTGCTGCATCATCCACTTGGAGAACAAGTTTCGAGAGATCCTTTGGATATCAGTAAGTGAATAGAGACCGGGATAGCCTGAATGTCGGCATGATGTAATTGGTTGCTCCTAATCACTAAGCATGTTGGTCCTTTGATGGTTTGACATGCGTTATTTTCTCTGTGGGTAGATTCTACTGGTGCCCTTGTATACGTCTAGATTTAGTTATTGTTGATTTCGGTGAAATGAAAACCAGGGAGTCTACCCTTTCTTCAATAAAGACCGAAAGTGGTTGGGGAAACTAGATCATCATGAACCATCTCGATAACAAATACAACCTACTTTCAAAGTAACACTAATGAAAAAAGGGGGCAAGTACTAACTGCAAGCATGAAAAAACATTTCTATGAGCTGCAATATTAGTTTATGATATTGAAATGGTACCATAAATATTTAAGAGAACTATGTAGTTTTCAGAAAATATTTATCATATTTCCTGAAAATGAATTGTATATATATATATATATATATATATATATATATATATATAATGATAATATATTACATGTCAAATGTAGTGGTGTTGATGTTAACTTCTCAAGAAAAGAAGAAGACTAGACTGGCACAAATTCTCAATATTCCTATATTATGAATCAGAACGAGTAATGTAACTAAGAGGTTCTGCCTATTCATGTAAATACATGGCCTTTTAGAAAGCAAACAGAAAAAACTTGTATCTCTGATGTGTGAAAATCTACTTAGATTTAAGCAAGGTAAACTAATTGATTGGATTAGCATGAACACTATTTTTATACTAGTACATTTTGTAATAACTTCATAACTCGCATACGCATTCAAACATTGCCAGTATGAGTTTTTTTTTTTTTTTGAACCTTGAAAAACAGTAGGAAAGGTTCCTACTGAAATGTATAAACTCTCAGAGATGTATTCTGGAGGTTGTGCTAATGTATAAAACGCCAGCTATTTCCAAACGGAAGCAGTACCCTTTATTACCAACAATCCTACACCTACGGGCTACATCGTACAGAATTAGTTTACGGGCTTGTGTGGTAGTATTTGGTTGGATGCAAATCAGGAGAACGGCCCACGGTTGAATTCAGGGGGCAGAAGAGATTGGTTAGGGGGAGGGGTCGGTAAGTGGTTTCCGTAAGTAGCCCGTAAGTGTAGCATTTTTGCTTTACTACTGCCATGTTGCATTGTGCATCTAGCTAACTTGTCACAAGTAGCAGCTTAGATTTTCTTTTTTTTTTGAGTGGTAAAAGTAGCAGCTTAGATACGAAGGGCTGTGAAGACAAGACAGCTAACCTTTACGGCAATATTCCCTCAATTTCTCCATCTTCTCGATTCTTCTGATATTCTGTAAAAATAAGATCCCCATTACGCCGAAACACAAAATCTCCCTTTCTGCAGTATATTTCCGTAATATTCCGAATCATCCCGACGGGGATCACAGGCGTAAAGAGATGCATCAGACATGGAAAAGATGGCACAGCAGACACAGGCCTCTCTGTTAGGATTCGACAAACTTTGGTCATTTTGTCTTCTGTACTGTCCTTGACACTTTCTCTGACGGTGCAACTAATACTAGGTGGCCCATTAACATGGCACCGTCATGTAGGAACAATAATCTGCAGATTAATGGTACAGGCATTTCAAGTTCGAGATTCACGTTGTTGGGATTTCATTTTGATGCACTGCATTGCTGCATGTCAGAACTTTGTTCGACGTTTTACTACAAGTTAGATCAGGCTTTCAGCCAACCGACAGCTGCAACTAACTGAACAACACTTTATCTCCACTGGCTCTTTTACTTGCTTCAGGCGACAGTCACTGGAAGAACTGAAGGAAAAAAACCATCTACATTTCCCCTGTGTAAAACGAACAGAGGTTCGTGGACCACCGACTCAGCGCGGGCTACGAAGAACATATCAGCGGCGTGTACGGCCTCCAGCAGATCCGGTCCAGAACGACGACGAGGGCCATGATCATCGTGCAGTCGGCGTCCGGTTGCACCACGAGGCTGAAGACGTCCTCGCCGAGCGTCAGAGGCGCCGTGTCATGCGTCGCAGCTGTCCTCGCCTTCTTCCTCGCGATCCTGGCCACCTCTTTGCCGTCATGGGCCCTGAGGATCTTGCAGTTTCTCCTCCGGAAGCAGCCCTCGATCCAGAAGCCGGGGGACTGGTGGCCACTGGTACCATGGTCTGATGCTGGTGCGTCGGTGGTGGTGGTGGTGGTGCAGGCTGAAGACATGTAAACTTCTGCTTCACGGTTGCTCTGCAGGACTGAGCATTTCCTCACCGAGAAGAGCTGCTGTGATCTTGCCCTCTTTGCATGGCCTTCTTCTGGTGCTTTGTAGCAGTTCCATTGATCGTGCATGCTGATGATCTGTTATGACACAACGGAACTCTGTCAGCTGTTACTCGAACTAGTTGTCGTTGTTTTTTCTTTTTCTTTTTTGAAATTCCTCCCCGAAATGAGTCAGGAAATGAGGGTACAAACCATAGTAGCCGGAAACGGGGAACGGTGGGCCGTCCCTCGATCCGGATTCATCGACCCGGAATCAGATTCGGGAACGAGGGTCGATTCGGTAAGATTCGATGCGGATTCGGCGTTTCCGCAGCCGGATCATCGATTCAGGTTCGGTGACTCGACAGTCTTGGTTCTTGAATCGATCGAGTAAGCAAAAGGTCAGCCATATCAATCACGCACTCCTCGTTTTACTCTCTGCCCCGTTCTTTTTCACTCCCCTAAATAACTCCTCGTTCTGCTCTCCAATTACTCCAAGGCTGCTAATAAATTTTCCATTGGGAAGGAGATGATTTATTTTAGTCTTCATGGATCGACGGAAGATGACCAGCTAGTAAAGATTCACGTTCCTCATTCCATGGTACCGTACCGGATTCATCGTACCGGAATTGATTGGATCGTGTTTCTTCTTTAGAAAAATCGTTCTAGAGATGTATACCCCCGCTGTACCCTATTTTTTCCAGCCTCCGACTCTCGTCCCCCGTTCCCGTTCCTCGTTCCCACCGTACCGGAAACATGGTAACTATGGTACAAACCCACATTCTTGTTTAGTCCACTAAATATTGGTAAAATCGCTGCTGTAAGAACATAGCAAACTATGAAGAACGTGACAGAGGCTGCAGTGCAGATTCGAAACAAAGTTGCAGATGTGTTCTGCTGTAATGTTATAGACTGAAGAAATTGACAGAGGGCAGTGCAGATAGGAAATGGAGTTTTTTTTTTCTTCTTCTCATTTTCAAACGTGTTTGTAAATGAATTCGAAATTGAAACGGCATGTGCACAGGCAGCTCGTGGAGGCAATACCACGAACATCTTGTGCGCATCCATCAGAGGTTCAGTCGATTCGATCAAGCCCCTAGATGTTCAACGAAAACTAAAACCCCATCGCTGAGATAAGAGATGAAGCCAACAGTCGTCTCTTTTAAATTTGACGAATGGGGAAGAACCTGACCTGCGGCCTGAGGGAGAGGAGCGGCGCGCCGTGGCCGTCCATGAGCGTGAGCTCGCCGGCGAAGATCTTCCGGCGGCGGGAGTAGTTGTCGACGCGGAAGGCCAGCCCGCCCCCGGCGTCGTAGACGGAGAAGCCGTCGGTGCCCTGGAAGCCCATGCTGGACCTCATCCAGACCGTGTAGCACGCCGCCGAGGCGGCGCCGCCGTCCCCGTCCCGCAGGAGCTGCCTGGAGGCCTCCGCGTTGGGGTGTATGCGGCTCATGATCGTTGTTGTCTGGTCCGTCGATGCGATCGAGGAGAGCCGTTGGTTTTATATTTCTTCAGCAGGCTCGGTGTGTCCGACGTTGCGTCTGCGTTGGGTTTTTGGTGGGACATGCGAGTGACGTGGCGCCCGGCCTTTATGAGTGTGTTGGGCGCATGCGTTGGAAGATTCTGTAATACCCTAGGGCAGGATAGGAGTAGACTTCAGGTTTGCGAGGGAACCTTCTAAGAATGTACTGATGAGAATGGTTTTCGATCTACCGTGGATCGCACCTTATCCCCGGCCGGCTCATCAGGTGGACTCTCAAATGGGGTATAATATCTGCCGGCAAAAGAAGAAAGAAAGAAATGGGGTACTGCTGTACGCCTGTACATGCAAGAACGGGTATTCATGGTTCCCTTATTCACAAGTAGGAGAATCAAGGGCATCTCCGACGTGGAGTCCTAAGAGCATGGTTAATAATATAACCCGTTGTTGGCTATAACATCTTGTCATGTCATCTGTAGCTAATATAATAGTCAATACATATAGTAGTGGGCTACAAGAATGTACTATTTTTTTATTATATGACCCACCATACACTCTCATATACTCCCTCCGTCTCAAAATTAGTCACTCAAAATGACTCAACTTTATACTAACTTTAGTACAAAGTTAAGTCACTTTTGAATCACTTATTTTAGGACGAAGGGAGTAGCTTCTTGGGGCACGTGCTACAGCCGCTGTAAGTCTACATCCCACTTCTCTTCTCTCTCTTCCAAGTCAGCAAAGATATACTATTTAAATCCTTACAACCCGCTTACGTCATCTTATTATACTTGCTCTAAATCAAACACGGTATCCGTTTGCGGGTTTGTAAAGACCAATTTGCGGACAGTGATGTGGAACGGTGGGAGTCGGTCAACGAACCATGTCCGCATCCATTTTAAAATAAATTTGAATAAGTTGGATAGATTTTATCAAACACAACAGAATCCAACATAGTTCGGACATAATTTACATAAAACAGATGATATTTTGTCCGTTTCACTAAAAACTTAACAAAACCTGCTTCACGCCCACTCCTGCTTCACGCGGTAGCGCGGCGGGAAGTGCGGCTCCTCCTTCATGATGGCCCGCGGCGACAAGTGCGGAAATGAGGTGTGGCTGCTCCGACAGTGTCTGGTCCTCCATGTCGCTGGAGGAGCCGGGGGCCGTTGAGGAATACAACCCCGGAGAGCAACGACGGCGACACAACGATTCAGAGTCGCCGCCGCCAACGAGCGCGGAGAACCACAGCTTGGGCATGGTATTGAGATGATGGTGTCGTAGGCTCCAGAGTAGAGGGGAGCGGAGAGGATCAAAGAACAATGCGGTGTGGACAGAGCCGGATCCTTGCTTAAATAGGCGCGACGACTAGGCGAGGGACCGCATGGCGGCTTCAATGTGGTGCATCCACCGGAGTAGGCTTCTCGGTCACCACATATGCAAAAGCGACGCCACCCGCTTGTCCGGCCGCGTCGCTCTTACTGGCATCAATGTCGGTCCGCCAAGTCCGCTCTCGATCGGCGCTAGCCGACATGAATGCGCAACAACTACTTCGTGCAGGAGGATTTTTCGGGCGAGAGGGTTTTCGGTGGGACCGGCTTGTCGGATGCATTTGTGGCAACGGTCCGCGCGCCCGCAAACTTCCCCTAGTTTGCCTCTGTTTTGCGGGAAAACAAGTGTTCGGATTGGTCCATGGACCAATGTGGTACGACGTTGGATGGCAAAATTGGTTTGTACGGTTGCGAGCGATTTAGTTGTCCGCGTTGGAGATGCTCTAATGTCGTCCAACCTCTAAATTAGATCTACTACATGACACCCACACATTGTCTAAGAAATGAATATATAGCTTCTAAATATTTCGTAGAATACTACTCCCTCCGTTCTAAATTATAAGATGTTCTAACTTTTTCTTGAATTGGATGTATGTAGACGTGTTTTAGTGTGTTTATTTGCTCATTTGAGTATGTATGTGGTACATATTGAAATATGTGAAACATATTATAATTTGAAAGAGATGTAGTAATTCAATCCTTACGATTTAAACTACGGTAGAATTTTCTGCATAAGTAAAAGAAAATGTTAACATGAAAAGTGGTGCACGTCATAATTAAATACAATGTGATTCAAAACCCATGTAAATGCACTAATTCATGTTGCATGGTCGAAGATTCTCATGCGTAGATCGAACGAATGCTAGTGGATCAAGCAAGTAATCTAACGGCCACAACAATTTTCATAATGTTGAAGCACACATGATGTGATAATTAGAAGTGGTGGGAATCACTCACTTATGACGTGTTTGCTAGGCTGCATCCAATCCAGCCAGTCATTTGCGAAGCAACTTTGGCATGTTTGGTTGTCTAGGTTGCATCATATTCATGGCCCATATGAACTTGAAAGTACCCCTGGGCCTGGTCGATGGGGAACGACCGAATCAGCAATTTTTCAGAGCCAGGCTCCAGCAAGCCACACGTGCCCTTGACCTGCACGCCTGGGGAAGCATGGGATACGAGCGGGACATCTCGAATCCTCCATAAACCCTACCCTCTCCCCCTCATCGTTCAAATCTCATTCACACATCACTATTTGACTGTCATTTTGATCTCACCGATGGCCACTCCACCACTGTGTCGTCTCAATCCTTGCTCCGCCTGTCGTGGTACTAGGCCTGACAGTGAGAGTAGGGGGTACGTAGGAAGAGGCAAGGTCCTAGCTACGGCAAGGTTTTACACACAGGTTTTATGAGTTCAGCCCCCTCTCGGAGGAGGTAAAAGCCCTACGTCTTAGTGCCCGAAAGCTGTCGACTGGAATATGGGAGTGTGTGTTACAGGGGGTGCGAACCCCTGTACTAGAGGAGGGGGTGGCTTATATAGAGTGCGCCAAGACCCCAGCCGTCCCACGTTACAGAGGGTTCAATGTACATAAAGATAGGACGTTACTAATAACACCTGTAATAAAGAGTTATAATTGACCTTTAAGGCTATGGAGTGAATGCCTGACCGTTACCATACGGGGTGGCCTTTGATCTCCTATGCTCCGAGTGGTGCCTTGTTCGGTCGAGTGATTTGACCTTGGTCGAATGGAACTGGGGTAGACACATGGTCGAGTGGATTGCATTCTTCGGTTACTTCAGTCGGTATCTTTTGTTATCCTTGGAATATCTTTGATCCTAGGGTAGTGACCTTGGGTAGGGCGTCTAGGTCAGGCCTATGACCCTACCCTAGGTCTGTGGTATCGTTAGTAGCCCCCGAATGGATTGAGGTCCGAGTGAAAAAAGAGAGTTGAAGTTGATTCCGACCTGATTCTTACGCTTTGAAGGCATTTTCTTTGAACCTGAGAATCAAGCTGGTCCTTCAACCTTATTTCAGTCGCCTTGATCGATTCAGAAATCGTCGAGTGAACTATGCGAGTAATCTTCGAGTGTTGATGAGGCGCGAGATCTTCGGCGCGATTGGTTGCTCTGTGGTTCCCGTATTTTGCGGGATTCGAATTTCGAGGAAGCGCGCGGGACGGAGCGAGCCGCAGTAATTGGACCGGATAGACACAGACGCCGCAATTCATGCGCCACCTTTTCCGCCACGTATCGGGCGCGCGACTGTTGCAGGATTTGACATGATTGCTCGGGCCCACAAGTCAGTCACTCGGCAGCAGGCCCATAAAAGGGCGCCGGGGCCGATGCGTCGGTACTGTGTGCTTCGTACTTCTTCGTCCTCCTTTGCTTCTCCACCGCACCCCTGCCCCTCTCTATGCCGCCGTTCCGCCCGTGCTCGGTGAAGGAAATATGCCCTAGAGGCAATAATAAAGTTGTTATTTATATTTCCTTATATCAAGATAAATGTTTATTATTCATGCTAGAATTGTATTAACCGAAAACTTAGTACACGTGTGAATACATAGACAAAACATAGTGTCCCTAGTATGCCTCTACTAGACTAGCTCGTTAATCAAAGATGGTTATGTTTCCTAACCATATACATGTGTTGTCATTTGATCAACGAGGTCACATCATTATGAGAATGATGTGATGGACAAGACCCATCCGTTAGCTTAGCACTATGATCGTTTAGTTTTACTTCTATTGCTTTCTTCATGGCTTATACATGTTCCTCTGACTATGAGATTATGCAACTCCTGAATACCGGAAGAACACCTTGTGTGCTATCAAACGTCACAACATAACTGTGTGATTATAAAGATGCTCTACAGGTGTCTTCGAAGGTGTTTGTGGTGTTGGCATAGATCGAGAATAGGATTTGTCACTCCGAGCGTTGGAGAGGTATCTCTGGGCCCTCCCGGTAATACACATCGTAATAAGCCTTGCAAGCAAACAACTAACGAGTTAGTCACGAGATGATGTATTAAGGAATGAGTAAAGAGACTTGCCGGTAACGAGATTGAACTAGGTATGATGATATCGACGATCGAATCTCGGGCAAGTAACATACCGATGACAAAGGGAACAATGTATGTTGTTATGCGGTTTCACCAATAAAGATCTTCGTAGAATATAGAACCAATATGAGCATCCAGGTTCCGCTATTGGTTATTGAATGGAGATGAGTCTCAGTCATGTCTACATAGTTCTCGAACCCGTAGGGTCCGCACGCTTAACGTTTGATGACGATCGGTATTATGAGTTTATGTGTTTTGATGTACCAAAGGTTGTCCGGAGTCCCGGATGAGATCACGGACATGACGAGGAGTCTCGAAATGGTCGAGACATAAATATTGATATATAGGATGACTATATTCGGACAATGGAAGTGTTCCGAAGAAGTTTAAGATAAAACGAGAGTGATGGAGGGTTACCGGAACCCCCCGGGGGAACTAATGGGCCACATGGGCCTTAGTGGACAGAGAGAGGGGCGGCTAGGGCAGGCCGCGCCCCCTCCCCCTTGGGTCCGAATTGGACTAGAAAGGGGGCGGCGCCCCCCTTTCCTTCTCCCTCTCCCTCTCCTTCCTTCCCCCTCTCTCCCTCTTGGTGGACTCCTACTAGGAATAGGATTCCTATTCCTAGTAGGACTCCCCCTCATGGGGCGCTGATGGCTTCTTGCCCCTCGTTGGTTACCCCAAGTGGAAGGTTTGAGATGTAGCGTAGCGGCAAATTTCCCTTGGCAAAGATACCAAGGATCGAATCCCGTGAGACTCCGAGGGTCGACAAGTAGGTGTCAACGGCGCCAGAAACTTAGCGGTTGACAGGACCTGCACACAGATACGGATAACTTTGCTCCCAACGAGTACAGAGAGGTTGTCAATCCCTCCGGCCTTGTTGTTTACAAAGGATCAAACACAAGAGATAATAATGAGAGCTATGACTTCAACTAAGAAATAAAAACAGGAAGTAAATAGAAGGTGTGATCAGCGGTGGTAATATGGACCGGGGTCCCATGATGTTCACTAGTGATGTCTCTCTCCCAAAAGACGGTAAAATAGCAAAGCGAGGTAAACAAATTACAGCTGGGCAATTGACAGGATTATGTGCGCAAACCAATGCTAACTATGCTGCAAAGAAAGGTAGAGGCTCAAAAGCATGGGCGGTACGCTAAGGCAAGTAGACCGAAATCCATCTGCATCTACTACTAATCATCCACCTTGAGATATCTATCCAGAACATCTCGCTGGTATTAAGTTGCGAATCCCATCCAAAGTGTAGACTCAAAGCAACAGACAACTGCATTAAAAGAACTTTGCGTAAAGTAAACAATCCTTGCACCCGCAAGTACAAGCACCGTTGTTTTCCCCCTTGTGGCAACAACACATCCCCTAGACTCATGTTTCTGTCACTCAAGCTAGTCATCAGGGGGCATGAACCCACAATCAAGCATAACGCTCCCTCTTGGAGTTACTACCTACTACTTGGCCAAAGCAATAAACAGCAACGGAGAACATGCAAGAATTACTCAAGAACATAAATATAAAAGAGGTGAATCAAATATATTACTCACACACAATCTGAACATAATCTCATAATCCATCAGATCCCAGCAAACTCAGCAGAGCAACAGCATAAAGATTACATATGTGCCTCGATCATGTAGGGCAGCTCACGAGGTCTAAACCATGAAGAGCAAAGAGGGGAGGAGAACATCACATAGCTACTGATCATGGACCCATGGTCCAAGGTGGACTACTCACGACTCATCCGGGAAGCGTCCATGGTGGTGGAGAAGCTCCCGGTGGTGGTTCTCCCCTCCGGCAGGGTGCCGGGAAGAGTTCTCCTGATGCTCCCGATCTTGGAAGCGCTGCAGCGGCGGAACAGAGGCGAGATCGCGAAAAAGGGTTCCGTCCTCGAGGGTTTCGAGACGAGAGGAATATATATGCGAAGGGGGGCAACCAGAGGCGGAGCCGGGGCCCCAGGCGCCCCCCTGGCGCGGCCAGGGGTGGGGCCGCGCCAGGTGGCCGCCTGGGCCACCCCTGGCTCCCCTCTGGCCCCACTTTGGTTCTTCGCGAAGCTTCCTGTACGCTGATTTTTCCTATATTTTTCTCGGAATTTTTGGAGCACTTTTAATATGGGGGAAACTTGAAATAGAAAAATAGCAGAAAACAGGAACTGGCACTGTGGTGCACTGAGTTAATAGGTTAGTCCAAATATGATCAAAAGTGTATGGAAGTGCATCAATATCATAGCAATATCACACAAAAGAAGCATGGAGCAAGCAGAAATTATAGATACGTTTTGGACGTATCAACATCCCCAAGCTTAATTCCTGCTCGTCCTCGAGTAGGTAAATGATAACAAGCATAATTTCTGTGGTGACATGCTACTAACCATATAAGAACTTTTTAAGTAAAGCAATCAAGGCATGTAATTCAATTCAAGTCATAATAAGCAAGAGTCTATATTAGCATTGTAACAAGCAACATAAGAACATAAAGGTGCAAGAGCTCTCGCTGTCCGTGACTCGAATGTCTCCAAATGGTGTTTGCGTGCAAGAAAGGGGATAGGGATATACGAGAGAGTAAAACATAGTTTTTGTATTGTTGAGAACTTAATCTACTAAAGTTTCACACTTGGTCTTCTTTGGAATCTTATCTTGACTCATCCCCAGACCACTAGTAAGGTACAAGTCAAAATGATCCACTCCCTTTCGATATTTTGAGCATTCATGCAATGGATGAGCGTAAGCAAGAACGTTGACACTTAGGATGGCAAAGAGAGAAAAATGATGAAGGGGGAAGACAAAAAAGGTGTGAAAGGCTCACATCAATGAGGACAATCATAGGCGAGAGAAAGCCAAATGATAGATATGATGTGAGGAGTAGGGATTGCCATGCAACGGATGCACATATGAGCTAAGGTAAGCTCTCCAATGGAACTAGTGGGGGTGCATCCAACTTGCTTGCTCAAGAAGACCTAGAGCTCTTTTGAGGAGGCTCATCATTGGAATATACAAGCCAAGTTCTATAGTGTGAAGGTCCCCACATAGCTATATGCATGAATGATAATCTCTATGGAGTACAAGGTATAAGATGGAGTACGAGTGTGGATCTCTCAAAAGGAATAGTAGTGTGCCCCCTTCTCTCTTTTTATTTCTTTTTCTCTTTTTTCTCTTTTTCTATTTTTTTGTGGCCTCAATGGCTCTTTCTATTTAACTCTCATTTGTCCTCTTTGGGATCTTTTGATTTTGTCCTCTTTGGGATCTTTTCCTCACTTTAGGGGCAACACTCTATATATTACAATAAGTATAGAAGATCTTTCACACTTTACAAAAGTACTCAACATAAAGAAAATGAAACTATCATGATGTATGCAAATGTATGCCTCTGCTAGTGTAGCAGGATATGCAATGATACTAGCGCGTCATGTAGCAATGATTAGGGCAAGGCCTAACTAGCATGCGGCTCATCGATCAAGCAAAAAGCATGTATGACATGAAGATCAAGTCATGAGAAGATGGATGTTGCATGGCAATGTTGTAATGCCCCGGATGTAATACTTTCCCTTTTGGGCTTATAATAAATCTCCGGCTTCATCTATTTCCATTTCGGGTTCTTTGTCTTTCGGGCTTTCGTCGTTTTGTTGTGTGAGTGTGTGGCATTCATTCATATCATGTAGACATGTGCATTGCTTTGCATCTGTGTTGTGGGTTGTTTCCGGTTCGTGGCGTTTCTTCCCGTTGTCCGTTTCGTGTTCCGGAGCTCCCTCACGTGTCCGTGATGTCCCGTAGGCCTACTTTGTTGTTCGGGCGTTTTTCGTTACCGGTGTGCCGTGAGGTTGTGTTGTGTGTTGTTGTTTTGTTGTGTGCAACCCGCCTCTCAAATCTCGTCTCGTTTGGACTCCGTTGACTTTTCCCTCCGTTGTCCGTGTGGGTCCGATGTGCCTTCACTTCGTGTCCCGGAAATACCCCTGCTGCAGTCTCTTTTCTCCGTCTGGGCCTTTTAAATCATCCCCGCGATCGGATCCGTTGGATCCAGATCGGAGGGCTCCTAAACACCCCTATCTACAAACCCTAGTCTAAACTGCTATATATAGACCCCTAGTCTATTGTGGTTTTTCCCCTTCTTCTTCCCCTCTCCACCATTTCGTTTTTTTTTCCCTTTTTCGTTCAGATCCAAAAACCCACTTCGCAGAGCTCTCCAGATCCCGAGGGGATCGACCGAGCCAACCAGCGCCGCCGACCGGATCCGCGCCTGGGCGAGGTCAACGCCGCGCCGGCCAGGTCGATCGACCGAACCTCCAGTCGGGCCGAGCCACCGTAAAATCCCCGGCCCACGTCACGGGTCCCCACCGCGCCGCCGGGCGGGCGGACCACTTCGTCGCCACGTACGGCCCGTCGGCCCGTTCGCGGGCGCCTCCCAGGCGCCAGGCGCCGCTCCCTTTGCTCCACCCCGGGTCGCCGCTCGCCGCCGCTCCCGCGGGCCAGCGCCAGGCTGGGCCAGGCCCGCACCTCCGTCCTGCCACCTGGGCCGCAGGCCTCCCCGCCAGCCACTCCAACCCGCACGCCGCGCCAGCTGCCACCGCTGGGCCGCCCCAGCGCCCGGGCCAGGCGGGTCTCTCTTTGCCGCCGCGCCACCGGGGCCCACAACCCCGCGCCGCCGGCCCAGTAGCCACCTCCCACCGCGACGGGCCGCATCCGCCGCACTGTTCGTCCGGCTGGGCCGCATTGTAGCTTTCCCCGGCCCGCTACTGTTCCGCACTGTTCCAGATCTGGAGAGGTTGTTTTTTTTTTCCTAACTCCCCAGATCTGTTATCTGAGAATGCAATCTTCAACCTGCCCTAACTTTTTACCTGTTGCTCCGTTTTGAGCGTGTAGCATGTCCAGATGTTCGTGGAGTTGTCCTCTACGTTTTACCTGTTGTTGTCATGCATGTTAGAGATCATCTAGGGCTTTGTTTTGCTGTTGCAAGAGTGTATGATGATATAAACTGCTGCTATGTGTTATTTTCATGCCACCTTTGACTTGTGATATCTTTTAGCTCGTTTGTCCAAACGAAGCAAATGACATGTCCACGTGTTCGTCTTGCCACGAACTTCGTGTTGGGTGTGATAGGTTGCATGGTAGATGTATTGTTTCCTTGTTATCATCCTTGCAAGATGCCATGTTCATATGTTGTGTTTTTACTTGTTATGAAATGCCATGTTGTTGAGCTTGTTGCAATCGGTGTGTTCACCACATTGATGCATGCTTGTGTGTTTCGGGATCACCGTCACATGTATTTTGATGAGGTGCTTACCCTTTGCCATGTTTAGTTTAGATGTGTCTTAAACTTGCTCTTTTGTGTGCTATGATGATGTTGCTGTTTTGGGACTTAGTGAAATTTCACTAAGTCTGAGATCTGTTACGTTCCGATGCCATGTTCGTGTGATGTTGTAGGACAAAGCATGATAGTTTTGGGGTGGATTTAAATTGTTCCATGAAGTATATATTGTTGTCTTTCCATCCATGTCCTCACATGTCCATTTGAGTGGCTGTAGCATGTTTATCTTTTGCTCCAAACTTTCAATAAAATTCTGCTGCCAGAATTTTATTTCAAAGTTCAATATGTCCAAGATCATTGCTATTGATCCGTGACTCCGTTTGGGGTGCACTTTGGACCTAGTTGCTGTACATTATATCTATTTTGTGTTCAAGTCCTTTGCCATGCTTTTTGGGTGCTGTAGATTAATTATTTTGAGCTCCCAAGATGCTATGTTGCTGTAATTGGCAGTTTTCGCTCAAATCTTGTTTCGGGCATAACTTTTAGCCCGTAACTCCGATTTCAGCGATTTTTATATCAAACTTGGGTGTTTTTCTGTGTAGATTAATAATAACAGGTGGTTATCTTGTTTTGAGGTGTTTTGCTTGAGTGATGTTTTCCGTGCTCCATGTGCTTCACTAGTGCATCCATCATGCATACATGTTTTTCGAGTGCGCATTGCATCGTGTTGATTGGTGCTTGGTGTGTTTGTCTTGTTTAGACCCGGAAGTTGAGCACGAGTTTTCCAACGAGGTTGAGCACGAGGTTTCCAACGAGTTTGAGCAAGAGGACCCTTCTTTCGTTCCGAACTTCTTCTCTTCAGGCAAGATGACCGAACCCCGATAACATTACTATCTTTGTCTATTGCTAGTAGTCTCGATCTTTAGTTTTGCCTCGATGCCCATGTTCTTCTTGTCAGCCTCCTACTTGTAACCAATTGCCATGTTTAACCACCCTACCTATGCAAACCGTTGCTTGGCTAAGTACGCTTCGCTCAGCCCTTCTTATAGCGTTGCTAGTTGCAGGTGAAGTGAAGATGCTTGCTCCATGTTGAAGTTTTGGTTGGGTTATATCACACTATATAAATGCTTTAATTGAAATCACATATATATTGGCAAGGGTGGAAGGCTAAGCCTTTTGCTTGGTGATTTGTTCCACTCATGCCGTTAGGATCCGTATAAGCCGGTTTTATGTTCCTTGATTACGCGTTCCTAACACGGTTGGGGTGTATGGGACCCCCTCGATAAACCGCTAAGTGCTAAGTCTTTTCCAGCAAATCCCAACATTGGTACTATTTGCCTAATAACAAACTAAACTTGCATAAGGGAGTAATTAACCCTCTTTCTTAATCAACAACCCCGGGCCAGTGCTCCACATGAGTGTTGGTCCGAAACGGGGGTCCTGCAGGGCCGCCTTGGGGCAACCCGAGGTATCTGGCATACACCTGTAGCATCACCCATCCGGTCGTGTCCTGAGACCTAGATACGCGCGGCTACGATCAGGGTGTCGACACGCCGGGAGGATTTGCTGGATTAGCCTTACCTTAGTTTCGGTTTAACTTGAGCACGGGATTCCGAGGATACTCGGGTCTTCCCACTTTGGAGTTGCGACTCCGCGGATCGTGGGCTTGTAATGGGTCAAGTTGGAACACCCCTGCAGGGTTTGAACTTTCGAAAGCCGTGCCCGCGGTTATGTGGCAGATGGGAGCTTGTTAATTCCGGTTGTAGAAAACTTGACACAATGATACTAATACACTACCAGCGTGTGTTCCGTGACTGTCAATTTCCGAATCGGGATTCGGGAGTTGAACACGGAGGGGTTATGTTTGTGAGCTTGTAGCTAGGATCACTTCGTGATCACTTCTCGCTTTGCCTTCTCTTCTCGCTCTCTCTGGCGTAAGTTAGTGCTAGTTGCTGCTGCAGACTCTTTGTTGTTCCTTCACCTCATTTCATTCTTCAGCCTTTCCCTCACCTAAAGGCTTTGATAGTTCTGTTACCCGGGAACGGGATTGCTGAGTCCTCTGTGGCTCACAGTTACTTCACCACACCAGATGCAGGTCCAGCTGTGAGCTATCCAGGCGATGGCACCGAGCTGGATTGGGAGTACGACGAGGAGCGTAGTCGTTACTACGTGCGCTACCCGGACGATCAGTAGTGGAGTCTCTTACTAGGATTCGATCCGCCTGTGGTTGTTTATTTATCTGAGTTTGGTACTTTGACATTTGGTTTTGCCCTTAGAGGGTTGTAGTGATCTTATTGTATGATGTTTGAGACTTGTACTGTTATTCTGTGACGTGGCGATTGTAAGCCAACTATTTTCAGTTTACTTTCCCCCTTTTACATGAGTTGTGCAAAGATTACCAAACTTGAGATCATTCTAGGATGGACTTATGCCTTTAAGTCGTGCCTCGACACGTAGGAGGTATAATTCCATCCTGGGCATTACAAGTTGGTATCAGAGCCTTCTCCGACCTAGGAGCCCCCACTGTTTGATCGAACCGTTGACGGTTGAGTCTAGGCACACACTGAAAACTTTTTGAGTCCTATATTATATCGGAGAGTAGGATTTCTTTGCTTCTCATCCCCTTTCTCTCTGGTGAGGACTCCTGACGTCTACTCTTGTCTCTCCTATCTTCAAAATTTGCACAAATTTTTTTTTAGGAATCCCGCGAGTATTCTGGGATTGTTTCGATGTTCTTGTGACAAGGATATTGTTCCTGATGCCTCCTGTTACCGAGGAGTTGAGCTTCGGGGTATCACTGTAACAAGCATATCGCGACAGTACTAAATACTTAAGACGTCCGACATCGAAAATCTCCCCTATACGGCCAGTGGCAAGATAACCCCGACATCACCCAGTACTGGGGAGGTAGTTCGGGAGTATTGCCATATCTTGTTATAGTGGATGCTTTTCGAAGGTCCGAGGTACACAGCTTCCGAGAAAGACTGGTTATGTGTTGAAGGATGGATACACCTGGATGTAGGTTAGAGTTGATTGCGCGGTGCTTCCCGTGTATCCCCAACACCTGATTGCATAACTGGAATCTTTCGGAAAGCTATAGGTGGGTTTTATCCAGTAGATCGTAGGCATTCTTCCAACGAATGCAGGTTAGTGAGTTCGGGGTTCGACATTGAGTGAAGGAGTTATATGACCGAGGTTACTATCAGGAGTTGCATCTTAAAGGGTCCTTGGCTATGCTGATCCGGGGATTGCAAAACCTTTTCGTAACGCGTTCATATGCTTTCAGCACAAAGATGTTAGAACGAAACTCCTCTCTTGTGTTTGTTCCTTTCCGTATCTTGTTGTTTTTATTATTTATCCTTTTGATCCCTATGTGGCTTCTCGTGAAGACTGATGTTATCATTTAACTGAGAAATTCATTCGTTCCTCTTGTTCGGATGATTTCATTCGTTCTTATTGTTCGAATGATTATTGTGAAGACTTGTTGCAATTCATTCCATTGATTCAGCTTATTCCTTTTTGTCAATCAATTGCTGATTCGTGGTCATCTCTTACAGGATGGCTCCGAAAAGGGTTCCGAATGCCAACCCAGAGGTGGAAGAGGTCCCAGAGCATCCTCCTTCACCTCCTCCTCCGCCTGAGGCTTGGAGAGCAATTATGCAGACTACTGCTCAGAACACTCAGTTGATGATGCAGATGATGCAGCAAATGCAGGCTATGCAAGCTAATCAAGCTAATCAGGGCATTCCAATGAACCAAGGCAACTTCTTCCAGCAGCACCATGCTACTCTCAACCAGTTCTTGGCCAACAATCCTAAAGCTTTCAGTTACTGTGTCGACCCTCTTGATGCTGAAGATTGGCTGACCGATATAAAGAAGCATTTTGAGTGCAGTAACGTGAAAGAAGATGACTATGTGAAGTTTGCAGCCTTCCAACTGAAAGATCAAGCAGCTGATTGGTGGCAGCAGTATAAAGACTCAAGGCCGGGTCAAGTGATCTCGTGGGAGAACTTCTGCAGGGATTTCCGCTCGCATCACATTCCTACAAGTGTTATCGAGGGTATGCGTGAGCAATTCCGCAACCTCAAGCAGGGCTCCATGACAGTCTATCAGTATAATGTCAAGTTCCAAAACCTCGCTCGCTATGCAAAGCAAGACATTCCTGATGCTAAGAGCAAAATCTATCAGTTCCGTGGAGGTCTCAAAGATGAACTTCAGCTTGCTCTCACTCTGTTCGAGCCAGACGAATTCGATAAGTTCTATAATATGGCTTTGAAACAAGAAGCAGCTCAGCTTAAGATGGAGGCTTCTAAGAAGAGAATTCGAGATGCTGTTCACTCTACCTCATCGTCTCAGTTGGCTGCGAAACAACAGAAATTCTGGCTTCCTCCTCCTCCAATGATTCGAGCTCCATTCAACAACTCCAGCAACTTCAACAACTCCAACAACAAGAACTCTAGTGGTCGTGGTTTCTCCCACCCACCCAACCCAAGCAACCAGTCGAAGAAGCAGTTTCAGTCTCAAGGCTCTAAGTCCAGTGGCTCTCATTTCCGTCCTCTCTCTGAAGTGGTGTGCAACAAGTGTGGCCAGAAGGGTCATTATGCCAACAGATGTCCGAATCCGAAGCGTCTTCCTCCTCCACCACCTATGAGTTCAGCTATTGTCAAGCATGATCCAAAGTCTGCCAGGGTCAATCTGATGAATGCAGCACAAGCAGAGGCTTCTTCTGATGTCATTCTGGGTAACCTTCCAGTGAACTCTTTTCCAGCTAAAGTGTTATTTGATTCGGGTGCATCATGCTCTTTCATGTCTCAACCTTTTGCATCCAAATATAATGTGGACATCAAAAGCTTGCCAAGGGAGTTATCAGTTATTTCTCCGGGGATACGAATGCATTCCAGCATATATGCTCCGGATGTTTCTATTCGCATGGGTGATTATCGATTTTTGGCTTCTCCGGTGATTCTGGGTCATTCTGACATCGACCTCATTCTCGGAATGGATTGGCTTTCTCAGCACGATGCTCACATTGATTGCGCTCAAAAGGAAGTCAAATTGACTCATTCTGATGAAGATGTGATTATCTTCGCCTCCAGGGATAATACTATTCGGCTTTTCTCTCTTAATGATAAGGGTGAAATTAATGCCATAGAGCAAATTCCAGTGGTGAATGAATATCAAGACGTCTTTCCAGAAGAACTTCCAGGCATGCCTCCACACCGTCAGGTGGAGTTTGTCATTGAACTCGAGCCGGGCACCGAACCTGTTTGTCGGCGTCCATACAAGCTCTCTTCAGATGAATTGAAGGAATTGAAGAAACAGTTGGATGAACAGGAGCGTATGGGTCTCATAAGGCCTAGTACATCTCCGTGGGGCTGTGGTGTCTTATTTGTCAAGAAGAAAGATGGCACGGAGCGTCTCTGTGTTGACTACCGGCCACTGAACAAGAAGACGATTAAGAACAAGTATCCGCTCCCCAACATCAATGAACTCTTTGAGCAGCTCAAAGGAGCTAAAGTATTCTCTAAGCTTGACCTCCGAATGGGCTACCATCAAATTCGCATTCGCGAGGAAGACATTCCCAAGACGGCGTTCAGAACGAGCTACGGTTCATATGAGTATACCGTCATGTCCTTCGGTCTCGCCAATGCTCCTCCTACCTTCTCAAGGATGATGCATTACATCTTCAACCCCTATACAGGCGAGTTTGTGCTAGTGTATCTGGATGATATTTTGGTGTTTTCCAAGAATGAAGAAGATCACGAAAAGCACTTGCGTCTGGTTCTTGATCGACTCCGAGAGCACAAATTCTATGCCAAGTTCTCAAAGTGCGAGTTTTGGCTCGATAAGGTTCTCTACCTGGGCCACATTATCTCAGCTGACCGTATTGCGGTTAATCCCGAGAAAGTTGAAGCAATTGTCAACTGGGAAGCTCCTCAGAACGTCAAGCAGCTCCGCAGTTTTCTGGGTCTTGCCAGCTATTGCAGAAGGTTTGTGGAGAACTTCTCCAAGATTGCCAAGCCTCTTTCCAACCTCCTCCAGAAGAATGTCAAATACTTTTGGTCTCCCGAGTGTGAAGTGGCTTTCAAAACCCTCAAAGAGAAGCTTGTCTCAGCTCCAGTTCTGATTCCTCCAGATGAATCCAAGCCCTATGAAGTGTTCTGTGACGCTTCTCTTCAAGGCCTTGGTGGTGTGCTTATGCAAGAGAAGAGAATTGTGGCATATACTTCACGTCAGCTCAAGCCAGCTGAGAAGAACTATCCCACACATGATCTCGAGCTAGCAGCTGTGGTACATGCTCTGATTACGTGGAGGCATCTGTTGTTGGGCAGAAAGGTCGACATCTTCACTGATCACAAGAGTTTGAAGTACATCTTCACACAGCCGCATCTGAACCTCCGCCAGACTCGTTGGGTCGAGATGATCCAAGAGTACAACCCCAGCATTGAGTACACTCCAGGCAAGGCGAATGTGATTGCAGATGCTTTGAGCAGAAAGGCATATTGCAACAGCCTTCTTATCAAGCCACACCAGCCTGAGCTTTGTGAAGCTTTCAGGAAGCTCAACCTTCAGGTTGTTCCGCAGGGTTTTCTTGCTAATCTCCAGATTGCTCCTACCTTGGAAGATCAAGTCCGTGAGGCCCAGCTCAGTGATACCATGGTGAAGAAAGTGAAACATGGGATTGCAAAGGGCACTCCAAAATATAAGTGCTTCCGTGTGGATGAGAGAGATACCTTGTTCTTCGAGGACAGACTCGTTGTTCCCAAAGGTGATCTCAGGAAGCTCATAATGGAAGAAGCTCATGACTCTCTCCTTTCCATTCATCCTGGCAGTTCCAAGATGTATCAAGATCTCAAGCAATCTTACTGGTGGACACGCATGAAAAGGGAAATTGCCCAATTCGTGAATGAATGTGATGTATGCAGAAGAGTGAAAGCAGAACATCAACGTCCAGCCGGTCTTCTCCAACCTCTTCCTATTCCTGAGTGGAAGTTCGACCACATTGAAATGGACTTCGTCACTGGCTTTCCTAAATCCAAGCGAGGCAATGATGCTATCTTTGTGGTGATTGACAAGCTTACCAAAGTTGCTCACTTTCTGCCAGTCAAAGAATCAATCAATGCAGCTCAACTTGCAGAGCTGTACACTTCCAGAATTGTGTCCCTACATGGCATTTCTCAAGTGATATCCTCAGACCGTGGCAGCTTGTTCACATCAAAGTTCTGGGACTCCTTTCAGTCCGCCATGGGCACGAAGATCAGGTTCAGCACTGCCTTTCACCCTCAGACTAGTGGTCAAGTCGAGCGTGTGAATCAGATCCTTGAAGATATGCTCAGAGCCTGTGTCATCTCCTTCGGCATGAAATGGGAGGACTGTCTTCCATTTGCAGAATTCTCTTACAACAACAGCTTTCAAGCAAGTGCAGGCAAAGCACCGTTTGAAATTCTCTATGGCAGAAAGTGCCGTACACCTCTCAACTGGTCTGAAACAGGTGAACGCCAACTTCTTGGCAATGATTTGATCTCTGAAGCCGAAGAAATGTGCAAAGTCATACGTGAGAATCTCAAGGCCGCTCAGTCGCGTCAGAAGAGTTACTATGACGGAAAGCATCGTGATTTGGCTTTCGACATCGGTGATCATGTCTATCTCCGAGTTTCTCCGATGAAAGGAACCCAAAGGTTCGGTATCAAAGGAAAGCTTGCTCCTAGATACGTCGGTCCTTTCAAAATTCTTGGCAAAAGAGGCGATCTAGCCTATCAGCTCGAGCTCCCTTCCAACTTTGCAAATGTTCATGATGTCTTCCATGTGTCTCAGCTTCGCAAATGCTTCAAGGCACCTGAGCGGATGATTCCGTTTGAGGAGATTGATCTTCAACAAGACCTTTCCTACCGAGAGCATCCAGTTGCAATTCTCGAAGAAACTGAACGCAAGACTCGCAACAAGACCATCAAGTTTCTGAAAGTCAAGTGGTCACATCACATAGACCGAGAAGCTACCTGGGAACGAGAAGATCATCTTCGTTCCGAGTACCCTTCCTTTTTCCAGTCCTAGATCTCGGGACGAGATCTTTTTGTAGTAGAGGAGAGTTTGTAATGCCCCGGATGTAATACTTTCCCTTTTGGGCTTATAATAAATCTCCGGCTTCATCTATTTCCATTTCGGGTTCTTTGTCTTTCGGGCTTTCGTCGTTTTGTTGTGTGAGTGTGTGGCATTCATTCATATCATGTAGACATGTGCATTGCTTTGCATCTGTGTTGTGGGTTGTTTCCGGTTCGTGGCGTTTCTTCCCGTTGTCCGTTTCGTGTTCCGGAGCTCCCTCACGTGTCCGTGACGTCCCGTAGGCCTACTTTGTTGTTCGGGCGTTTTTCGTTACCGGTGTGCCGTGAGGTTGTGTTGTGTGTTGTTGTTTTGTTGTGTGCAACCCGCCTCTCAAATCTCGTCTCGTTTGGACTCCGTTGACTTTTCCCTCCGTTGTCCGTGTGGGTCCGATGTGCCTTCACTTCGTGTCCCGGAAATACCCCTGCTGCAGTCTCTTTTCTCCGTCTGGGCCTTTTAAATCATCCCCGCGATCGGATCCGTTGGATCCAGATCGGAGGGCTCCTAAACACCCCTATCTCCAAACCCTAGTCTAAACTGCTATATATAGACCCCTAGTCTATTGTGGTTTTTCCCCTTCTTCTTCCCCTCTCCACCATTTCGTTTTTTTTCCCTTTTTCGTTCAGATCCAAAAACCCACTTCGCAGAGCTCTCCAGATCCCGAGGGGATCGACCGAGCCAACCAGCGCCGCCGACCGGATCCGCGCCTGGGCGAGGTCAACGCCGCGCCGGCCAGGTCGATCGACCGAACCTCCAGTCGGGCCGAGCCACCGTAAAATCCCCGGCCCACGTCACGGGTCCCCACCGCGCCGCCGGGCGGGCGGACCACTTCGTCGCCACGTACGGCCCGTCGGCCCGTTCGCGGGCGCCTCCCAGGCGCCAGGCGCCGCTCCCTTCGCTCCACCCCGGGTCGCCGCTTGCCGCCGCTCCCGCGGGCCAGCGCCAGGCTGGGCCAGGCCCGCACCTCCGTCCTGCCACCTGGGCCGCAGGCCTCCCCGCCAGCCACTCCAACCCGCACGCCGCGCCAGCTGCCACCGCTGGGCCGCCCCAGCGCCCGGGCCAGGCGGGTCTCTCTTCGCCGCCGCGCCACCGGGGCCCACAACCCCGCGCCGCCGGCCCAGTAGCCACCTCCCACCGCGACGGGCCGCATCCGCCGCACTGTTCGTCCGGCTGGGCCGCACTGTAGCTTTCCCCGGCCCGCTACTGTTCCGCACTGTTCCAGATCTGGAGAGGTTGTTTTTTTTTTCCTAACTCCCCAGATCTGTTATCTGAGAATGCAATCTTCAACCTGCCCTAACTTTTTACCTGTTGCTCCGTTTTGAGCGTGTAGCATGTCCAGATGTTCGTGGAGTTGTCCTCTACGTTTTACCTGTTGTTGTCATGCATGTTAGAGATCATCTAGGGCTTTGTTTTGCTGTTGCAAGAGTGTATGATGATATAAACTGCTGCTATGTGTTATTTTCATGCCACCTTTGACTTGTGATATCTTTTAGCTCGTTTGTCCAAACGAAGCAAATGACATGTCCACGTGTTCGTCTTGCCACGAACTTCGTGTTGGGTGTGATAGGTTGCATGGTAGATGTATTGTTTCCTTGTTATCATCCTTGCAAGATGCCATGTTCATATGTTGTGTTTTTACTTGTTATGAAATGCCATGTTGTTGAGCTTGTTGCAATCGGTGTGTTCACCACATTGATGCATGCTTGTGTGTTTCGGGATCACCGTCACATGTATTTTGATGAGGTGCTTACCCTTTGCCATGTTTAGTTTAGATGTGTCTTAAACTTGCTCTTTTGTGTGCTATGATGATGTTGCTGTTTTGGGACTTAGTGAAATTTCACTAAGTCTGAGATCTGTTACGTTCCGATGCCATGTTCGTGTGATGTTGTAGGACAAAGCATGATAGTTTTGGGGTGGATTTAAATTGTTCCATGAAGTATATATTGTTGTCTTTCCATCCATGTCCTCACATGTCCATTTGAGTGGCTGTAGCATGTTTATCTTTTGCTCCAAACTTTCAATAAAATTCTGCTGCCAGAATTTTATTTCAAAGTTCAATATGTCCAAGATCATTGCTATTGATCCGTGACTCCGTTTGGGGTGCACTTTGGACCTAGTTGCTGTACATTATATCTATTTTGTGTTCAAGTCCTTTGCCATGCTTTTTGGGTGCTGTAGATTAATTATTTTGAGCTCCCAAGATGCTATGTTGCTGTAATTGGCAGTTTTCGCTCAAATCTTGTTTCGGGCATAACTTTTAGCCCGTAACTCCGATTTCAGCGATTTTTATATCAAACTTGGGTGTTTTTCTGTGTAGATTAATAATAACAGGTGGTTATCTTGTTTTGAGGTGTTTTGCTTGAGTGATGTTTTCCGTGCTCCATGTGCTTCACTAGTGCATCCATCATGCATACATGTTTTTCGAGTGCGCATTGCATCGTGTTGATTGGTGCTTGGTGTGTTTGTCTTGTTTAGACCCGGAAGTTGAGCACGAGTTTTCCAACGAGGTTGAGCACGAGGTTTCCAACGAGTTTGAGCAAGAGGACCCTTCTTTCGTTCCGAACTTCTTCTCTTCAGGCAAGATGACCGAACCCCGATAACATTACTATCTTTGTCTATTGCTAGTAGTCTCGATCTTTAGTTTTGCCTCGATGCCCATGTTCTTCTTGTCAGCCTCCTACTTGTAACCAATTGCCATGTTTAACCACCCTACCTATGCAAACCGTTGCTTGGCTAAGTACGCTTCGCTCAGCCCTTCTTATAGCGTTGCTAGTTGCAGGTGAAGTGAAGATGCTTGCTCCATGTTGAAGTTTTGGTTGGGTTATATCACACTATATAAATGCTTTAATTGAAATCACATATATATTGGCAAGGGTGGAAGGCTAAGCCTTTTGCTTGGTGATTTGTTCCACTCATGCCGTTAGGATCCGTATAAGCCGGTTTTATGTTCCTTGATTACGCGTTCCTAACACGGTTGGGGTGTATGGGACCCCCTCGATAAACCGCTAAGTGCTAAGTCTTTTCCAGCAAATCCCAACATTGGTACTATTTGCCTAATAACAAACTAAACTTGCATAAGGGAGTAATTAACCCTCTTTCTTAATCAACAACCCCGGGCCAGTGCTCCACATGAGTGTTGGTCCGAAACGGGGGTCCTGCAGGGCCGCCTTGGGGCAACCCGAGGTATCTGGCATACACCTGTAGCATCACCCATCCGGTCGTGTCCTGAGACCTAGATACGCGCGGCTACGATCAGGGTGTCGACACGCCGGGAGGATTTGCTGGATTAGCCTTACCTTAGTTTCGGTTTAACTTGAGCACGGGATTCCGAGGATACTCGGGTCTTCCCACTTTGGAGTTGCGACTCCGCGGATCGTGGGCTTGTAATGGGTCAAGTTGGAACACCCCTGCAGGGTTTGAACTTTCGAAAGCCGTGCCAGCGGTTATGTGGCAGATGGGAGCTTGTTAATTCCGGTTGTAGAAAACTTGACACAATGATACTAATACACTACCAGCGTGTGTTCCGTGACTGTCAATTTCCGAATCGGGATTCGGGAGTTGAACACGGAGGGGTTATGTTTGTGAGCTTGTAGCTAGGATCACTTAGTGATCACTTCTCGCCGATGCCTTCTCTTCTCGCTCTCACTTGCGTAAGCTAGATGCTAGTTGCTGCTGCAGACTCTTTGTTGTTCCTTCACCTCATTTCTTTCTTCAGCCTTTCCCTCACCTAAGGCTTTGATAGTTCTGTTACCCGGGAACGGGATTGCTGAGTCCTCTGTGGCTCACAGTTACTTCACACACCAGATGCAGGTCCAGCCGTGAGCTATCCAGGTGATGGCACCGAGCTGGATTGGGAGTACGACGAGGAGCGTAGTCGTTACTACGTGCGCTACCCGGACGATCAGTAGTGGAGCCTCTTACTAGGTTTCGATCCGCCTGTGGTTGTTTATTTATCTGAGTTTGGTACTTTGACATTTGGTTTTGCCCTTAGAGGGTTGTAGTGATCTTTTGTATGATGTTTGAGACTTGTACTGTTATTCTGTGACGTGGCGATTGTAAGCCAACTATTTTCAGTTTACTATCCCCCTTTTACATGAGTTGTGCAAAGATTACCAAACTTGAGATCATTCTAGGATGGACTTATGCCTTTAAGTCGTGCCTCGACACGTAGGAGGTATAATTCCATCCTGGGCATTACAAATGTATCTCGGAAAGGCTATGGAAATGCCTTGATAGGTAGGTGTGGTGGCTGTTTTGAGGAAGGATATAATGAGGCTTCTGATGACAGAGCGTATCGTGCCAAGGATTTGGATGCACCGGCGAAGTATGCGCCAACTCTCGAGGTGAGAAAGGGCAATGCACGGTACCGAAGAGGCTAGAAAAATATGGCTAGGTGGAAGTGTCAACTTTTGAATACTCACATTAGTCCGAAGAACTCATGCACTTATTATCGGTAACTCTCAATCTAATTAGGAGGTTCACAAAGAGACAAGTACCTCGAGGAGGAGTGTATGGGGGTTTGGTTATCCTTGCGCATCCTCGACTCATGGTACGTGAGTGTACTCTAATATTCGATCCCTCCAAAGATTAGTGATCCATCTAGTAGCTAAAGTTCTCAACTATTTTGTAGGTTTTCGAAAATAAACACGGATTGCCCAAAATACGACATCTATCACCAATAGGCTAAAGCTCTTGACACCAAAAGTTCAGACATTACTCATGTCAATACCTCAAAACTATTGCAAGTTACTACTAAAATTAAATAGCAACCTCAATTACCTACTTTAAGTTAAGACACACAACTCAGTGCAACATGCAAACTCTCTTAACAAGATAAACATGAAAACTCAAGAGAGTTCAGCAACCAACTAAACAAAAGCTCTTTAAAAAGAAAAGCATGAAAACTAAGAGCTAAACATGACAGCAGCTATGGAAAGACAAAGAACACACACAGCAAAGATAAGCATGAAAATCCTATGTTGTGTTCTAGGTTGAAGTGGAGCATGTTTCTCTCCCACACAAAGAAAGCTGGGTTCTAACTTGTTATGAACAGCAAGCAAAGCTAAAGAAAACTAAAAAGGAAACTAAGAGCAAGACGCTCCAAGCATAGCACATAACGCAAGAAGTGATAAAGATATAGTGGAATGAAAGACGAACTGATAATTGTTGATGGAGAAGGGTATGCATGGGGGCATCCCCAAGCTTAGACGCTTGAGTCTTCTTGAATATTTCTTGGTGGTGCACGGGGGCATCCCCAAGCTTGAGCGTTTGACCCTCCTGAATCTTCTTTTATCATCTTCCCTCGCACACTTGAAAACTCCCTTCATACATAACTCATCATAATCTGATTAGCGAGGTTAGTACCCACAATAAAATAACTTTTCCCTACTGGAAATAAAGATAATCTTGAAGATCTACTGTTTCTCAAGATTGCCAAAAGGTTTTTTCAAAGAAAAAGCAAGCTCAAGGTTTGCAAAACGAAGAAAAGGCAAAACAGGACAGAATCTGTGAAAAACAGACCAGCAGGTAGTAAATAATTTTTTCGTGGCACTTCTGCAACTCAAATCAAAAAACTCAGAACAGACGCTCGAAAGCCAATTGTATAGAGCACACTGTCAAAAAAATTCAGATTAAAAAGATGATCTGGTGATTTTATTCAAATTTTTCTATCCAAGGACAAAATCTATTTTCTGGACAGCACGTCACAACTTTTGAACTTTCTTGCAATCGGAGGCTAAACTTGGCACAAAGCTTGAAAAGAAAAGATACAATGATGATGCTACTGTAGTAACAAACATCAAGACACAACAAAAGCAAAATAAAACCTAATTCGTTGTGGGCTGCCTCCCAAAAGCGCTTTCTTTTATGCCTTTAAGCTAGGCATGATGCAAAAAGGAGGAATCAAATTTTATCAAGAGTAAGAGAATAGCTAGCCCGTGTAACGGACTCAAAAGGCAACTTAATCTTCTTTCTAGGGAAGTGTTCCATCCCTTTCTTGAGAGGGAATTGGAATTTTATATTCCCCTCTTTCATGTCAATGATAGCACCAACGGTGCGAAGAAAAGGACGTCCCAAAATAATTGGACAAGAAGGTTCACACTCAATATCCATAATAGTAAAGTCAACGGGAACATAATTGTCATTGACAATGATAAGAACATCGTCGATCTTCCCCAAAGGTTTCTTTACGGAAGAATCAACAAGACGAACACCAAAAGAACAAGGATCAAAAGGTTTCAATTCAAGCATATCATACATTCTTTTGGGCATAACGGAGGTACTAGCTCCAACATCACATAAAGCATAGCAAGAGAAGTTATTCAACTTAATTTTAATCATAGGATCCCAACTATCTTCTATCTTTCTAGGTATGGAGGCTTCTACCCTAAGCTTCTCCTCCCTAGCTTTGATGAGAGCATTAGTGATATGCTCTGTGAAGGCAAGGTTAAGTGTGCTAGTGTGGGGGTCTTTAGACATCTTGTGAAGAAAACCAATAACTTCAGAAAGGGTGCAATTATCAAAATCAAGGTCACTACTATCAAGTAAAGTGGTAGTGGTGTCCTTTAGGCTCACTTGTTTGGTAGCTTCTACGGTCATAGGAGTTTCTTCTTCTACGGTTGAGGTCATAGCATCACCATTAATAGGTCCAATGGGACTAGGAGTGCATTGGGTGCTAAGAGTTTGGATATCCTCAACAACTTGGATAGTAGCAACAGTGTGGTGGGTAGGAAGGCTCTTAATTCTATCTTCTTCCTCCTTTTCTCTAGCCCATCTCTCTTTAAGTTTAGCCATCATCCTAATGTTTTCATTAATTTGCACTTGAATAGCATTCATAGGAGTGGTCTTCCTCTCCTCAAGAGGAGAAGTTCTAATTTTAAGCAACTCTACCTCATGGGCTAAATTGTCTACCTTCGAAGAGAGACTATCTAGTTTGTCTAGTTTTTCTTCTACGCTCTTATTGAAGGCCTTTTGGGTAGTGATGAAGTCTTTAAGTATAATCTCTAGTTCAGAAGTGGAGCTCTTGGTGCTAGGATAAGCATTGTTGTTCACGTAGGAATTAGAGGGGAACGGTCTAGGGTTGCTACCAAAATTACTCCTATAAGCATTGTTATTGAAATTGTTTCTAGAGATAAAGTTCACATCTACTTGATCTTGAGCAATCAAAGAGTTTAAAGGAACATCATGAGGATCAATAGAAGATTGCTTGGAAAGTAGAGACATGATCGAGTCAACTTTTTCATTTAGGGAGGAAATCTCCTCGACAGAGTTTACCTTCCTACCTGTTGGAGCGCGTTCGGTGTGCCATTGGGAATAATTGGTCATCATCTCGTCGAGAAGCTTAGTGGCAGCACCAAGTGTAGTTGACATAAAGGTTCCTCCCGCGGCCGAATCTAACAAGTTCCGCGAGGTAAAGTTCAAGCCTGCATAAAAAGTTTGGATAACCATCCAAGTAGTCAAACCATGAGTAGGGCAGTTCTTGACAAGAGATTTCATGCGTTTCCAAGCTTGGGCAACGTATTCATTATCCGATTGTTTAAAATTCATTATGTTACTCCTTAATTGGATAATTTTAGCAGGGGGGTAGTACTTCCCAATAAAGGCATCCTTGCACTTGCCCCAAGAATCTATACTATTCCTAGGCAAGGATTGAAACCAGATTTTAGCTCCTCCTCTCAAGGAGAAAGTAAAAAGCTTAAGCTTAACAATATCACCATCTACTTCTTTGTACTTTTGCATATCACAGAGCTCAACAAAATTATTTAAGTGCAAAGCAGCATCATCTCCAGCACCGGAGAATTGATCTTTCATAACTAGGTTCAGTAAAGCAGGTTTAATCTCATAAGAAGGTGCTGAAGTGGCAGGTGTAGCAATAGGCGTGCAGATAAAGTCATTGTTGTTATGACTAGTGAAGTCACACAACTTGGTGTTCTCGGTGGAACCCATAGCAGCAGCAAGCAAGATAACTATTTTTTGTGATTTTTGGTAAGGGACACTGAAGCAAAAACTGAAAGGTAAACTAACAAGACTAAAAAGCAAAGATAAAAGATAGCATGCAACTCCCCTATCTTGAAGAGTGGAGTCCCCGGCAACGGCGCCAGAAACTTGCTTGATGGCTTCTCGCCCCTCGTTGGTTACCCCAAGTGGAAGGTTTGAGATGTAGCATAGTGGCAAATTTCCCTTGGCAAAGATACCAAGGATCGAATCCCGTGAGACTCCGAGGGTCGACAAGTAGGTGTCAACGGCGCCAGAAACTTAGCGGTTGACATGACCTGCACACAGATACAGATAACTTTGCTCCCAACGAGTACAGAGAGGTTGTCAATCCCTCCGGCCTTGTTGTTTACAAAGGATCAAACACAAGAGATAATAATGATAGCTATGACTGCAACTAAGAAATAAAAACAGGAAGTAAATAGAAGGTGTGATCAGCGGTGGTAATATGGACCGGGGTCCCATGATGTTCACTAGTGATGTCTCTCTCCCAAAAGACGATAAAACAGCAAAGCGAGGTAAACAAATTACAGCTGGGCAATTGGCAGGATTATGTGCGCAAACCAATGCTAACTATGCTGCAAAGAAAGGTAGAGGCTCAAAAGCATGGGCGGTACGCCAAGGCAAGTAGACCGAAATCCATCTGCATCTACTACTAATCATCCACCTTGAGATATCTATCCAGAACATCTCACTGGTATTAAGTTGCGAATCCCACCCAAAGTGTAGACTCAAAGCAACAGACAACTGCATTAAAAGAACTTTGCGTAAAGTAAACAATCCTTGCACCCGCAAGTACAAGCACCGTTGTTTTCCCCCTTGTGGCAACAACACATCCCCTAGACTCATGTTTCTGTCACTCAAGCTAGTCATCAGGGGGCATGAACCCACAATCAAGCATAACGCTCCCTCTTGGAGTTACTACCTACTACTTGGCCAAAGCAATAAACAGCAACAGAGAACATGCAAGAATTACTCAAGAACATAAATATAAAAGAGGTGAATCAAATATATTACTCACACACAATCTGAACATAATCTCATAATCCATCAGATCCCAGCAAACTCAGCAGAGCAACAGCATAAAGATTACATATGTGCCTCGATCATGTAGGGCAGCTCACGAGGTCTAAACCATGAAGAGCAAAGAGGGGAGGAGAACATCACATAGCTACTGATCATGGACCCATGGTCCAAGGTGGACTACTCACGACTCATCCGGGAAGCGTCCATGGTGGTGGAGAAGCTCCCGGTGGTGGTTCTCCCCTCCGGCAGGGTGCCGGGAAGATTTCTCCTGATGCTCCCGATCTTGGAAGCGCTGCGGCGGCAGAACAGAGGCGAGATCGCGAAAAAGGGTTCCGTCCTCGAGGGTTTCGGGACGAGAGGAATATATATGCGAAGGGGGGCAACCAGAGGCGGAGCCGGGGCCCCAGGCGCCCGCCTGGCGCGGCCAGGCATGGGGCCGCGCCAGGTGGCCGCCTGGGCCACCCCTGGCTCCCCTCTGGCCCCGCTTTGGTTCTTCGCGAAGCTTCCTGTACGCTGATTTTTCCTATATTTTTCCCGGAATTTTTGGAGCACTTTTAATATGGGGGAAACCTGAAATAGAAAAACAGCAGAAAACAGGAACTGGCACTGTGGTGCACTGAGTTAATAGGTTAGTCCAAATATGATCAAAAGTGTATGGAAGTGCATCAATATCATAGCAATATCACACAAAAGATGCATGGAGCAAGCAGAAATTATAGATACGTTTTGGACGTATCAGGCGCGCCCTAGGAGGGCCGGCCGGCCTCCCCTTGCTCCTTTATATACGGGGGCAGGGGCACCCTAGAACACACAAGTTGACAATCTCTTAGCCGTGTGCGGTGCTCCACAGTTACACACCTCGGTCATATCATTGCAGTGTTTAGGCGAAGCCCTGCGCCGATAACTTCATCATCACCTTCACCACGCCGTCGTGCTGACGAAACTTCCCCTCGTCCTCAACTGGATCAAGAGCTCGAGGGACGTCATCGTGTTGAACATGTGCTGAACACGGAGGTGCCATACGTTCGGTACTTGGATCGATTGGATCGTGAAGACGTTCGACTACATCAACCTCGTTACTGAACGCTTCCGCTTTTGGTCTACGAGGGTACGTGGACACAGTCTCCCCGCTCGTTGCTATGCTTCTCCTAGATAGATCTCCCGTGATCGTAGGAATTGTTTTGAAATACTATGCTCCCCGACAGTGGTATTAGAGCCAGGTCTATGCGTAGATGATATGTACAAGTAGAACACAAAGAGTTGTGGGCGATAATAGTCATACTGCTTACCAGCATGTCATACTTTGATTCGGCGGTATTGTGAGATGAAGCGGCCCGGATCGACATTACGCATACGCTTACGCGAGACTAGTTTCACCGTTACGAGCACTCGTTGCTTAAAGGTGACCGGCGGGTGTCTATCTCTCTCACTTTAGCTGAATCGAGTGTGACTACGCCCGGTCCTTGTTGAAGGTTAAAACATCACACTTGACGAAAAGTCGTTGTGGTTTCGATGCGTAGGTAAGAGCGGTTCTTGCTAGAAGCCCGTAGCAGCCACGTAAAACTTGCAACAACAAAGTAGAGGATGTCTAACTTGGTTTTGCAGGGCATGTTGTGATGTGATATGGTCAAGACGTGATAAGTTATACGTTATTGTATGAGATGATCATGTTTTGTAAATTATCGGCAACCGACAGGGGCCTAATGGTTGTCTCTTTATTGTATGAACTGCGAAAGCCATGTAATTGCTTTACTTTATCACTATGAGTTAGCGATAGTAGTAGTAGCAATAATTGGCGAGATGACCACGACGCTACGATGAAGATCATGGTGTCAAGACGGTGACGATGGAGATTATGATGATGCTTTGTAGATGGAGATCAAAAGCACAAGATGACGATGGCCATATCATGTCACATATTTTGATTGCATGTGATGTTTATCTTATTATGCATCTTATTTTGCTTAGTACGGCGGTAGCACTATAAGATGATCCCTTACAAAATTTCAAGGTACAAGTGTTCTCCCTGGGTATGCACCGTTGTGACAGTCCGTCATGCCGAGACACCACGTGATGATCGGGTGTGATAAGTGTAACACCCCATATGTAAAACTTCCTTTTATGGCAATATATTCAAGTACCACTTGGTCCTTATCCTTTCCTTGGGGGTTCTTTTTCAATTATGCCTTGTCATTGCATTGTCATGTTTTCTTTCCTTTTGCATTCATGCATTTGCTTCATCACCATCATTGCATCATGGTCACCATATGGCATTTCATGTTTGTCATTGTGTTTTTCTCATGCTTGTTGTCAAGTGAGTTTTTCTTGATCTTGCTATGGTGGTTGATGCAAGGCATGCCCAATCCATAAACCCTTCCAACTTGCACCACTTCCCCTTCTTTCTTTTCTATTTCTTTAAATTTTGCAAGTGGATTTTACCCTCTTCTTTAAATGTTCATCTCCTCCCAACTTCTTTGGTACCTTGTCCTAAGCTACTGTGAAAAACCTAACTCTATTCTAAAATGTTTTGGTCAGGTTCACAAATGACAGAAGTTTGAATCATGTTCAAACTTGTTTTATTTTTCTATCTCTAAAAATGCCCAACCCATTTTTATAAAATAGAGCATCATTCAAGGAGCATGGATATATTTTTATCTCATTTTATCTCCTTCCCTAGCCCTGTGTGCTTTTTTGTTTTTCTTTTCTGCCTGAAGAAATGGAAAACAAAGAAAAAGCAACAGCGGCAGCCAGCAGCAGTGCAGCCCAGTAGCAGCCCAACGCAGCCAGCACCAACTTGGACCTCGGCTTCCCTCTCGGCCCAGCAGCACGCCAGCCCAGCCCTCACGTGCGTCCCTCTCTCTTTCCTCACCGTAGGACCCTCTTACCCATGCGCCCGTACGCCCACGTGGCCACCCTGGCCCCACTCGTCAGCGTCTATGCATAGTGCACCCGCACCCACCCTTTCGTCCAGCTCTCTCCGCGCACGCACATGGCCATGGCAGCGACGACGCCGTGCTCCACCAGCCGTCCTCGCCCCCTACAAAGCCACCCACCTTGTCCATCCACTCCCTAGGGTTCCCCTCGTCCTCCTCCCGCCGCCAGGTGAGCTCTAGGCCACTAGATCTGCCGCGCCACCACCGTCCCGAATGCATTTGAGAGCGTGACCTCGTCGCTAGCGTGTTCCCCGTCCTCCTCTGCCTCGCCAACGGTGTCCGTCATCTTCCTTGGCGTCGACTATGTCCTCTACGTCTTCTACACGGAGCTGAAGGCCACACTTTCTTCCTCTTCTTCCTCGTCTTCAACTCCGGCCGCCAAGGGTGTTCGATCGTCCTCGTCGTCGACTCCGTCCTCTTCACGGCAATCCGAGCACACCCTCGTGTTCGTGGTGAGCCTCTGGTCCTCCCCGTTTAGTTTACCCCCTCGATCTCTCGCTCTAGCTGTTAGTTCACCGTGCGCCCGAACCTTTCGTCGTTGGACCTCATCGCCGACGAGTGCTCCGACACCCTTAGCGTCGTTGCTTTGCGTCTGTCGTCCTTGTCGTGCTGTGTAGGTTCTGCTAGGTGCTTCAACCGTTCCGTTAGGGCTTGTTTAGGCCTCGCCGCAGTTCGCCGCCGCCGCTTCTGTTCGAGCTCGCCAGTGTCAATGTAGTGCGTGTTAGGTGCAGCCAGCGCGTGTTGCGTGTGCGGGATTCCTCCACGGACTCATCGCACGCCTCTGTCGTCCTTGTTGGTCGACGGAGCAGCCACAACACCCTCGCCGTCGCATCTGCTTCGTCGGAGTGCGGTGGTGTAATCTCTGCTCTGAATATATTTCAGAGGCGGCACCTCTCCTCTGTCAGTCACACACACCCTAGCCTAGTGGCTCGCCGCTCGTTTAGCTAACCCGCAGACCTGGGTTCGAATCCCCGCAAGGCCAGTGGAATTCGGCCCCCTTTTTGCATTATTCTGCCCTGCTGACAGATGGGCCCCACCTGGCAGCCTCTCCGTGCGCTCGTACCCACTTCCACACACCCAGCCGCCACCTCAGCCACACCTGGGCCCACAGGTCAGTGACCGTGGCTAGCCCAGGCTGAGTCTGTGTAGTTTCTTTTCTTTTCTGTTTTGATTTAAATTTAGTTTTTGCATTTCTTTTGCATATTTCATATCTTTTAAAATATGCCTCTGTTTGAAACACTTTATATATGAAAACAGCTTAGTTTTTAGTGTAGATTATTTATATGCAGTTTGTTGCCTTGTTTAAAACATTTAAATTGTTGTTTGAATTATTTTGTGTTTAAAACATGTACAAACTTGTTTAAATCATAACTAAATAACCGTAGCTCCAATTTTGACAAACTTTATATGTATTTGGGGTGGCAAAATGTGTAGATTAAGATGGTGCTAATACTTTACATGTTTAACAATTTTAAAATATGATTGTCACAGATCTGTCCTATAATTGTTATTATGTACATGGGAGTTTCCGGAATTGTTGTTGGTTCCTTCCGGCCCATTTAAAATGCTTGCATGATGTTGTTCTTAGTTGCACCCCTTGCCATGCTAAGCAAATTTTAAAACTTGTTGGGTGCTTGGGTAGTTCAACCATTTAACTACTTGTGACGATGCTTGTTCTTGCTTCTTTTGCATGATGTGTCCCCTACATGTTTTGTGTTCTTGCATATTGTCATGTTACATGTGCACTCATCATATTCCTTTGAGATGCATCATATCCTGTCCATGCACATATGCATCATATATTGCATCATGTGTTTGAGCATTGGATGGTGATTGATTGTTGTTCCGGTGTTTGTATTGTTGTGTTGGTTAGAGCCCGGTGACGATTCGGAGTTCGAGGTTCCTATCGAGACTGAGTTTGAGGAGCAAGGTTACGAATCCCTCCGTGGACTTAACAGGCAAGATGACCATTCCCCGATATCACCTCTATCTTTGCCTATGCTAGTTGTCCCACTCTTTAGCTATGCCTCGATGCCTATTCCTATTTTGCCAGCCTCCAATTGTTGCCATGAAACGCTCTAACCGCCTTCCTAGAAAACCGTTGATTGGCTAAGTACACTTTTGCTCAGCCCCTCTTATAGCGTTGTTAGTTGCAGGTGAAGTTTTTGAAGATTGCTCCATGTTCGGACTTGTTGTTGGGATAACACAATATACATCTTAATTAAAATTAATGCACATATATATTGGTAATGGGTGGAAGGCTTGGCCTTCTGCTTGGTGTTTTGTTCCACTCATGCCACCTTAGGACCCGATAACCGGTGTTATGTTCCTTGATTTTGCGTTCCTATCACGTTGGGGTTTATGGCCCCCCCTTGATAATTTGCACTTCTTAAAGCTTTTCCAGCAAGGCCCAACATTGGTACTACGTTTGCCTAACAACTAAAAACTTCATAGGGACTAGCTACCCCAAGGACTTAATTAACAACCCCGGGCCAGTGCTCCTCATGAGTGTTGGTCCAACCTAGAGTTGTGTGCGGTACCCCCCTTGGCAACTTGGGTCTTTGGTCACTGTACGATGTGCTCATCCGGTCGTGGCCTGAGACGAGATACGCGCGGCTACTATCAGGGTATCGGCACGCTGGGAGGTCTTGCTGGATTAGTTTTACCTTTGTCGAAATATCTTGAGCACGAGATTCCGAGAATACTCTAGTCTTCCCAATTTGGAGTTGCAACACCGCAGATCGTGAGCTTGTCATGGGCTAAGTTGGGACACCCCTGCAGGGTTTTTAACTTTCGAAAGCCGTGCCCGCGGTTATGTGGCAGATGGGAATTTGTTAATATCCGGTTGTAGATAACTTGACACCATATCCTTAAGAATACACTACCTGTGTGAGTAACCGTGATGGTCTCTTTCCGAAGGGCTTCGGGAAGTGAACACGGTGGGGTTATGCTTGAACGTGAGTAGCTAGGATCACTTCTTGATCAACTTGGCGACCGTTGGCATATGTTCTCATCTCGCTCTGAACTCGTAAGCTAGTTGCTTAGTGCTTGCAGCAAACACTTTATTACCCTTCCACACCTATGGCCTTGTTGGTTTTGATACCCGGGAATGGGATTGCTGAGTCCTTGTGACTCACAGATTACAACACACACCAGATGCAGGTACAACCGAGAACGATGCAGGAGATGGATCGGAACTTCACTGGAGTTCGATGAAGAGTGTGGTCGTTACTATGTATCGTATCCCGACGATCAGTAGTGGTTCCTACTAGGAGTGATCCGAGCTTATGTTTGTGGTATCTTTCTCGTTTGGATTTCGTCCGTAGTCGGACCCTGTGTTTTTGGATGAATGTATGTTATTGTATTCATTGTGTGACGTGGCGAGTGTAAGCCAACTATTTTGCTCTTTCATCCCTGAACTTTTACATGAGTTGTGCAAAGATACCACGCTTGCGATCATTCTAGAATGCGCTTATGTCTCTAAGTCGTGCCTCGACACGTAGGATATATAGTCACATCCTGGGCATTACAAGTTGGTATCAGAGCCTTCTCCAACCTAGGACCCCCCTGATTGATCGATCCGCTGATGGTTGAGTCTAGGCACACACACACAAAAAGTTTTGAGTCCTATATATATCGGAGAGTAGGATTTCTTTTACTCCTCATCCCCTTCATCGCTCTGGTGAGGACTCCTGACGTTGCTTTAACTGCACTATTCTCAAATTTTCACCAAATTTTTTTTAGGATCACGCGGGAATTGTTTGGATTGTTCCGATATCTTTGTGACGAGAACATTGTTCTCGGTGCCTCCTGTCATTTAGGGGTTGTGGTAGTGTCCCGGGGAGTTGAGCTCCGTGGTGTTGTCATCACAAATGTATCGTGGCAGTTCTAGAATACCAGAGGCGGTCGACATCGAAAACTCTTGTATGCATGTCTGGTGGTGAGATAACCCCGACGTCACCCAGTACTGGGGAGATAGTTCAGGAGTATTGCCACTGCTAGTATAGCGGATGCGTTTCGAAGGTCTGAGGTAAACAGTTTCCGAAGATGACTGGTTATGTGTTGACGGATGGATACATCTGGATGTAGGTTTAGAGTTGAGTGCACGGTGCTTCCCGTGTATCCCCAACACCAGATTGCATAACTGGAAAGCTTCGAAATTAATAGGTGGGATTCAAGTAGCTCTTAGGTAATCTTCCAACGGATGCATGATACAGGTTGGGGTTCAACATCTAGTGGAGAGGCTATCATGGGCGTTGTTGCACTAGGGGGTTGCATCTTAAAGGATCCTTGGCTATGCTGATCCGGGGATGACAATGCCCTTTTTAACACGTGCCATGGGGCATTCAGCACGAACATGTGGGACAAAACCTCTATTATGTATTTGTCCCATCTGTACCTTGTTGTTTTATTCTATCATTTTGTCCTCCCAAGTGGCTTCTCGACAAGTTGTTGTACCATTAATCTATGGAATTCATTCGTTCAATTTTGTTCGAATGTTCATTGTGAATATTATATGTTGCAAATATCTAGCCGTTGATTCAGCTTATCTATTATTTGATTCAATGGCTAACGGTTGTCCTCATCTTCAGGATGGCACCTAAGAAAGTTCCCAACCCGAACCAAGAGGGTGAAGAAGAGCGTCCTCCTTCCCCTCCTCCTCCGTCTGAGGCATGGAGAGCGACTATGCAGGCAACCAATCAGAACACCCAGATGCTCATGCAAATGATGCAGAGTTTCCAAGCCAATCAAGAAAATCAAGGCAATCAAGGGAACCAAGGCCAAGGAAATCTGTTCAATCAACCTCACTTTGCGACTCTGAACCAATTCCTGGCAAATCAGCCCAAGTCTTTCAGTTACTGTGTGGACCCGCTAGATGTTGAAGATTGGATCACATACATCAAGAAGCATTTTGAATGCAGTAATGTCAGACCTGAGGATTATGTAAAGTTTGCCGCTTTCTAACTCAAAGATCAAGCTGCAGATTGGTGGCAACAGTACAAAGACTCCAGAGCGGGTCGTGAGATCTCGTGGACTGACTTCTGCCATGATTTCCGTTCCCATCACATTCCTACCAGTGTCATTGAAGGCGTGCGCGAGCAATTCCGCAACCTGAAGCAAGGCACCATGTCTATATACCAATACAATGTGAAGTTCCAGAATCTTGCCCGTTATGCAAAGCAAGACATCCCCGATGCCAAGAGCAAAATCTACCAGTTCCGAGGTGGTCTGAAAGATGAAATCCAACTTGCACTCACTTTGTTCGAGCCAAATGAATTTGATCAATTCTACAACATGGCTCTCAAGCAAGAGGCAGCTCTGCTCAAATGTGAAGCTTCCAAGAAGAGGATAAGAGATGCTGTTCACTCCTCCTCTTCCTCTCAAGTGGTGGCCAAGCAGCAGAAGTTCTGGGTACCACCTCCTCTAGTGCTCCGTCCTCAAAGCAACAACAAGCACTCAGGTGGTCGTGGATTCTCCCGCCCACCCAACCCAAGCAACCAGTCCAAGTCTCAGTTCCAAGCTCCAAGACCAAGCGGTCCTTATCATCGGCCACTTTCAGAGGTTACATGCAACAAGTGTGGTCAGAAGGGTCACTATGCAAACAAGTGTACTCAAAGGCGCCTTCTGCCCCCTCCACCTGTCAGCAATGCTATTGTCAAGCACAATCCCAAGCCAGCAAGAGTGAACCTGATGAATGCATCTCAAGCAGAGAATTCTTCCGATGTGATAATTGGTAATCTTTCGGTTAACTCAATTCCTGCAAAAGTACTATTTGACTCAGGTGCATCACATTCTTTTATATCAAGACCTTTTGCATTATCACATGATATGCATTGCCAAGCTTTGCCTAGTCCAATGTCTGTGCTTTCTCCGGGTTTGCTAATGAACTCCAACAACTTTGTTCAGGATATATCTATTCATATGGGTGATTACGTTTTCTGGTTTCCCCGGTTGTTCTCGGTAACTCAGACATTAATCTTATTCTTGGGATGGATTCGCTCTCTGAGCATGATGCAAATATTGATTGTGCAAACAAGGAGGTCAAGCTAACTCATCCTAACGAAGACGTGATTATCTTCGCAGCTCGAGATAACACAATCAGGCTATTCTCTCTCAATGACAAGGGCGAGATAAATGCCATTTCCCAGATTCCGATGGTTTGCGAATATGAGGATGTATTCCCTAAAGAGCTTCCAGGCATGCCTCCCAACCGTCCAGTTGAGTTCGTCATTGAACTTGAACCTGGTACCGAGCCAGCCTGTCGGCGTCCGTACAAGCTTTCTCCCGATGAGTTGAAGGAGCTGAAGAAACAACTCGATGAGCAAGAACGCATGGGTCTGATCAGACCAAGTACTTCTCCTTGGGGTTGTGGTGTTCTTTTTGTCAAGAAGAAGGATGGTACGGAACGATTGTGCGTGATTACCGGCCATGGAACAAGAAGACAATAAAGAATAAGTACCTACTCCCCAATATCAGTGAATTGTTCGAGCAGCTCAAAGGAGCCAAGGTTTTATCGAAACTTGATATCCGGATGAGCTACCATCATATTCGTATCCATGAAGAGGATATTCCCAAGACCGCATTCAGAATGAGTTATCGCTCCTATGAATAAATGATCATGTCTTCCGGGCTTGCAAATGCTCCACCCACCTTCTCTCGGATGATGCACTTCATATTCAACCCCTACACCAATGAATTCGTTCTCGTCTACCTCGATGATATCTTGGTATTCTCCAAGAATGAAGAAGACCACGCCAAGCACCTCCGTTTGGTCCTTGACAGGCTCTGTGATCACCGTTTCTATGCGAAGTTCTCCAAATGTGAATTCTGGCTTGATAAAGTCCTCTATCTTGGCCATATTATCTCTGTCGAGGGAATTTCTGTCAACCCTGAGAAGGTTGAAGCTATTGCCAACTGGGAACCTCCTCAGAATGTCAAACAACTCTGAAGTTTCCTCGGTCTTGCAAGCTATTGCAGAAGGTTCATTGAGAACTTCTCCAAGATTGCCAAGCCTCTTTCCAGCCTGTTGCAGAAGAATGTCAAGTGCTCATGGACTCCTGATTGTGATGTGGCATTCAAGACACTCAAAGAGAAGCTCATTTCTTCTCCGGTTCTTACTCCTCCGGATGAGTCCAAGCCTTATGAAGTGTTCTGTGATGCTTCATTGCAAGGTCTTGGCGGTGTTCTCATGCAAGAAAAGAAGATCGTTGCATACACTTCTCGTCAGCTTAAACCAAATGAGAAGAATTACCCCACACATGATCTTGAACTAGCAGCAGTTGTTCATGCCTTGATCATGTGGAGACACCTTCTGTTGGGCAGAAAAGTGGACATCTTCACCGATCACAAGAGCCTGAAGTACATCTTCACCCAGCCAAACCTTAACCTCCGCAAGACTCGTTGGGTTGAGATGATTCAAGAGTACGATCCAAGCATTGAGTATACTCCTGGCAAGGCCAATGTCATTGCAGATGCCTTGAGCAGAAAGGCTTACTGCAACAGTCTCCTCCTCAAACCGTTCCGACCTGAACTTTGTGAATCATTCAGGAAGCTCAACCTCCAAGTTGTTCCGCAAGGATTTCTTGCCAACCTTCAAGTTACTCCTACCTTAGAAGATCAAATCCGTGAGGCCTAACTCAGTGATGCTATGGTGCAGAAAGTGAAACATGGTATTGCTAAGGGTACTCCCAAGTACAAGTGCTATCACATTGATGACACATACACTTTGTTCTTTGAGGACAGAATTGTGGTTCCCAAAGGTGATCTCAGAAAGCTCATAATGAACGAACGAAGCACATGACTCCCTCCTCTCAATACATCCAGGAAGCTCCAAGATGTACCATGACCTCAAGCAATCCTATCGGTGGACTCGCATGAAAAGAGAAATTGCTCAATTCGTGAACGAGTGTGATGTCTGCAGAAGAGTGAAGGCACAGCATCAACGTCCAGCCAGACTCCTTCAACCTCTACCTATTCCCGAGTGGAAATTCAATCACATTGAGATGGATTTCGTCACCGGTTTTCCCAAGTCCAAGCGAGGAAATTATGCTATCTTTGTGGTGATTGACAAGCTCACTAAAGTGGCTCATTTTTTTCCAGTCAAAGAATCCATCAACGCAGCTCAACTGGCAGAGTTGTACACCTCCAAAATTGTCTCTTTGCATGGTATCCCTCAAGTAATCTCCTCAGATCGTGGAAGCTTGTTCACTTCCAAGTTCTGGGATTACTTTCAGTCAGTTATGGGTACCAAGATTCGCATCAGCACAGCTTTTCACCCTCAGACTAGTGGTCAAGTCGAAAGATTGAAACAAATTCTCGAAGATATGCTCAGAGCTTGTGTAATCTCCTTCGGTATGAAATGGGAAGATTGCCTTCGATTTGCCGAATTCTCCTACAACAACAGCTTCCAAGCAAGTGCAGGCAAAGCTCCATTTGAAATTCTCTATGGCATAAAGTGTCGTACCCCTCTCAACTGGTCCGAGACTGGTGAACGTCAACTCCTTGGAAATGATTCGATCTCAGAGGCCAAAGAAATGTGCAAAGTCATTCGTGAAAATCTCAAAGCCACGCAATCACGCCAAAAGAGCTACTATGACGGCAAGCATCGTGACTTGGCTTTCGACATTGGAGACCATGTCTATCTCCGTGTTTCTCCCATGAAGGGCACTCAGAGGTTCGGTATCAAGGGCAAGCTTGCTCCAAGATATGTGGGCCCTTTCAAGATTATTGGCAAGAGAGGCGATCTAGCCTACCAACTCGAGCTTCCCTCCAACTTTGCAAATGTGGACGATGTGTTTCACGTGTCACAACTCTGCAAGTGCTTCAAGACGCATGAATGCACCATTCCTTTCGAAGAGATTGATCTTCAGCAAGACTTGTCTTATCGTGAGCACCCCGTTTCTATCCTTGAAGAGATTGAGCGCAAGAACCGGAACAAGTCCATCAAATTCTTGAAAGTAAAGTGGTCACACTAATACGACCGAGAAGCTACATGGGAACAAGAAGATCATCTCCGTTCAGAGTATCCCACTTTCTTTCAGTCCTAGATCTCGGGACAAGATCTTTTCGTAGTGGAGGAGAGTTTGTAACAGCCCATATGTAAAACTTCCTTTTATGGCAATATATTCAAGTACCACTTGGTCCTTATCCTTTCCTTGGGGGTTCTTTTTCAATTATGCCTTGTCATTGCATTGTCATGTTTTCTTTCTTTTTGCATTCATGCATTTGCTTCATCACCATCATTGCATCATGGTCACCATATGGCATTTCATGTTTGTCATTGTGTTTTTCTCATCCTTGTTGTCAAGTGAGTTTTTCTTGATCTTGCTATGGTGGTTGATGCAAGGCATGCCCAATCCATAAACCCTTCCAACTTGCACCACTTCTCCTTCTTTCTTTTCCCTTTCTTTAAATTTTGCAAGTAGCTTTTACCCTCTTCTTTAAATGTTCATCTCCTCCCAACTTCTTTGATACCTTGTTCTAAGCCACAGTGCAAAACCTCACTCTATTCTAAAATGTTTTGGTCAGGTTAAAAAATGACAGAAGTTTGAATCATGTTCAAACTTGTTTTATTTTTCTACCTCTAAAAATGCCCAACCCATTTTTATAAAATAGAGCATATTTCAAGGAGCATGGATATATTTTTATCTCATTTTATCTCCTTCCATAGCCCAATGTGCTTTTCTGTTTTTCTTTTCTGCCTGAAGAAATGGAAAAGAAAGAAAAAACAATAGCAGCAGCCAGCAGTAGTGCAGCCCAGCAGCAGCCCAGCGCAGCTAGCACCAACTTGGGCCTTATCTTCCCTCTTGGCCGAGCAGCACGCCAGCCCAGCCCCCACACGTGTCCCTCTCTATTTCCTCACCGCAGGACCCTCTTATCCACGCGCCCGTACTCCCACGTGGCCACCCTGGCCCCGCTCGTCAGAGTCTGTGCACAGCGCACTCGTACGCACCTTTTCGTCTTGCTCTCGCTGCGCACGCACATGGCCACGACAGCGACGACGCCGTGCTCCACCAACCGTCCTCGCCCCCTACAAAGCCACCCACCTTGTCCATCCACTCCCTAGGGATCCCCTCGTCCTCCTCCCGCCGCCAGGTGAGCTCTAGGCCACCAGATCCGCCACGCCACCACCGTCCCGAACGCATCTGAGAGCATGGCCTCGTCGCCGACCTGTTCCCCGTCCTCCTCAGCCTCGCCAGCGGTGTCCGTCGTCTTCCTCGGCGTCGACTACGTCCTCTACGTCTTCTACACGGAGTTGAAGGCCACGCCTGCTTCCTCTACTTCCTCGTCTTCAACTCCGGCCGCCGCGGGTGTTCGATCGTCCTCGTCGTCGACTCCGTCCTCTTCATGGCAATCCGAGCACACCCTCATGTTCGTGATGAGCCTCTAGTCCTCCCCGTGCAATTTTCCCCCTCGATCTCTCGCTCTAGCTGTTAGTTCACCGTGCGCCCGAATCTTTCGTCGTCGGACCTCGTCGCCAATGAGTGCTCCGACCCCCTTAGCGCCGTTGCTTGCGCCCGTCGTCCTTGCCGTGCTGTGTAGGTTCTGCTAGGTGCTTCCGCCGCTCCGTTAGGGCCTATTTAGGCCTCGTCGCAGTTCGTCGCCGCCGCTTCTATTCGAGCTCGCCGGCGTCCTTGTATTGTGTGTTAGGTGCAGCCAACTTGTGTCGCGTGTGCGGGATTCCTCCACGGACTCATCGCACGCCTCCGCCGTCCTTGTTGGTCGCCGGAGCAGCCGCAGCACCCTGACCGTCGCCTCTGCTTCGTCGGAGTGCGGTGGTGTAATCTCTGCTCTGAATATATTTCAGAGACGACACCTCTCCTCTGTCAGTCACACACACCCTAGCCCAGTGGCTCACCACTCGTTCAGTTAACCCGCAGACCTGGGTTCGAGTCCCCGCAAGGCCAGTGGAATTCGGCCCCCTTTTGCATTATTCTGTCCCGCTGACAGATGGGCCCCACCCGGCAGCCTCTCCGTGCGCTCGTACCAACTTCCACACACCCAGCCGCCACCTCAGCCACCCCTGGGCCCACTGGTCAGTGACTGTGGCTAGGCCAGGCTTAGTCTGTGTAGTTTCTTTTCTTTTCTGTTTTGATTTAAATTCAGTTTTTGCATTTCTTTTGCATATTTCATATATTTTAAAATATGCCTGTTTGAAATACTTTATATATGAAAACTGCTTAGTTTTTAGTGTAGATTATTTATATGCAGTTTGTTGCCATGTTTAAAACATTTAAATTGATGTTTGAATTATTTTGTGTTTAAAACATGTTCAAACTTGTTTAAATCATAACTAAATAATCGTAGCTCCAATTTTGACAAACTTTATATGTATTTGGGGTGGAAAAATGTGTAGATTAAGATGGTGCTGTTACTTTACATGTTTAACAACTTTAAAATATGGTTGTCACAGATCTGTCCTATAATTGTTTTTATGTACATGGGAGTTTCCGGAATTGTTGTTGGTTCCTTCCGGCCCATTTAAAATGCTTGCATTATTGTTGTTCTTAGTTGCACCCCTTGCCATGCTAAGCAACTTTTAAAACTTGTTGGGTGCTTGGGTAGTTCAACCATTTAACTACTTGTGACTATGCTTGTTCTTGCTTATTTTGCATGATGTGTCCCCTACATGTTTTGTGTTCTTGCATATTGTCATGTTACATGTGCACTCATCATATTCCTTTGAGATGCATCATATCATGTCCATGAACATATGCATCATATCTTGCATCATGTGTTTGAGCATTGCATGGTGATTGATTGTTGTTCCGGTGTTTGCATTGTTGTGTTGGTTAGAGCCCGGTGATGATTCGTAGTTCGGGGTTCCTATCGAGACTGAGTTTGAGGAGCAAGGTTATGATCCCTCCGTGGACTTAATAGGCAAGATGACCATTCCCCGATATCACCTCTATCTTTGCCTATGCTAGTTGTCCCGCTCTTTAGCTATGCCTCAATGCATATTCCTGTTTTGTCAGCCTCCTATTGTTGCCATGAAACACTCGAACCTCCTCCCTAGCAAATCGTTGATTGGTTAAGTACACTTTTGCTCAGCCTCTCTTATAGCGTTGTTAGTTGCAGGTGAAGTTTTTGAAGATTGCTCCACGTCCGGACTTGTTGTTGGGATAACACAATATATATCTTAATTAAAATTAATGCACATATATATTGGTAATGGGTGGAAGGCTTGGCCTTCTGCTTGGTGTTTTATTCCACTCATGCCACCTTAGGACCCGATAAACCGGTGTTTAGTTCCTTGATTTTGTGTTCCTAACACGGTTGGGGTTTATGGGCCCCCCCTGGATAATTCACACTTCTTAAAGCTTTTCCAGGAAGGCCCAACATTGGTACTACATTTGCTTAACAACTAAAAACTGCATAGGGACTAGCTACCCCGAGGACTTAATTAACAACCCCTGGCCAGTGCTCCTCATGAGTGTTGGTCCAACCCAGAGTCGTGTGCGGTACCCCCCTTGGCAACTTGGGTCTTTGGTCACTGTACGCTGTGCTCATCCGGTCGTGGCCTGAGACGAGATACGCACAGCTACTATCAGGGTGTCGACACATCGGGAGGTCTTGCTGGATTAGTTTTACCTTTGTCGAAATATCTTGAGCACGAGATTCCGAGAATACTGGGGGCATCCCAATTTGGAGTTGCGACTCCGCAGATCGTGAGCTTGTCATGGGCTAAGTTGGGACACCCCTGCAGGGTTTTGAACTTTCGAAAGCCGTGCCCGCGGTTATGTGGTAGATGGGAATTTGTTAATATCCGGTTGTAGATAACTTGACACCATATCCTTAAGAATACACTACCTGTGTGAGTAACCGTGATGGTCTCTTTCCGAAGGGCTTTGGGAAGTGAACACGATGGGGTTATGCTTGAACGTGAGTAGCTAGGATCACTTCTTGATCAACTTGGCGACCATTGAAATATGTTCTCATCTCACTCTGAACTCGTAAGCTAGTTGCTTAGTGCTTGCAGCAAACACTTTATTACCCTTCCACACCTAAGGCTTTGTTGATTTTGATACCCGGGAATGGGATTGTTGTGTCCTTGTGACTCACAGATTACAACACACACCAGATGTAGGTACAACCGAGAACGATAGAGGAGATGGATCGGAACTTCACTGGGAGTTCGATGAAGAGCGTGGTCGTTACTATGTATCGTATCCCGACGATCAATAGTGATTCCTACTAGGAGTTATTCGGGCTTGTGTTTGTGGTATCTTTCTTGTTTGGATTTCGTCCGTAGCCGGACCCTGTGTTTTTGGATGAATGTATGTTATTGTATTCATTGTGTGACGTGGCGAGTGTAAGCCAACTATTTTGCTCTTTCATCCCTGAACTTTTACATGAGTTGTCCAAAGATACCACGCTTGCGATCATTCCAGAATTCACTTATGTCTCTAAGTCGTGCCTCAACACGTAGGAGATATAGTTGCATCCTGGGGATTACAATAACCTCTACGTTCAAATACGACGGGTGTAAGACAGTTTTGCACATGCGGAATATCGGGTTAAACCTTACGAGCCTAGCATGTACAGACATGGCCTTGGAACACTGGAGACCGAAAGGTCGAGCGTGAATCATATAGTACATATGATCAACATAAGTTGTTCACCGTTGAAAACTACTCCATCTCATGTGATGATCGGACAAGGTTTAGTTGATATGGATCACGTGATCATTTAGATGACTAGAGGGATGTCTATCTAAGTGGGAGTTCCTAAGTAATATGATTAATTGAACTTTAATTTATCATGAACTTAGTCCTGATAGTATTTGCAAATTATGTTCTAGATCAATAGCTCGCGTTACGACTCCCCTATGTTTTTGATATGTTCCTAGAGAAAACTAAGTTGAAAGATGTTAGTAGCAATGATGCAGACTAGGTCCGTGATCTGAGGATTTTCCTCGTTGCTGCACAGAAGAATTATGTCCTTGATGCACCGCTAGGTGACAGACCTATTGCAGTAGCAGATGTAGACGTTATGAAAGTTTAGAAAGCTCGGTATAATGACTACTTGATAGTTTAGTGCACCATGCATTATGGCTTAGAACCGGGACTTCAAAAACGTTTTGAACGCCACGAATCATACGAGATGTTCCAAGAGATGAAATTGGTATTTCAGACTCATGCCCATGTCGGGAGGTATGAGACCTCTGACAAGTACTTTGCCTACAAGATGGAGGAGAATAGCTCAACCAGTGAGCACGTGCTCAGAATGTCTGAGTACTACAATCGCTTGAATCAAGTGGGAGTTAATCTTCTAGATAAGATAGTGATTGACAAAATTCTCTAGTCACTATCACCAAGTTACTGGAACTTCGTGTTGAACTATAATATGCAAGGGATGACGAAAACGATTCCCGAGCTCTTCACGATACTAAAATCGGCGAAGGTAGAAATCTAGAAAGAGCATCAATTGTTGATGGTTAACAAGACCACTAGTTTCAAGAAAAGGGCAAGGGGAAGAAAGGGAACTTCAAGAAGAATGGCAAGCAAGTTGTCACTCCCGTGAAGAAGCCCAAAGCTGGACCTAATCCTGAAACTGAGTGCTTCTAACTGCAAAGGAAATGGTCACTGGAAGCGGAAGTTCCCCGAATATTTGGTGGATAAGAAGGGTGGAAAAGTGAACAAAGGTATACTTGATATACATATTGATAATCTGTACCTCACTAGTGTTCATAGTAGCCCCTGGGTATTTGATACTTGTTTAGTTGCTAAGATTAGTAACTCAAAACAGGAGTTGCATAATAAACGGAGACTAGTTGAGGGTGAGATGATGATGTGCGTTGGAAGTAGTTCCAATATTGATATGATCATCATCGCACACTCCCAGTACTTTCGGGATTAGTGTTAAACCTAAAATAAATGTTATTTGGTGTTTGCGTTGAGCATGAACAAGATTGGATCGTGTTTATTGCAATACGGTTATTCATTTAAGTAAGAGAATAATTGTTATTCTGTTTACATGAATAAAACCTTCTATGGTCATACACCCAAGGTGAATGGTTTGTTGAATCTCGATCGTAGTAATACACATATTCATAATATTGAAGCCAAAAGATGCAGAGTTGATAATGATAGTGCAACATACTTGTAGCACTGCCGTTTAGGTCATATTGGTGTAAAGCGCATGAAGAAACTCCATGCTGATGGACCTTTGGAATCACTTGATTATGAATCATTTGATGCTTGCGAACCATGACTCATGGGCAAGATGACTAAAACTCCGTTCTCTGGAACAATGGAGCGAGCAAGTGACTTATTGGAAATAATACATACCGATGTATTTAGACCAATGAGTGTTCGTGATCACGGTGGGTATCTTTATTTTATGACCTTCACTAATGATTTGCGCAGATATGGGTATATCTACCTGATGAAGCACAAGTCTGAAACATTTGAAAATTTCAAAGATTTTCAGAGTGAAGTAGAGAATCATCGTAACAAGAAAATAAAGTTCATACGATTTGATCGCGGAGGCAAATATTTGAGTTATGAGTTTGGTCTTCATTTGAAACAATGTGGAATAGTTTCACAGCTGACGCCACCTGGAACACCATAGCGTAATGGTGTGTCTGAATGGCATAACTGTACTTTATTAGCTATGGTGCGATCTATGATGCCTCTTATTGAAATGCCACTATCGTTTTGGGGTTATGCATTAGAGACAGTTGCATTCACGTTAAATAGGGCACCATCTAGATCCGTTGAGACGACACCGTATGAACTGTGGCTTGGCAAGAAACCAAAGTTATAGTTTCTTAAAGTTTGGGGTTGCAATGCTTATGTGAAAAAGCATCACCCTGATAAGCTCGAACCCAAATCGGAGAAGTGCGTCTTCATAGGATACCCAAAATAAACTGTTGGCTACACCTTCTATCACAGATCCGAAGGCAAGACTTTTGTTGCTAAGAATGGATCCTTTCTAGAGAAGGAGTTTTTCTCGAAAGAAGTGAGTGGGAGGAAAGTATAACTTGATGAGGTAATTGTACTTTTTCTAGAATTGGGGAATAGCTCATCACAGAAAATTGTTCATGTCATGCCTACACCAATTAGTGAGGAAGCTAATGATGATGATCATGAAACTTCAGATCAAGTTACTGCCGAACCTCGTAGGTCAACTAGACTACGTTCCGCACCAGAGTGGTACGACAACCCTGTTCTAGAAGTCATGTTACTAGACCATGATGAACCTACGAACTATGAGGAAGCGATGATGAGCTTAGATTCCGCAAAATGGCTTGAGGCCATGAAATCTAAGATGGGATCCATGTATGAGAACAAAGTGTGGACTTTGGTTGACTTGCGTGATGATCGACAGGCCATTGAAAATAAATGGATTTCTAAGAGGAAGACCGACGCCGATGGTAATGTTACTGTCTACAAAGCTCGACTTATTGCGAAAGGTTTTTGACAAGTTCAAGGAATTGACTACGATGAAACTATCTCACCCGTAGCGATGCTTAAGTCTGTCCGAATCATGTTAGCAATTGTCGCATTTTATGAAATCTTGCAAATGGATGTCAAAACTACATTCCTTAATGGATTTCTGAAACAAGAATTGTATGTGATGCAACCAGAAGGTTTTGTCGATCCTAAAGGTGCTAACAAAGTGTGCAAGCTCCAGCGATCCATCTATGGACTGGTGCAAGCATCTCAGAGTTGGAATACATGCTTTGATAAGGTGATAAAAGCATATGGTTTTATACAGACTTACGGTGAAGCCTGTATTTACAAGAAAGTGAGTGGGAGCACTACAACATTTCTGATAAGTATATGTGAATGACATATTGTTGATCGGAAATGATGTAGAATTTTCTGGAAAGCATAAAGGATTGTTTAAAGGGAGTTTTTCAATAAAAGACCTCGGTAAAGCTGCTTATATATTGGGCACCAAGATCTATAGAGATAGATCATGATGCTTGATAAGACTTTCGATTAGTACATACCTTGATAAAGATTTTGAAGTAGTTCAAAATGGATCAGTCAGAGAAGGAGTTCTTGCATGACTTGTAAGGTATGAAGTTGAGTAAGATTCAAAGCCCGACCACAAATAGAGAGAGAAGGAAAGTCATTCCCTATGCCTCAGCCATATGTTCTATAAAGTATGCCATGTTGTGTACCAAGCCTCTTGTGTACCTTGCCATGAGTTTGGCAAGGAGGTACAATAGTGATCCAGGAGTAGATCACTGGACATCGGTCAAAATTATCCTTAGTAACTGGAGTACTAAGGAAATGTTTCTCGATTATGGAGGTGATAAAGAATTCATCGTAAAGGGTTACACCGATGCAAGATTTGACACTAATTCAGATGAATCTAAGTACTGATGTCTACTACACGCTTCTATTCCCGTAGACAGTGTTGGGCCTCCAAGAGCAGAGGTTTGTAGGACGGCAGCAAATTTCCCTTAAGTGAGTAACCCAAGGTTTATCGAACTCAGGGAAGTGGAGGTTGAACGTACCCCTTTCAAGCAACCCTGCAATCAAGATACAAGAAGTCTCTTGTGTCCCCAACACACCTAATACACTTATCAGATGTATAGGTGCACTAGTTCGGCGAAGAGATGGTAAAATATGGATGATAGGAGTGTCAAAGCAAAGTAATATAAATCTGTAATAAAAAGTGCAGCAAGCAAACAAGTGGTAAACGTGAGCACAAATGGTATTGCAATGATGGAATGTAATGCCCCGGATGTAATACTTTCCCTTTTGGGTATATAATATATCTCCGGCTTCATCTATTTCCATTTCGGGTTCTTTGTCTTTCGGGCTTTCGTCGTTTTGTTGTGTGAGTGTGTGGCATTCATTCATATCATGTAGACATGTGTATCGCATTGCATTTGTGTTGTGGGTTGCATCCGGTTCGTGGCGTTCCTTCCCGTTGTTCGTTTCGTGTTCCGGAGCTCCCTCACGTGTCCATGACGTCCCGTAGGCCTACTTTGTTGTTCGGGCGTTTTTCGTTACCGGTGTGCCGCGAGGTTGTTTTGTGTGTTGTTGTTTTGTTGTGTGCAACCCGCCTCTCAAATCTCATCTCGTTTGGACTCCGTTGACTTTTCCATCCGTTGTTCGTGTGGGTCCGATGTGCCTTCACTTCGTGTCCCGAAAACATCCCTACTGCAGTCTCTTTTCTCCTCCTAGGCCTTTTAAATCTACCCCCGCGATCGGATCCGTGGGATCGCGATCGGAGGGCTCCTAGCGCCCCTAAATCTCCCCCTAACCCAAAAAAACTGCTACATATAGACCCCCCTAGTCTATTTTTGGGCATCCCCTTCTTCTTCCTCCTCTCTCCCCTCTTTTTTTTTCATTTTCTACTTCAGATCCAAAAGTCTTCCCGGATCCCGAGGGGATCCACCGAAGGATCCATCCGCCGCCGCAGTTTTCCGTCGGGTCGAAGCCCCCTGGCGCCAGATCAGATCTGGACGCCAGGGTCAACGCCGCCCAGCCTCCGCAGCGTCCCGACCGGCCCTCCTCGAGCGCCAGGCTTCGCCGCGCCGGATCCCGATCTGGGGGGACCAGATCGTCGGCCCGCTCCACATCACCGTTCCTCCACCGGGCCGTGCCGCAAGGGCCCAGCGCTGCTTCCTTCGCCAGCACCCACGTAGGCCTCGCCGCACCGCGGGCTCCCTCTCCGCGTTTCGGCCCAGCCGCGGGCGCGCCACCGCGCCGGCTCCCTCGCCTCAGTGGGCCGCGCCGCTCGCCGAGCCGGCCTGCTCCGCCAGCCGCCCGACCGGCTCCCGCCTGGGTCGAGGCCCCGGACCGGGCCTTCGCCAGCCGCGCCGCGAAGCCGCCGCCGCCACCGCGCTGTGGGCCGCCGCCAGTTCGGGCCCGCACCAGATCTGGGCCGCCGGACCCTCAGATCCCCACCGGCCCACTCCGTTCCTCAGATCTGATCTGCTAGGTTGACTTCTATCCTTCTAAGTCCCTTTTAATCCTGTTCTGCAATGCAATCTTTGACCTGCTGTAACTTTGTGCCTGTTGCTCCGATTTGCGCGTGTGATATGTCCAGACGTTCGTGGAGATGTGCTCTACGTTTTACCTGTTGTTGTCATGCATGTTAGAGGTCATCTAGACACTTGTTTTGCTGTTGCAAGAGTGCATCATGTTATAAACTGCTGTTATGTGTTATTTTCATGCCACCTTTGACTTGTGATATCTTTTAGCTCGTTTGTCCAAACGATGCAAATGACATGTCCACGTGTTCGTCTTGCCACGAACTACGTGTTGCTTGTGATAGGTTGCATGGTAGATTTATTATTGCCTTGTTATCATCGTTGCAAAGTGCCATGTTCATATGTTGTGTTTTCACTTGTTATGAAATGCCATCTTGATGAGCACGTTGTAATCGTTGTGTTCACCTCTATGAAGCATGCTTGTGTGTTTCGGGATCACCTTCATGTGCACTTTGATGAGGTGCTTACCCTTTGCCATGTTTAGTTTCGAGGTGACTTAAACATGCTCTTTTTGGTGCTATGATGATATTGCTGTTTTAGGACTTAGTGATTTTTTCACTAAGTCTGAAATCTGTAACGTTCCGATGCCATGTTCGTGTGATGTTCTAGGACAAAGCATGTTAGTTTTGGGGTGGATTTTGATTGTTCCTTGTAGTATATATTGTTGTCTTTCCATCCATGTCCTCACATGTCCATTTGAGTGGCTGTAGCATGTTTATCTTTTGCTCTAAAGTTTCAATAAAATTCTGCTGACAGAATTTTATTGCAAAGTTCAATATGTCCAAGATCATTGCTATTGATCCGTGACTCCGTTGGGGGTGCACTTTGGACCTAGTTGTTGTACTATATGTCTAGTTTGTGTTCAAGTCCTTTGCCATGCTTTTTGGGTGCTGTAGCTTAATTATTTTGAGCTCCAAAGATGCTATGTTGCTGTAATTTTCAGCTTTCGCTCAAATCTTGTTTCGGGCATAACTTTTAGCCCGTAACTCCGATTTCAGCGAATCTTATATCAAACTTGGGTGATTTTCTGTGTAGATTAATAATATCAGATTGTTATCTTGTTTTGAGGTGTTTTGCTTGAGTGATGTTTTACGTGCTCCATGTGCATCCTTAGTGCATCCATCATGCATTCATGTTTTTCGAGTGCGCGTTGCATCTTGTTGATTGGTGCTTGGTGTGATTGTTTTTGTTTAGAGCCGGAAGCTGAGACCGGGTACGAAGTTGAGCACGAGTTTTCCAACGAGGTTGAGCACGAGGACCCTTCTTACGATCCGAACGACTTCTCTTCAGGCAAGATGACCGAACCCCGATAACATTACTATCTTTGCCTATTGCTAGTAGTCTCGATCTATAGTTTTGCCTCGATGCCCATGTTCTTCTTGTCAGCCTCCTACTTGTAACCAATTGCCATGTGTAACCACCCTACCTATGCAAACCGTTGCTTGGCTAAGTACGCTTCGCTCAGCCCTTCTTATAGCGTTGCTAGTTGCAGGTGAAGATCGAAGATGCTTGCTTCATGATGAAGTTTGGTTGGGTTATATCACACTATATAAATGCTTTAATTGAAATCATCTATATATTGGCAAGGGTGGAAGGCTAAGCCTTTTGCTTGGTGTTTTGTTCCACTCATGCCGTTAGGATCCGTATAAGCCGGTATTATGTTCCTTGATTATGCGTCCCTAACACGGTTGGGGTGTATGGGACCCCCTCGATAAACCGCTAAGTGCTAAGTCTTTTCCAGCAAATCCCAACATTGGTACTGTTTGCCTAATAACAAACTAAACATGCATAGGGAGTAATTAACCCTCTTTCTTAATCAACAACCCCGGGCCAGTGCTCCACATGAGTGTTGGTCCGAAACGGACAACCTGCGGGGCCACCTCGAGGAAACTCAAGGTCTGGTAAAAACCCGTAGCTTGTCCCATCCGGTCGTGGCCTGAGACGAGATACGCGCGGCTACTATCAGGGTGTCGGCACGCCGGGAGGATTTGCTGGATTAGCCTTACCTTAGCTCGGTATATCTTGAGCACGGGATTCCGAGGATAGTCGGGTCTTCCCACTTTGGAGTTGCGACTCCGCGGATCGTGGGCTTGTAATGGGTCAAGTTGGAACACCCCTGCAGGGTTTTGAACTTTCGAAAGCCGTGCCCGCGGTTATGTGGCAGATGGGAGCTTGTTAATTCCGGTTGTAGATAACTTGACACAATGTTACTAATACACTACCAGCGTGTGTTCCGTGACTGTCAATTTCCGAATCGGGATTCGGGAGTTGAACACGGAGGGGTTATGATTGTGGAGCTTGTAGCTAGGATCACTTCGTGATCACTTCTCGCCGATGCCTTCTCTTCCCGCTCTCACTTGCGTAAGATAGATGCTAGTTGCTGCTGCAGACTTGTTCTTTCTTCAGCCTTATCCTCACCTAAAGGCTTAAATAGTTCTGTTACCCGGGAACGGGATTGCTGAGTCCTCTGTGGCTCACAGTTACTTCACACACCAGATGCAGGTCCAGCTGTGAGCTATCCAGGTGATGGCACCGAGCTGGATTGGGAGTACGACGAGGAGCGTAGTCGGTACTACGTGCGGTACCCGGACGATCAGTAGTGGAGTCTCTTACTAGGATTCGATCCGCCTGTGGTTTATTTATCTGAGTTTGGTACTTTGACTTTTGGCTTTTGCCCTTAGAGGGTTGTAGTGCTCGTAATGTATGATGTTTGAGACTTGTACTGTAATTCTGTGACGTGGCGAGTGTAAGCCAACTATTTTCAGTTTACTATCCCTCTTTTACATGAGTTGTGCAAAGATTACCAAACTTGAGATCATTCTAGGATGGACTTATGCCTTTAAGTCGTGCCTCGACACGTAGGAGGTATAACTCCATCCTGGGCATTACAAGTTGGTATTCAGAGCCTTCTCCGACCTAGGAGCCCCCACTGTTTGATCGAACCGTTGACGGTTGAGTCTAGGCACACACTGAAAACTTTTTGAGTCCTATATTATATCGGAGAGTAGGATTTCTTTGCTTCTCATCCCCTTTCTCTCTGGTGAGGACTCCTGAAGTCTACTCTTGTCTCTCCTATCTTCAAAATTTGCACAATTTTTTTTTAGGAATCCCGCGAGTATTCTGGGATTGTTTCGATGTTCTTGTGACAAGGATATTGTTCCCGATGCCTCCTGTTACCGAGGAGTTGAGCTTCGGGGTATCATTGTAACAAGCATATCGCGGCAGTACTAAATACTTAAGACGGCCGACATCGAAAATCTCCCCTATACGGCCAGTGGCAAGATAACCCCGACGTCACCCAGTACTGGGGAGGTAGTTCGGGAGTATTGCCATAGCTTGTTATAGTGGATGCTTTTTGAAGGTCCGAGGTACACAGTTTCCGAGAAAGACTGGTTATGTGTTGAAGGATGGATACACCTGGATGTAGGTTAGAGTTGATTGCGCGGTGCTTCCCGTGTATCCCCAACACCTGATTGCATAACTGGAATCTTTCGGAAAACTATAGGTGGGTTTTATCCAGTAGATCGTAGGCATTCTTTCAACGAATGCAGGTTAGTGAGTTCGGGGTTCGACATTGAGTGAAGGGGTTATATGACCGATGTTACTATCAGGAGTTGCATCTTAAAGGGTCCTTGGCTATGCTGATCCGGGGATTGCAAAACCTTTTCGTAACACGTTCATATGCTTTCAGCACAAAGATGTTAGAACGAAACTCCTCACTTGTGTTTGTTCCCGTCTGTACCTTGTTGTTTTTCTTATTTTATCCTTTTTGTTCCCTATGTGGCTTCTCGTGAAGACTGATGTTATCAATTAACTGAGAAATTCATTCGTTCCTCTTGTTCGGATGATTTCATTCGTTCTTATTGTTTGAATGATTATTGTGAAGACTTGTTGCAATTCATTCCATTGATTCAGCTTATTCCTTTTGTCAATCGATTGCTGATTCGTGGTCATCTCTTACAGGATGGCTCCGAAAAGGGTTCCGAATGCTAACCCAGAGGTGGAAGAGGTCCCAGAGCATCCTCCTTCACCTCCTCCTCCGCCTGAGGCTTGGAGAGCAATTATGCAGACTACAGCTCAGAACACTCAGTTGATGATGCAGATGATGCAGCAAATGCAAGCTATGCAAGCTAATCAAGCTAATCAGGGGGTTCCAGTGAATCAAGGCAACTTCTTCCAGCAGCACCATGCTACCCTCAACCAGTTCTTGGCCAACAATCCTAAAGCTTTCAGTTACTGTGTCGACCCTCTTGATGCTGAGGATTGGCTGACCGACATAAAGAAGCATTTTGAGTGCAGTAACGTGAAAGAAGATGACTATGTGAAGTTTGCAGCCTTCCAACTGAAACATCAAGCAGCTGACTGGTGGCAGCAGTACAAAGACTCAAGGCCGGGTCAAGTGATCTCTTGGGAGAATTTCTGCAAGGATTTCCGCTCGCACCACATTCCTACAAGTGTTATCGAGGGTATGCGTGAGCAATTCCGCAACCTCAAGCAGGGCTCCATGACAGTCTATCAGTATAATGTCAAGTTCCAAAACCTCGCTCGCTATGCAAAGCAAGACATTCCTGATGCAAAGAGTAAAATCTATCAGTTCCGTGGAGGTCTCAAAGATGAACTTCAGCTTGCTCTCACTTTGTTCGAGCCAGACGAATTCGATAAGTTCTATAACATGGCTTTGAAACAAGAAGCAGCTCAGCTTAAGATGGAGGCTTCTAAGAAGAGAATTCGAGATGCTGTTCACTCTTCCTCATCGTCTCAGTTGGCTGCGAAACAACAGAAATTCTGGCTTCCTCCTCCTCCAGTGATTCGAGCTCCATACAACAACTCCAACAACTTCAACAACTCCAACAACAAGAACTCTAGTGGTCGTGGTTTCTCCCACCCACCCAACCCGAGCAACCAGTCGAAGAAGCAGTTTCAGTCTCAAGGCTCCAAGTCCAGTGGCTCTCTTTTCCGTCCTCTCTCTGAAGTGGTGTGCAACAAGTGTGGCCAGAAGGGTCATTATGCCAACAGATGTCCGAATCCGAAGCGTCTTCCTCCTCCTCCTCCTGTCGGTACCGCTATGGTCAAGCATGATCCAAAGGCTGCAAGGGTCAATCTGATGAATGCAGCACAAGCGGAGGCTTCTTCTGATGTCATTTTGGGTAACCTTCCAGTGAACTCTGTTCCAGCTAAAGTGTTATTCGATTCGGGTGCATCATGCTCTTTCATGTCTCAACCATTTGCATCCAAGTATAATGTTGACATCAAAAGCTTGCCAAGGGAGTTATCAGTTATTTCTCCGGGGAGACGAATGCATTCCAACATATATGCTCCGGATGTTTCTATTCGCATGGGCGATTATCGATTTTTGGCTTCTCCGGTGATTCTTGGTCATTCTGACATCGACCTCATTCTCGGAATGGATTGGCTTTCTCAGCACGATGCTCACATTGATTGTGCTCAAAAGGAAGTCAAGTTGACTCATTCTGATGAAGATGTGATTATCTTCGCCTCCAGGGATAATACTATTCGGCTTTTCTCTCTTAATGATAAGGGTGAAATTAATGCCATAGAGCAAATTCCAGTGGTGAACGAATATCAAGACGTCTTTCCAGAAGATCTTCCAGGCATGCCTCCACACCGTCAGGTGGAGTTTGTCATTGAACTCGAGCCGGGCACTGAGCCTGCTTGCCGGCGTCCATACAAGCTCTCTCCAGATGAATTGAAGGAATTGAAGAAGCAGCTTGATAAGCAGGAGAGTATGGGTCTCATCAGACCGAGTACATCTCCGTGGGGCTGTGGCGTCTTATTTGTCAAGAAGAAAGATGGCACGGAGCGTCTCTGTGTTGACTACCGGCCATTGAACAAGAAGACGATTAAGAACAAGTATCCGCTCCCCAACATCAACGAACTCTTTGAGCAGCTCAAAGGAGCAAAAGTGTTCTCTAAGCTTGACCTCCGAATAGGCTATCATCAAATTCGCATTCGCGAGGAAGACATTCCCAAGACGGCCTTCAGAACGAGCTACGGTTCATACGAGTACACCGTCATGTCCTTCGGCCTCGCCAATGCTCCTCCTACCTTTTCAAGGATGATGCATTACATCTTCAACCCCTATACTGGCGAGTTTGTGCTTGTGTATCTGGATGATATTCTGGTGTTTTCCAAGAATGAAGAAGATCACGAAAAGCACTTGCGTCTGGTTCTTGATCGACTCCGAGAGCATAAATTCTATGCCAAGTTCTCCAAGTGCGAGTTTTGGCTCGACAAGGTTTTGTACCTGGGCCACATCATCTCAGCTGACGGTATTGCGGTTAATCCCGAGAAAGTTGAAGCAATTGTCAACTGGGAAGCTCCTCAGAACGTCAAGCAGCTCCGCAGTTTTCTGGGTCTTGCCAGCTATTGCAGAAGATTTGTTGAAAACTTCTCCAAGATTGCCAAGCCTCTTTCCAACCTGCTTCAGAAGAATGTCAAATACTTTTGGTCTCCCGAGTGTGAAGTGGCATTCAAAACCCTCAAAGAGAAGCTTGTTTCTGCTCCAGTTCTGACTCCTCCGGATGATACCAAGCCATATGAAGTGTTCTGTGACGCTTCTCTTCAAGGCCTTGGTGGTGTGCTTATGCAAGATAAGAAAATTGTGGCATATACTTCTCGGCAGCTCAAGCCCAGTGAGAAGAACTATCCCACACATGATCTCGAGCTAGCAGCTGTGGTACATGCTCTGATTACGTGGAGACATCTGTTGTTGGGCAGAAAGGTCGACATCTTCACTGATCACAAGAGCTTGAAATACATCTTCACACAGCCGCATCTGAACCTCCGCCAGACTCGTTGGGTCGAAATGATCCAAGAGTACAACCCCAGCATTGAGTACACTCCAGGCAAGGCGAATGTGATTGCAGATGCTTTGAGCAGAAAGGCATATTGCAACAGCCTTCTTATCAAGCCGTACCAGCCTGAGCTTTGTGAAGCATTCAGGAAGCTCAACCTCCAAGTTGTTCCGCAGGGTTTTCTTGCAAATCTCCAAATTGCTCCTACCTTGGAAGATCAAGTCCGTGAGGCCCAGCTCAGTGATACCATGGTGAAGAAGGTGAAACATGGGATTGCAAAGGGCACTCCAAAATACAAGTGCTTCCGTGTTGATGAGAGAGATACCTTGTTCTTCGAGGACAGACTCGTTGTTCCCAAAGGTGATCTCAGGAAGCTCATAATGGAAGAAGCTCATGATTCTCTCCTTTCCATTCATCCTGGCAGTTCCAAGATGTATCAAGATCTCAAGCAGTCTTACTGGTGGACACGCATGAAAAGGGAGATTGCCCAATTCGTTAATGAATGTGATGTATGCAGAAGAGTGAAAGCAGAACATCAACGTCCACCCGGTCTTCTCCAACCTCTTCCTATTCCCGAGTGGAAGTTCGACCATATTGAAATGGACTTCGTCACTGGCTTTCCTAAATCCAAGCGAGGCAATGATGCTATCTTTGTGGTGATTGACAAGCTTACCAAAGTTGCTCACTTTCTTCCAGTCAAAGAATCAATCAATGCAGCTCAACTTGCAGAGCTGTACACTTCCAGAATTGTGTCCCTACATGGCATTCCTCAAGTGATATCCTCAGACCGTGGCAGCTTGTTCACATCAAGGTTCTGGGACTCCTTTCAGTCCGCCATGGGCACGAAGATCAGGTTCAGCACTGCCTTTCACCCTCAGACTAGTGGTCAAGTCGAGCGTGTGAATCAGATCCTAGAAGACATGCTCAGAGCCTGTGTCATCTCCTTCGGCATGAAATGGGAAGACTGCCTTCCATTTGCCGAGTTCTCTTACAACAACAGCTTTCAAGCAAGTGCAGGCAAAGCACCGTTTGAAATTCTCTATGGCAGAAAGTGCCGTACCCCTCTCAACTGGTCTGAAACAGGCGAACGCCAACTTCTTGGCAATGACTTGATCTCTGAAGCCGAAGAAATGTGCAAAGTCATACGTGAGAATCTCAAGGCCGCTCAGTCGCGTCAGAAGAGCTACTATGACGGCAAGCATCGTGATTTGGCTTTCGACATCGGTGATCATGTCTATCTCCGAGTTTCTCCGATGAAAGGAACCCAAAGATTCGGTATCAAAGGAAAACTTGCTCCTAGATACGTCGGTCCTTTCAAGATTCTTGGCAAAAGAGGCGATCTAGCCTATCAGCTCGAGCTCCCTTCCAACTTTGCAAATGTTCATGATGTCTTCCATGTGTCTCAGCTTCGCAAATGCTTCAAGGCACCTGAGCGCATGATTCCGTTTGAGGAGATTGATCTTCAACAAGACCTTTCCTACCGAGAGCATCCAGTTGCAATTCTCGAAGAAACCGAATGCAAGACTCGCAACAAGTCCATCAAGTTTCTGAAAGTCAAGTGGTTACATCACACAGACCGAGAAGCTACCTGGGAACGAGAAGATCATCTTCGTTCCGAGTACCCTTCCTTTTTCCAGTCCTAGATCTCGGGACGAGATCTTTTTGTAGTAGAGGAGAGTTTGTAATGCCCCGGATGTAATACTTTCCCTTTTGGGTATATAATATATCTCCGGCTTCATCTATTTCCATTTCGGGTTCTTTGTCTTTCGGGCTTTCGTCGTTTTGTTGTGTGAGTGTGTGGCATTCATTCATATCATGTAGACATGTGCATCGCATTGCATTTGTGTTGTGGGTTGCATCCGGTTCGTGGCGTTCCTTCCCGTTGTCCGTTTCGTGTTCCGGAGCTCCCTCACGTGTCCGTGACGTCCCGTAGGCCTACTTTGTTGTTCGGGCGTTTTTCGTTACCGGTGTGCCGCGAGGTTGTTTTGTGTGTTGTTGTTTTGTTGTGTGCAACCCGCCTCTCAAATCTCATCTCGTTTGGACTCCGTTGACTTTTCTATCCGTTGTTCGTGTTGGTCCGATGTGCCTTCACTTCGTGTCCCGAAAACATCCCTACTGCAGTCTCTTTTCTCCTCCTAGGCCTTTTAAATCTACCCCCGCGATCGGATCCGTGGGATCGTGATCGGAGGGCTCCTAGCGCCCCTAAATCTCCCCCTAACCCAAAAAAACTGCTACATATAGACCCCCCTAGTCTATTTTTGGGCATCCCCTTCTTCTTCCTCCTCTCTCCCCTCTTTTTTTTTTCATTTTCTACTTCAGATCCAAAAGTCTTCCCGGATCCCGAGGGGATCCACCGAAGGATCCATCCGCCGCCGCAATTTTCCGTCGGGTCGAAGCCCCCTGGCGCCAGATCAGATCTGGACGCCAGGGTCAACGCCGCCCAGCCTCCGCAGCGTCCCGACCGGCCCTCCTCGAGCGCCAGGCTTCGCCGCGCCGGATCTCGATCTGGGGGGACCAGATCGTCGGCCCGCTCCACATCACCGTTCCTCCACCGGGCCGTGCCGCAAGGGCCCAGCGCTGCTTCCTTCGCCAGCGCCCACGTAGGCCTCACCGCACCGCGGGCTCCCTCTCCGCGTTTCGGCCCAGCCGCGGGCGCGCCACCGCGCCGGCTCCCTCGCCTCAGTGGGCCGCGCCGCTCGCCGAGCCGGCCTGCTCCGCCAGCCGCCCGACCGGCTCCCGCCTGGGCCGAGGCCCCGGACCGGGCCTTCGCCAGCCGCGCCGCGAAGCCGCCGCCGCCACCGCGCTGTGGGCCGCCGCCAGTTCGGGCCCGCACCAGATCTGGGCCGCCGGACCCTCAGATCCCCACCGGCCCACTCCGTTCCTCAGATCTGATCTGCTAGGTTGACTTCTATCCTTCTAAGTCCCTTTTAATCCTGTTCTGCAATGCAATCTTTGACCTGCTGTAACTTTGTGCCTGTTGCTCCGATTTGCGCGTGTGATATGTCCAGACGTTCGTGGAGATGTGCTCTACGTTTTACCTGTTGTTGTCATGCATGTTAGAGGTCATCTAGACACTTGTTTTGCTGTTGCAAGAGTGCATCATGTTATAAACTGCTGTTATGTGTTATTTTCATGCCACCTTTGACTTGTGATATCTTTTAGCTCGTTTGTCCAAACGATGCAAATGACATGTCCACGTGTTCGTCTTGCCACGAACTACGTGTTGCTTGTGATAGGTTGCATGGTAGATTTATTATTGCCTTGTTATCATCGTTGCAAAGTGCCATGTTCATATGTTGTGTTTTCACTTGTTATGAAATGCCATCTTGATGAGCACGTTGTAATCGTTGTGTTCACCTCTATGAAGCATGCTTGTGTGTTTCGGGATCACCTTCATGTGCACTTTGATGAGGTGCTTACCCTTTGCCATGTTTAGTTTCGAGGTGACTTAAACATGCTCTTTTTGGTGCTATGATGATATTGCTGTTTTAGGACTTAGTGATTTTTTCACTAAGTCTGAAATCTGTAACGTTCCGATGCCATGTTCGTGTGATGTTCTAGGACAAAGCATGTTAGTTTTGGGGTGGATTTTGATTGTTCCTTGTAGTATATATTGTTGTCTTTCCATCCATGTCCTCACATGTCCATTTGAGTGGCTGTAGCATGTTTATCTTTTGCTCTAAAGTTTCAATAAAATTCTGCTGCCAGAATTTTATTGCAAAGTTCAATATGTCCAAGATCATTGCAATTGATCCGTGACTCCGTTGGGGGTGCACTTTGGACCTAGTTGCTGTACTATATGTCTAGTTTGTGTTCAAGTCCTTTGCCATGCTTTTTGGGTGCTGTAGCTTAATTATTTTGAGCTCCAAAGATGCTATGTTGCTGTAATTTTCAGCTTTCGCTCAAATCTTGTTTCGGGCATAACTTTTAGCCCGTAACTCCGATTTCAGCGAATCTTATATCAAACTTGGGTGATTTTCTGTGTAGATTAATAATATCAGATTGTTATCTTGTTTTGAGGTGTTTTGCTTGAGTGATGTTTTACGTGCTCCATGTGCATCCTTAGTGCATCCATCATGCATTCATGTTTTTCGAGTGCGCATTGCATCTTGTTGATTGGTGCTTGGTGTGATTGTTTTTGTTTAGAGCCGGAAGCTGAGACCGGGTACGAAGTTGAGCACGAGTTTTCCAACGAGGTTGAGCACGAGGACCCTTCTTACGATCCGAACGACTTCTCTTCAGGCAAGATGACCGAACCCCGATAACATTACTATCTTTGCCTATTGCTAGTAGTCTCGATCTATAGTTTTGCCTCGATGCCCATGTTCTTCTTGTCAGCCTCCTACTTGTAACCAATTGCCATGTGTAACCACCCTACCTATGCAAACCGTTGCTTGGCTAAGTACGCTTCGCTCAGCCCTTCTTATAGCGTTGCTAGTTGCAGGTGAAGATCGAAGATGCTTGCTTCATGATGAAGTTTGGTTGGGTTATATCACACTATATAAATGCTTTAATTGAAATCATCTATATATTGGCAAGGGTGGAAGGCTAAGCCTTTTGCTTGGTGTTTTGTTCCACTCATGCCGTTAGGATCCGTATAAGCCGGTATTATGTTCCTTGATTATGCGTCCCTAACACGGTTGGGGTGTATGGGACCCCCTCGATAAACCGCTAAGTGCTAAGTCTTTTCCAGCAAATCCCAACATTGGTACTGTTTGCCTAATAACAAACTAAACATGCATAGGGAGTAATTAACCCTCTTTCTTAATCAACAACCCCGGGCCAGTGCTCCACATGAGTGTTGGTCCGAAACGGACAACCTGCGGGGCCACCTCGAGGAAACTCAAGGTCTGGTAAAAACCCGTAGCTTGTCCCATCCGGTCGTGGCCTGAGACGAGATACGCGCGGCTACTATCAGGGTGTCGGCACGCCGGGAGGATTTGCTGGATTAGCCTTACCTTAGCTCGGTATATCTTGAGCACGGGATTCCGAGGATAGTCGGGTCTTCCCACTTTGGAGTTGCGACTCCGCGGATCGTGGGCTTGTAATGGGTCAAGTTGGAACACCCCTGCAGGGTTTTGAACTTTCGAAAGCCGTGCCCGCGGTTATGTGGCAGATGGGAGCTTGTTAATTCCGGTTGTAGATAACTTGACACAATGTTACTAATACACTACCAGCGTGTGTTCCGTGACTGTCAATTTCCGAATCGGGATTCGGGAGTTGAACACGGAGGGGTTATGATTGTGGAGCTTGTAGCTAGGATCACTTCGTGATCACTTCTCGCCGATGCCTTCTCTTCCCGCTCTCACTTGCGTAAGATAGATGCTAGTTGCTGCTGCAGACTTGTTCTTTCTTCAGCCTTATCCTCACCTAAAGGCTTAAATAGTTCTGTTACCCGGGAACGGGATTGCTGAGTCCTCTGTGGCTCACAGTTACTTCACACACCAGATGCAGGTCCAGCTGTGAGCTATCCAGGTGATGGCACCGAGCTGGATTGGGAGTACGACGAGGAGCGTAGTCGGTACTACGTGCGGTACCCGGACGATCAGTAGTGGAGTCTCTTACTAGGATTCGATCCGCCTGTGGTTTATTTATCTGAGTTTGGTACTTTGACTTTTGGCTTTTGCCCTTAGAGGGTTGTAGTGCTCGTAATGTATGATGTTTGAGACTTGTACTGTAATTCTGTGACGTGGCGAGTGTAAGCCAACTATTTTCAGTTTACTATCCCTCTTTTACATGAGTTGTGCAAAGATTACCAAACTTGAGATCATTCTAGGATGGACTTATGCCTTTAAGTCGTGCCTCGACACGTAGGAGGTATAACTCCATCCTGGGCATTACATGGAAACAAGGCCTAGGCTTCATACTTTCGCTAGTGGCAACTCCCAACAACATTAACATAATCGAATCACATGATATTTCCCATAAAACATGCAAGGGGGACGCACTCGGAGGTCATTCCTTTCTGGTCAAGAGAGGACGAGAATTATGTAGGGCTACAAAAGCACACCTCAAAGTTCGTAGTTCTCAACCTATGGATTTCCCAATGTCACCGCGGCCATCCAAAGAGAGTACCACAATCACCACAACATATCTCAAGGATAGTCAAAGACAAGCACCAAGAGACTCTCAATCTTAAATCCACACACAAAAGAGGAAATAACTCATGAAAATATTCTTCTAATCTATGTCCAATAGACCGCTGTCACCTTGGTCTCGGAGATTATACTAGATAAAGACAAGTGAGTACATCAATCCAATACATAGAGGAAGGGGAAATATCATGGGATCACCCTAGATTAACATAGCCTATGATCACAACGAAGATCACATCATGGGAGAGAGAATTGACCACATAGCTACTGGTAGAAAACCTCAGCTCCGAGGAGGAACTACTCCCGCATCATGGAGGGAGGAAGCAACGTCGATGGAGATGAATCCGGGGGCACTTCCCCGTCCCGGCAGGGTGCCGGCACAGGAATTCTAGTCCCCGAAACTTGGTGGCGATGGCGGCGGAGATCGGAATAGCTTCTGGAGAAAAGGGTTTCGGAATCAGGGTTTCCGCGACGGGTGTTAAATATATGCCAAAGGGGGTCGCCAGGGGAGCTAAGGGGGGCCCAGGCGGCCTGGCGCCGCGGCCAGGAGGGGGGTCGCGCCCTCTGGGTGCCTGGAGCCCCTGTGGCCCCCTCCGGCCCTACTTTGGTCGCATGGAAGCTTCCGGAACGCTGATTTTTTATATATTTTTCCCGGAATTTTTCTGGCAATTTACGTAATGGGAAAACCTGAAATACAAAAAACAACAGAAAACAGAAATTGGCACTGGGGTGCACTGAGTTAATAGGTTAGTCCAAATATGATCAAAAGTGTATGGAAGTGCATAAATGTCATAGCAATATCACACAAAAGAGGCATGGAGCAAGCAGAAATTATAGATACGTTTTGGACGTATCAACACCCCCAAGCTTAATTCCTGCTCGCCCTCGAGTAGGTAAATGATAACAAGCATAATTTCTGTGGTGACATGCTATTAACCATATAATAACTTTTCACAGTCACATGACAAATGCTTACTGAGATAATGAATCTTTAGTAATTAAGTTGCCTCATGAGAATATCACAAAGAACTGAAAGTTTTACAATATGATACTGAAAACACCCAATAGATTTGTAGTGAGCATGGTGTGCAAACATGACAAAGTGATATCTCGCTTGCCCCCTTTAGTGAAGAAAAATATAAATGCAGGGGCACCTCCGAGGTTTAAGTGACGACTAGATACAATGATTTCAGAATAAACGATATCATAATCATGCAGAAGACAATGGTACTTTGGGACAATGCACATTACACTCAGAATGACAATCATGCTCTCAATAGTTGGTGCTTTGAAGATAGAAGGTGGAGACTCTCGAACCATGGCTTTTGATGGCAAGGTTGAAAATCCGTGGTCGGAAACAAAGACTAAACATGTACCAGAGCTCTTGGTTTTTAAAAACAGAGGTAAAAAATTATTTTTTTGGAATATGCATATTTCGTCAACGAATGCTAGTAGATAACTCAATTACTTCTCGAGCTAGACAAGTTTCGAGGAACGACTCCCGTACGAGGACGATCACATCCCCTTAATCTCCTTTGTTTATCACTGCCAAAGTTTTCTGATTTCTCATGAACAAAGCGTGAAGGAGGGTTTGTTTGTTGTATATTTTTTTAATGAGCCGGGCGCACTCTTTGCCAGTTCCTTCTCGTATTAGGGGTTTGCACATTAGACATGCAATCCCGGGGTGAAGCTTGTCCAACTTAAAAAGATCATGAATTAACTACTACTTCCTCATGAGCTAAAACAGAGGCACAAAAGAGAAATGCTTTTGATTAATTTCGAGATGGTACACGAAAGTCTTCGTTAGGAATGGCAAGTAAATACCATGTATAGGAAGGTATGGTGGACTCATATGGCATAACTGGTTTAAAGGATTTTGGATGCACAAGCAGTCAGTCCGCTTAGTACAGGCGAAGGTTAGCAAAAGACTGGGAGCGACCAACTAAGAGAGCAATGACGGTCATAATCATGCAGAGCGACAAAGCAACATTGAATCTGGCATGGAAGTTATATCGCTACTGAGAAATTAAAGATCGTCAAGGCTTGATAGACTTTCTTTACAGTCTTAAATATGCGTGAGCATACGCCAAGTCAATCAAAATAAATTCTTGGAGGAAGATATCACTAAACCATACCACATCATAGGCAAACAAATCATGTTGGTACTTCAATAACACATTAAGAACCCCCCCAGCTATTTGAGACTAACCATAAGAAAACATGAACTACTAAGCACCATTATGCACATAGCATTTTTATCATAGACATATCAACCAGTGCAATAGAAGCCAACTCTCTTAACAAGATAAGCATGATAACTCGAGAGAGTTCCAGCGACCAACTAAAAAAAAGCTCTTTAAAAAGTAAAGCATGAAAACTAAGAGCTGAACATGACAGTAGCTATTGAAAGACAAAGAACATACACAGCAAAGATAAACATGAAAATCCTATGTTATGTTCTAGGTTGAAGTGGAGCGTGTTTCTCTCCCACACAAAGAAAGATGGGTTCCAACTTGTTATGAACAGCAAGCAAAGCTAAAGAAAACTAAAAAGGAAACTAAAAGCAAGACGCTCCAAGCATAGCACATAACACATGAAGTGATTAAAATATAGTGGAACGAAAGACGAACTGATAATTATTTATGGAGAAGGGGATGCACGGGGGCATCCCCAAGCTTAGACGCTTGAGTCTTCTTGAATATTTCTTGGGGGTGCACGGGGGCATCCCCAAGCTTGAGCGTTTGACCCTCCTGAATCTTTTTATCATCTTCCCTCGCACACTTGAAAACTCCCTTCATACATAACTCATCATAATCTGATTAGCGAGGTTAGTACCCATAATAAAATAATTTTTCCTTGATGGAAATAAGGGTAATCTTGAAGATCTACTGTTTCTCAAGATTGCCAAAGGGTTTTTGCAAAGAAAAAGCAAGCTCAAGGTTTGCAAAACGAAGAAAAGGCAAAACAGGACAGAATATGTGAAAAACAGACCAGCAGGTAGTAAATAATTTTTTCGGGGCACTTCTGCAACTCAAATTAAAAAACTCAGAACAGACGCCCGAAAGACAATTGTATAGAGCACGCTGTCGGAAAAATTCAGACCAAAAAGATGATCTGGTGATTTTATACGAATTTTTCTGTCCAAGGACAGAATCTGTTTCCTGGACAGCACGTCACAACTTTTGAACTTTCTTGCAATCGGAGGCTAAACTTGGCACAAAGCTGAAAAATAAAGATACAATGATGTTGATACAGTATTAACAAACATCAAGACCACTAAAAACTGAAAGCAAAGATAACAAGGGTTGTCTCCCTAGAGCTCTTTCTTTATAGCCATAAAGATAGGCTTAAGACTTTAATGATGCTCTCGTAGGAATAAGAGCTGAAGAACAAAAGAGAGCATCAAGAAGCAAATACCAAACACATTTAAGCCTAACATGCTTCCTATGCATAGGAATATTGCAATAGAATAATTCATTGAAGCACAAAGCAATAAGCATAGGAAGACAAAACAAGTGCAGCTTCAAAACCTTCAACATAAAGAGAGGGAACTTGACATTATTGAAATATCTATAAGCATATGTTCCCTTCTCATAATAATTTTCAGTGGGATCACGAATAAACTCAACAATATAAGCATCACATAAAGCATTGTTACCATGATCCACATGCAAAAAGGCACTCTTACTCTCCACATAAGCATAATCTTTCTTATTGGTAATAGTGGGAGTAGGACTATCATAAACAACTTGAACACTATAGATTAATTGTGTATTAGGAAGATGGTGTTCAACAAGGGAGTAATTCCCTCCATGATTATGACAAATTTCATAAGGATAATTTCTCCTTATGTCATAGGTACCTTTATAATCACTATAGATTGGAGTTATAACATCATCATAGTAGAGAAGAGCATTATCATTGCTAGCAACTATATTTGTAAACATGTTGTCTTTATTCTTACTAGCAAAAGAATTATCAATTATCACATCACTAGTGGGTAAAGGATTTGCAATCCTATCATCCCCAAGCTTAGAGCTTTCCATATCATCACTTTCAGAGTTGGTACCAAAAAGATTTTCAAGATCATAAGTAGCATTATCATCATTTTCCCAATCACAATAAGTAACATGCATATCATAATCAAAATCATCTTCAATAGTACCTATGGACGTATCATCAAGATGATAATTAAGGCAATAAACTTCACCTTCTTCTTTAAACTTACAACCGTTAGGATAAAAGTTGATGGGAGGAATATGCTCAGGCCAGGTTGATACCCATTCTTCTTCCTTCTTGCTCTTCTTCCTCCTCCTCTTCTTTTTCTTCTTCTTCAACTTAGGAGGGAGTGGTTGGAGATGAAGCTTCTCCACATATCCTGGTTTATCATTAGAAACAATAGGGGAAACTTGGGAGAAACTCTCCTTTTTATTAGCAGAAATGTAAGAGATATTTTTATACTTTGGTAAAGTTCCCTCCTTTCTAATCTTACTTATGTAATCATTTTCATGGCAATTAACAACACAATAGAGATGGCAATTTTGCAAAGTGTTTTTTATTCCTATGGCATTAACATCTAGCCAAGAAGTCTTTTCCGATAACTCTTCACACATCAAAAATAACATAAGCTCATCATAAAGATCGGGGGTGATCATGTTATCACACAACTGGTTAACAGTTATGTTTTGAAAGTGCATGCATTGAAAATTAAAGTGACCATCTATACAACAAAGTTCACAAGTAAAAGGATAAAGGTCACACAATTCTCTAGCAATTTCATTTAAATCTCTGACCCAAGTGATTGTTCTTTCATGCTTATGTTGCTTACAATACTTCTCTTCTTCAATCATAGGCCTTTCACAAGGCCTATCCACTCCACAAAAATTAACATGCTTATATAAAACTTCATTTTTAGGAATTGGATCATGCATGTTGCAATCATCATGAACAATTTCATTTTCTTTGAAAATCTCTTTAAAAGGTTCATGATGCTTGATCCAATCCTCCTTAGGAATATTAAGATGTGAAGCAAAAGATTTGAGGAAATCAACAAGGAGTTGAGAATCAAGCCCAAACTTAGCACTAAACTTATTAAAACTTGTAGTTTCAACAAAGGACTTAATGCAATCATACTCATAAATTATACCTGACTCTTTACCTTTGTCGATCTCCCAATCTTCAGTGTTGCGTTGAATTCTTTAAAGGAGTTCCCATTTAGCATCAATCTTTTCATTTGTGAAAGAACCCATAGAGGAAGCATCGAGCAAATCTTTACCCTGTCGAGAGAGCCTCGCATAGAAATTAGTAATAATCATATCTTTGGGGAGCCCATGGTTAGGACATTTTAGCATTAACGTTTTCAGTCTCCCCCAAGCTTGAGCTATGCTCTCTCCGTCATGAGGATAAAAATTATAAACATAATTCCTATTCTCACGGACTTCATGAAGAGGATAAAACTTGGAGTAAAAGAGAGACTGGATCTCTTCCCAGTCCAGCAGGTGAGAGTCATCTAGTAGCCTATACCATTCCAATGCTTTTCCTTTCAGTGACAAGGCAAATAATTTCCTCATGACTTCATCTCTTGTCAAACCTGAAATCTTAAACAACTCACAAAGTTCTGTAAGTTTCAACAAATGAATACTAGGATTGACTGTCCCATCATAACAATCATTCCTAATTATTTCAATTATCCTAAGTGGTATTCGGAACGGGATACATTCAGTAGGTGGAGGAGACTTCTCTACCACGGGTGTGGTAAAGCGGCCTTCCCCAAGCAGCGAACTAAGAGTGTCGTTTTCCATAAACATAACTAGTGAAACTAAAAACAAGAAACGAAAATATTTTAATTGCAAGATCTAGAGAAGGTACCTTCACTTACCTCACTTCCCCGGCAACGGTGCCAGAAATAGCTTGATGTCTACTACACGCTTCTATTCCCGTAGACAGTGTTGGGCCTCCAAGAGCAGAGGTTTGTAGGACAGCAGCAAATTTCCCTTAAGTGAGTAACCCAAGGTTTATCGAACTCAGGGAAGTGGAGGTTGAACGTACCCCTTTCAAGCAACCCTGCAATCAAGATACAAGAAGTCTCTTGTGTCCCCAACACACATAATACACTTGTCAGATGTATAGGTGCACTAGTTCGGCGAAGAGATGGTAAAATATGGATGATAGGAGTGGCAAAGCAAAGTAATATAAATCTGTAATAAGAAGTGCAGCAAGCAAACAAGTGGTAAACGTGAGCACAAATGGTATTGCAATGGTGGAAACAAGGCCTAGGCTTCATACTTTCACTAGTGGCAACTCCCAACAACATTAACATAATCGAATCACATGATATTTCCCATAAAACATGCAAGGGGGACGCACTCGGAGGTCATTCCTTTGTGGTCAAGAGAGGACGAGAATTATGTAGGGCTACAAAAGCACACCTCCAAGTTCGTAGTTCTCAACCTATGGATTTCCCAATGTCACCGCGGCCATCCAAAGAGAGTACCACAATCACCACAACATATCTCAAGGGTAGTCAATGACAAGCACCAAGAGACTCTCAATCTTCAATCCACACACAAAAGAGGAAATCACTCATGAAAATATTCTTCTAATCTATGTCCAATAGACCGCTGTCACCTTGGTCTCGGAGATTATACTAGATAAAGACAAGTGAGTACATCAATCCAATACATAGAGGAATGGGAAATATCATGGGATCACCCTAGATTAACATAGCCTATGATCACAACGAAGATCACATAATGGGAGAGATAATTGACCACATAGCTACTGGTAGAAAACCTCAGCCCCGAGGAGGAACTACTCCCGCATCATGGAGGGAGGAAGCAACGTCGATGGAGATGAATCCGGGGGCACTTCCCCGTCCCGGCAGGGTGCCGGCACAAGAATTCTGGTCCCCCGAAACTTGGTGGCGATGGCGGCGGAGATCGGAATAGCTTCTGGAGAAAAGGGTTCCGGAATCAGGGTTTCCGCGACGGGTGTTAAATATATGCCAAAGGGGGTCGCCAGGGGAGCTAAGGGGGGCCCAGGCGGCCTGGCGTCGCGGCCAGGAGGGGGGCCGCGCCCTCTGGGCGCCTGGAGCCCCTGTGGTCCCCCTCCGGCCCTACCTTGGCCGCATGGAAGCTTCCGGAACGCTGAATTTTTATATATTTTTCCCGGAATTTTTCTGGCAATTTACGTAATGGGAAAACCTGAAATACAAAAACAGCAGAAAACAGAAACTGGCACTGGGGTGCACTGAGTTAATAGGTTAGTCCAAATATGATCAAAAGTGTATGGAAGTGCATAAATATCATAGCAATATCACACAAAAGAGGCATGGAGCAAGCAGAAATTATAGATACGTTTTGGATGTATCAAGTACCAATCTAGATGCGTATTGGAAGTGGGAGCAATTAGCTAGAGTAGCTCCATGCAGAGCATAGTAGACATAGAAATTTGCGAAATACATACGGGTCAGAACGTGACAGACCCGTTGACTAAACTTCTCTCATGAAGCAAAACATGATCACACCTTAGTACTCTTTGGGTGTTAATCACATGGCGATGTGAAATAGATTATTGACTCTAGTAAACCCTTTGGGTGTTGGTCACATGGCGATGTGAACTATGGGTGTTATTCTCATAACGATGTGAACTATCAGTACTAAAACACATCGCGATCTGAAATAGATTATTGACTCTAGTGCAAGTGGGAGACTGAAGGAAATATGCTCTAGAGGCAATAATAAAGTTGTTATTTATATTTCCTTATATCATGATAAATTTTTATTATTCATGCTAGAAATGTATTAACAAGAAACTTAGTACATGTGTGAATACATAGACAAAACAAAGTGTCCTTAGTATGCCTCTACTAGACTAGCTCGTTAATCAAAGATAGTTATGTTTCTTGACCATAGACATGTGTTGTAATTTGATCAACGAGATCATATCATTATGAGAATTATGTGATGGACAAGACCCATCCGTTAGCTTAGCACTATGATCGTTTAGTTTTACTGCTATTGCTTTGTTCATGACTTATACATGTTCCTCTGACTATGAAATTATGCAACTCCCGAAAACCGGAAGAACACCTTGTGTACTATCAAATGTCACAACGTAACTGTGTGATTACAAAGATGCTCTATAGGTGTCTCCGAAGGTGTCTGTGGTGTTGGCATAGATCGAGAATAGGAGTGTCGGAGAGGTATCTCTGGGCCCTCTCGGTAATACACATCGTAATAATCCTTGCAAGCAAGCGACTAATGAGTTAGTCACGAGATGATGTATTACGGAACGAGTACATAGACTTGCCAGTACCGAGATAGAACTAGGTATGATGATACCGTCGATCGAATCTCGGGCAAGTAACATACCGATGACAAAGGGAACAACGTATGTTGTTATGCGGTTTGACCGATAAAGATCTTCGTAGAATATATAGGAACCAATATGAGCATCAAGGTTCCGCTATTGGTTATTGACCGGAGATGAGTCTCAGTCATGTCTACATAGTTCTCGAACCCGTAGGGTCCGCACGCTTAACGTTCGATGACGATCGGTATTACGAGTTTATGTGTTTTGATGTACCGAAGGTTGTTTGGAGTCCCGGATGAGATCACGGACATGATGAGGAGTCTCGAAATGGCCGAGACATAAAGATTTATATATAGGATGACTATATTCGGACACCAGAAGTGTTCCGGAGAAGTTTTGGATAAAACCGGAGTGCCCGAGGGTTACCGTAAGCCCCCAAGGGAACTAATGGGCCACATGGGCCTTAGTGGAGAGAGAGAGAGCGACGGCTAGGGCAGGCCGCGCCCCTCCTCCCCCTTGGGTCCGAATTGGACTAGGAAGGGGGGCGCCCCCATTTCCTTCTCCCACTCCCTCTCCTTCCTTCCCCCTCTCTCCCTCTCCTTCCTTCCCCCTCTCTCCCTCTTGGTGGACTCCTACAGGGAATAGGATTCCTATTCCTAGTAGGACTCCCCATCATAGGGCGCGCGCTAGGAGGGCTGGCCGGCCTCCGCTTGCTCCTTTATATACGGGGGCAGGGGGCACCCTAGAACACACAAGTTGACAATCTCTTAGCCGTGTGCGGTGCCCCCCTCCACAGTTACACACCTCGGTCATATCATTGCAGTGCTTAGGCGAAGTCGTGCGCCGGTAACTTCATCATCACCGTCACCACGCCGACGTGCTGACACAACTCTCCCTCGTCCTCAACTGGATCAAGGGATCGAGGGGCATCATCATGCTGAACGTGTGCAGAACACGGAGGTGCCGTATGTTCGGTACTTGGATCGGTTGGATCATGAAGACGTTCGACTACATCAACCGCATTACTAAACGCTTCCGCTTTCGGCCTACGAGGGTACGTGGAAACACTCTCGCCGCTTGTTGCTATGCTTCTCCTAGATAGATCTTGCGTGATCGTATTTTTTTTGAAATACTACGTTCCCCAACACTTGGCCCGTCACCATGGGAAGAGACAAGACGACGGCCTTGGACTACACGAAAAAGGCGCCGACGACGGGGAAGGGCAAGAAGACGAGCTGGGGGCCGACGTCGAGATCTGGACTGCTGCCTGGTTGGATCTAGGGGGACTGGAGCCGATCTGTAATGTGGCAAGAGGACATGGAGGAGATGGTTGATGGGGGCCTGATTGCCCATGAGTCCTGGAGGCTGCCGGGGAACGAGACCGAGCCGCAGCCGCAGGAGGGCGAGTGTGTCCTCCTTGCGACCCATGTCGACTAAGGTTTCTCCTTGCCACCACATCCTTTCTTCCGGGGTTTTCTAAACTTCTACGATGCCCAACTGCACCACTTCTCCCCCAACACCATCGCATATCTTGCTGCCTTCATCTCTCTGTGTGAGAATTTCTTGGGTTGCCGACTGCACTGGGGGTTTGTTCAAGCATATTTTTACTTGACGCTCCCAAGCCATCAAGAAGGCGAACCCGAGTGATGAGAAGGCGCACGTGATCCAGATGTGTGGCGGTTTAGGGATACAGACTAGGGGTAGGAGCACCTTTCCAAGCATGACCCTTCCTGAGTCGGTCAGGGGGTGGCAGTCGACCTGGTGCTACTGCAAGGATATCCCGACCCAGGGTCAATCGACCGGTCTTCCTCCATTCACCTTAGAACGAGTGAGTCAGCCTCCCTCGTTGATCGTGACCCCAGCTGAGAAAGTAGAGGTGGATATGTTGGTTGAGCGAGTAGTCTAGCTAGTCCGCGACGGTGTAACTGGCATGGATCTGCTGGAGGTATTTCTCAGTCGATGGATTCAGCCTCTCCAAGCCCGTGATCACCCGATGTGGATGTACTCGGGCGCCAATGACACTGCTCGGGTCCACCCATAGGAGGTCACCGAGAAGACGGTGGAGCAGTGGTTACGGAGCATCACCGGGAACAAGGACAACCATAGGGGGACTAGGAGAGTTCGTCCATTCGACGCTGCCCACGAGCCGGACAAGGTTCGATCTTCGTTTCTGAGTGACTTTTCCGCTCTGAGTTGGAGCTATCTTTGAATCCGATTGACGTTCGTTCAACTCTTTACCTTGCAGATTTATACTGAGATGTACTCGGTGCCCAATGGAGAGCAAGTCCAGGAGGGAGTGGAGGGCGGCGGCGAGGTCACCGACTGGAGATCAGATGATGAAAGCGAGGAAGCAAGTGAGGATTCAAGCAGTGACGAGGAGATCGAACCACCACCTCGCATCGAGAGGCGTTCCAAGATGACAAACGATCCAAAAAGTGCGCGCGGCAAGGCGGCTCCGCCCAACACGCAGGTACAGAAACACACTCAAACGACTTCACCTGATCCGACTGAGAAGGCCCCTAAGCAGCTTAAGGTTGCGCCTTTAAAGCCTCGGAAGGCCCTGCCTAAGATCAAGGTGGACATCCCGATTGCTTCCACGTGAGTGTTATACTTTTCTACTCTTCCCTTGTTCGAGAAATCTTATGCATCTTGTTGACTCGTCTGTTTGTTTGACCGGGTGAGTTCTGAAACTTCTAGTGATGCTGCTTTTGGGACCTCTATAGAGATTGACAAGGGCCACAACGATGAGGAGACTACAGACACGGCCACTTCTAGCGCAGGTATAGCTCTACGGCCATGGCTTCACTTTGGTGATCGTTCTGTTAGTCGACTGAGTGTTCTTTTGGGTCGAATGTTTTCTAGCACCGCCCAATGTTATCAAGCTACCAGATGATGATGATGAGTATGTAGAAGTGCCTCGGAGGAGCACAGGAAGGAGGAGCAGGAAGGAGCCTGCTGCTTCAGACACTCAGCCACAGGGTGAAATAGTTCGGGCTGTCGTTTCTTTTGTCGTTCCTGTGTCGACTGATCGTCTTTCAGCATCGACTGTCCAAGTTCTCGCCTCGTCTGTGCAGCCCAAGCTTCGGAACCTCTGGCTGCTCCGATTGTTCCATCATCTTCGCTCTTTGCCACCCACCATGTCCCGGAGGACCCAATGAGTGTAGCTAAGGAGGCTATACGCCAAGCGGGTCTGACGATGGAACAAACGAAGGTGGAGTACGAGGCTAGTTTGGCTGCTTACAATGCCAGTTCAGCACTCCGGGTCAATGTCCAGGTGAGTTCTTTCCTGACTGAGTTCTCTTCCGGCTGGTCGTTGTTTTGCTAGGATATTCTACCTGAAAACCGTTGATTTGTTCGTAAGATGATGTCTGTGGATGGGCGTTTGAAACTTTCACTAAACGTCTATCCTGAGACTGCCTTTGTTCCATTCACCCACTGGGTGTTCTAGCTTCTGCTACATAGTTCTTGTATTTCAATCGACCAGGTCGTGTCGATTGAACCAGTGGGGGCACGCAGAGTGCACCCACTGGGTGTAGTCCCCGAGACCATGGTCGACTACGGGCAGTCGGCTGTGGTCTAAGAATGAATGTTGTTGTTGTTTCTTGTATTCCTTCCACTCGTACTAGACGGATCGTGTCTAGTGAGAACCGGTGGGGGCACGCTAAGTGCACCCAATGGGTGTAGTCCCCGAGACCGTGGTCGACTGCGGGCAGTCGGCCATGGTCTAATAACAAATGTTGTTTTTTTAACTCCTTCCACTCGTACTGGACAGATTGAGTCGAGTGGGAACCAGTGGGGGCAGGCCAAGTGCACCCACTGGGTGTAGTCCCCGAGGCTATTGTTGAATGTTTAACTCGGTAGTAGTGTTAGAACTGTTTTGGTGTAGTAATTCAATCACTACACTTTATCAATTGGAAGCAATTGTCTTTACCCTTGTCGACTAATTTGTCTTTTTTGTTAACTGTAGAAATCTTGTGAGTTCTGAGCTCAATTTGCTTAACTTGAGAAGAGGCAGATCCAACTCAATCTCGATCTGGCGCTGGCCAGGGAGAACTTGCGGAAAGCCAAAGATGAAGCATCTGGTATGAAAGGTACGGAGCCTATCGACTGTATTTGAATGAATGTGCATAGCGAAAAAACCCGACAACTTCAAGCTCATCTGATGAGCGTTATCTCTTACAGATCAAATGAAGCAAGCCTTGGAGCAAAAGGATCTCGACTTGGCAGCAGCACAGCAGAAGGCGCAGGAGAAGACCGAACTCGCTAACCAGAAGCTAGCTTCATTCGGCAAGTTGGAAGAAGAAAATGCTAACCTGAAGACTGCCCTCAACGAGGCCAACAAAGAAGTGACGCGGCTGAAGAAGGATAAGTTGGCTCTAGACGACAAAGTTGGAGATCTCACCCAGAAGAGGGATGAACTGGAGACTTATCTGGGAGGACTCGACAAAAAGATGGTCCTTATGCTTGAAGGTATTTTCCTTTGTCCGACTGATTCGTAACTGTCGACTCGCCATCCAACTGTCGACTCGCTATCTCTATACGTGCAGAATTCTGCCAAAACTTTGAGGAAGAGACTGGAAGGATCGAGACGGGTCTGGATCCCGTCAATTCTCTTATCAAGGATGAGGTTGCGATGAACGTGTTGCGGCTAGAATCTCGCCTTGCCAGTGTCACCGGTTATCTTGCACGACTGAAGGTGGCAGTGTCGCGGATCCACATGGTGCTCTGGTGGGGAATCGTTCTTGAAAATGACCTCGAGTCTCTGATGACTCGGCTTAATGAGATCCCTGGTCGCATGCAGGAATGGAAGAAGTTGTCTGCCCGGTGTGGTGTTGACATGGCTCTGTCTCTGGTCCGTGTCCATTGCAAGGAGGCTAAGGAGGAGAAGCTGGCGGCTCTCAAGGTCGCCAACACCAAGAAGCTTCAATTCTAGTCATTCATGGACACTTTTATCGATGCTGGCACCCGCATTGCCGACGGAATCGACCTAGACAAATTTGTTGAGCCTGCAAGCCCTCCTCATGCGGAGTGAACAAACTTTATGCCATGATTCAATTTGCCTCAGAATGCCGAGTGATTTTGTAACCGTTAAACTCTTTCGGGCCTGATGCCCAAGTACTTCCGCCCGAACCTTGCGGGATTCATATAAACTTGTTTTTCCTTGGAATATGATTGCCTTGCTTTCACTGCTTTCAGACATTGCACTTGTGGCGCAGCTCGGAGTGCAGAGGTACATTGTACTTATGGCGCAGCTTGGAGTGCAGCGGTACATTGTACTTATGGCGCAGCTCGGAGAGCAAAGGTATGTAGTACTTATGGCGTAGCTCGGAGAGCAAAGTTATGTTGTACTTATGGCGTAGCTCAGAGAGCGAAGGTACGTTGTACTTATGGCGCAGCTCGGAGTACAACCAAGTCTCTGAGTGAGAGGGTTGCTCTTCACTCGGAGTGTTTTTGAAGCTTAGATGAGTACGGGGTCGCATCTAAGCCCCCGAGTGAGAGGGTTGCTCTTCACTCGGAGTGTTTTTGAAACATAGGCGAGGACGGGGTCGCAGCTAAGCCCCCGAGTGAGTGGGTTGCTCTTCACTCGGAGTATTTTTGAAACTTAGGCGAGTACAGGGTCGCAGCTAAGCCCCCGAGTGAGAGGGTTGCTCTTCACTCAGAGTGTTTGTGAAACTTAGGCGAGTACGGGGTCACGGCTAAGCCCCCGAGTGAGAGGGTTATTC
>LR738713.1:368221990-368250211 GCA_902687465.1 Secale cereale | reverse complement strand
GATACTTAGGCGAGTACGGGGTCGTAGCTAAGCCCCCAAGTGAGAGGGTTGCTCTTCACTCGGAGTGTTTTTGAAACTTGGGCGAATCGGATTCACAGCTAAGCCCCCCGAGTGAGAGGGTTGCTCTTCACTCGGAGTGTTTTTGAAACTTAGGCGAATCGGATTCACAACTAAGCCCCCGGGTGAGAGGGTTGCTCTTCACTCGGAGTGTTTTTGAAACTTAGGGGAATCGGATTAGCGGCTAAGCCACCCACTGGGGGATTTCAACACATGTGCTTTTGGAACAACAATCATTATGATACTGCCAAACACTTGTCTTTGATAAGCAAACTGAAGGATTCTTATTACAACTCGTCCATTCGAGTGTTTTAAGTGTAGAAGCGGCGGAGCAGATCTGCGTTCCACGAGCGTGGCTCGTCTATTTTCTTGGCCACATTATAGAGGTGATACGCCCCGTTGTGGAGCATTTTGGTGATGATGAAGGGGCCTTCCCAGGCCGGAGCGAGCTTGTGAGGTCATTTCTGATGTACTCGGAGTACTAGATCTCCTACTTGGAATGCTCGGCCTCGGACATTACGGGCATCAGCGGCGGAGCCAGCGTATAGCTATTGGGTTCAACTGAACCCAATGGATCTTTTGTCGTACTGGGTATATATACGTATCTGAGGGATGTGAACCCAATAAAATATTCCGGCTGACCCCAACACATATCACATACGTGGAAGAAAGGCCCAGAAGGCAAAAGCCGACATAATCGTTTTACCAGAACCGTGAGTGCGTGACTCACGTAATCGCTTTTACGAGAGTGCACGCAACCGCGCGCGGCACGCCTCGTCGAAGCCTGTTCTTTTCATTGTTTGTCTATTCGTTTATCTAATTCCCATCTCGCCTATTCGTGTCGCTCGACGCCTTCGCCGCCGCCGCACGCCCACGGCAAGTAGACGGCTACAGATCGACATCGGTAATACTAAAACCCAAAATTTGAGGTAATTACATTATATAGCCGCATCTCCTCTCCTTTTTTGTATGTTTTATCTACCCTAATGCACCAGTACGGCAGTGACTGTTTTGCCCTAGTTTTGTGATTCATTTTTCTCCATGAACTTTGATTGATCTATGCTATGGAGCGGTATTTTTCGAACAAAACTCGGTCACCAGATCGAGATAATGATACAATCACATCAAGGTCACCCACTAGACGTAGGCTAAGTGCATAAAATGTCACTGCAACTAGTCTCCTGAAGCCTAATATCCATACAGAAATTAATTTAGATGAGTTGCCTTATGATCCCGCTGATCGGAAAAGAATTTCAGAGTACACAAGAAATCCAAAAAAGCAAGATGAGATTAGGTGCAGATATTTAATGAGGGTACCTTACAGGACACCATCGAATTTTGATTACCCAGAGAGGGAGATTGGTGATACTCAAGGAGATTTAATCCAGATTGGTTTAACAATTATGATCGTTGGCTTGAGTATAGTGATAAAGTGCATAAGGATTTTTGTTTGTGTTGCTACCTTTTCAGAGATTACAATTAGGGACAAGCTGGAAGTGATGCATTTGCAATTAACGGCTCAAACAGTTGGAAACAGAAAAGCAGACTAGATACTCATGAGAGTAAGGGTAATGTTAATAGCTTTCATAATGTAGCAGTAAAAAGATGTGATGCTTTGATGAATCAAGATCAGTCAGTTCATGTTGCTCTTGATAAGCAAACTGATCTTACAAAAAAGAAAAATCGAATCCGGCTTGATGCTTCCATTGATTCGCTGAGATACTTGTTGCATCAAGGATTAGCTTTCTGGGTCCATGATGAATCAGAGGAGTCAAAAAATAAGGGAAATTTCTGAGAGTTGGTACATACTTTGGCAAACCAGAATGAACCTATACGGAATGTAGTTCTTGTGAATGCTCCAAAAAACTGTAAGTGGGTATGTGGAGATATTCAAAAGGAAATTGCAAATTATTTTGCAAATGTAACATCAAATTTAATTGCCTCTATTTATGTTTTCTTGCAAATAAGAAATGTTCTCTAGTAAGTTCATTATCTTTTGTGCAGATAACTTTAAATTCTATTATTGAAGAAATTGGAGGTGATGTATTTAGATTGTTGATTGATGAAGCCGTTGATGTGTCTGACAAAGAGCAAATGGTAGTTGTTTTGAGATATCTTAGCAATCGTGGATTTATCATTGAACGGTTAGTTGGAATTGAACATGTGAAGGAAACATCAGCAACTTGTCTCAAGGCTACTCTTCAAAAATTATTCACTCAGATTGGACTAAGCATAAAGCAGGTTAGAGGCCAATGCTATGATGGGGCTCGAAAGCAAAGATTATGCAAGAGAATAAGTCAGCGTATTATGTGCATTGTTTTGCTCACCAGTTCCAGTTGGTTATAGTGGCGGTATCAAAGAAGCATGACGATATTGCAGATTTTTTTACATGATCTCAGTTTTATTCAATGTGGTTGGAGCTTCTTGCAAAAGAAAGGATATGATTAGAGAGAAACATCGAGAGGAGGTAATAAAAGCCATAGGTAGTGGGCAGATTAGCTATGGCACAGGGCTAAATCAAGAACAAACTTTTCAAAGAGCCGGGGACACACGTTGGGGCTCACACTACCGGACTCTTTCAAGTCTAGTGAAATTGTTTCCATCAGTTATGTTAGTTCTGAAATATGTTGAGAAAGAAGGCAAAAGTGGTAAGAAATGTCAGGCACGTGGTCTTGTAGCATATTTTGAGACCTTTGATTTTGTTTTTTATTTGCACATGATGTTGCATATATTGGGAAATGCAAATACTTTGTCACAATCTTTACAAAGGAAGGATCAAGACATCCTGAATGCCATCTCATGTGTGAAATCAACAAGGAATGAGCTGTAAGAACTAATGGATAATGGATGGGACTCACTTCTTGAGAAGGCACATTCATTTTGTGAAGAGCATCACATTGATAATGTAAACATGTAGGAGCAATATGTTAATTGGCACAAACCACAACACAAAACCAATAGGACAAACCTTCAACATTACCAAATTGAGTGTCTTAATTCTGTCACTGATTGGCAGCTTCAAGAGTTTGATGACCGCTTAAATGAGGTAAATTCTGCATTGGTTGGACACATGGCTTCTTTCAACCCAAAAGACTCATTTGCTGCTTTTAACTTGGATAGCTTAGTGAAGCTAGCCGAGTTTTATCCAGCTGACTTTGATTCAAGAAAATTGGATGATCTTGGTCCTGAACTTCGCACTTACATTGGCAATGTGCGAGCAGATGAAAGGTTCGCCAATTTGGACGGAATTGCTGATATTGCTAAACTAATGGTTGAAATAAATAAGCATATTACGTTTCCTTTGGTTTATCATCTTTTAAAGCTAGTACTGATATTGCTAGTTGCCATAGCATTAGTAGAGAGATGCTTTTCAGCTATGAATGCTGTAAAAAATGTTACGCTACAAAATGGGTGATCAATTCATGAGTGATTTTCTAGTCTGCTATGTGAAGAAAGATATATTTTCTACCATTACCAATGATGAAGTGTTTAATATTTTTAAGGCGGTGAAAGATCGAAAGGGGACACTCTAAATGTGAGTACCTTTACAATACTATTTCTCTTATTAGTACTTATTCAAAACATGTCAAACTAACTTGTCATTTTTTTTATGTTCAAGGAAGATGAGAAGCTACACGTGGAGCTACAAAGTTATCTGATACTACTCTATTTATAATATGTAAACAAGTGAATTTATAATTTTATTGAACGGGTATGTCTTGCACTCTTCAGTTTTTAATGCAACACAATCTGTGATATATTATACCATATTTCTATTCATTATGTTGTTTTTGGGTGCTATAATTTTGTTGTAAGATAATTTAAAATTATACTTTTCACACTTCACATACTAGTAGTAAGTTCTCACAACCAGTCATGGAGTGAACCCAATGGCCAAATTTCCTGGCTCCGCCCCTGACGGGCATGGAATCGACACAGGTCTTGTTGATAGATGGTCGACAGGATCAGAGCCATCTCGCGCTCTTCCTCCAGGAGATCGAGTACATCTTGGCATGCCTGTTCTGCTTCAGCTTCTGAGGAGAGTTCCACTCGGGGAGCGTTGTGCAACAAGTCACTCGGAAGTACAACCTCAGCGCCATATACCCTAAAGAAAGGAGTCCGATCAGTCGACCGGTTCGGAGTTTTTCTCAGTCCCCACAAAACAGACGGCAACTCAGTTACCCAAGCTCCAGTAGCGTGCTGGAGATCGCGCATCAGTCGTGGTTTCAGTCCTTGAAGGGTCAAGCCATTCGTCCTTTCTGCCTGCCCATTCGACTGTGGATGTGTAGTCGACTCGAGTGCCCTAGGAAGTGCAGTATGCCCTGAATTCATCCGAACCAAAGTTGGAGCCATTATCTGTGATAATGCTATGGGGGACCCCATATCTGAATATCAGTTCTTTGATGAAACTGACGGTGGTGCTTGCTCCGAGGTTCTTGATAGGCTTGGCTTCGATCCATTTGGTGAATTTGTCGACTGCCACAAGCAAATGAGTGAAACCGCTTCTGCCCGTCCTGAAGGGCCTGACCATGTCTAACCCCCAAATAGCGAACGGCCAGACCAATGGAATAGTGTTCAAGGCAGACACATGCTTGTGGGACATGTTTGAATAGAACTGACAACCTTCACACTTGTCGACTATATCTTTTGCCATCTCATTTTCCCGCGGCCAGTAAAATCCGGCTCGGTATGCTTTGGCAACAATGGTCCGAGAGGACGCATGATGACCACAGGTCCCCGAGTGGATTTCATTCAAAATCATTCGACCTTCCTCAGGGGAAACACAACACTGGGCGACTCCTGTGACACTTTCTCTGTAAAGCTACCCTTTTATCACAGTGAAGGCTTTGGATTGACGGACAATTTGGCCGGCCTCATCTTCGTCCTCTGGGAGTTCCTACTGAGCAGGTACGCGATATACGGGACTGTCCAATCGGGGGTGATCACTAAAACCTCTATGATCAAGTCGACTACAGCTAGGACTTCGATCTCAGTCGGATCGGTAGAACTTATCGGTTGCGGGGGCTCTTCCGTGAAGGGGTCTTCCTTGACTGATAGGGTGCGGAGATGCTCCAAGAACACATTACCGGGGATAGGCTTCCGAGTGGAACCTATCTTCGCCAGGTCATCAGCAAGTTGATTCTTGATTCTAGGTACGTGGTGGAGCTCCAACCCTTCAAACTTCTTCTCTAACTTTCTCACTGCGTTGCAATAACCGGTCATTGCTGGGCTCCTGACATCCCACCCCTTCATCACTTGATTGGCCACAAAGTTTGAGTCGTCTTATACCATCAGGCGATGGATGCCGAGTGAGATGGCCATGCGCAAGTGCCTCATACTCAGCTTCATTGTTTGAAGAATCAAAATGAATTTGGAGGACATAGCTGAGCTTGTCGCCTCTGGGGGACACCACTGCACCAGATCCACTCAGCATCTTGGATCCATACAAAAACATAGTCCAATGATCCGACTGAACTTGAGTCGGTTGCTCTTGTTCAATCCACTCGGCAACGAAATCTGCTATTGCGTGCGACTTGATTGCTTTCTTTGCTTCGAACTTGATATCTAACGGAAGGAGTTCTATCGCCCATTTAGTCACTCGACCAGTAGCGTCCTGATTGTTCAGAAATTCAGATAACGGAGCATTGCTGATGAATGAAATTGAGTGATCTGAGAAGTAATGCGCAACTTTCTTGGCGGTCAAGTAGATTCCATACACAAGCTTATGATAATACGGATATCTCTGCTTGGATGGAGTCAAGACTTCAGAAGTATAGTAGACTGGGCATTGAACTATGTAGGCCTTGCCTTCTTCTTCTTTCTCGACCGTGAGCACTGTGCTGACAACTTGTCCAGTGGCTGCGATATATAATAACAGAGGCTCTTTGCTAACTGGGGCAGCAAGCACCGACTGGGTGGAAAGCAGGGCTTTGAGCTCCTCAATCGCTGCTTCAGCTTCAGGATTCCACTCGAACTTGCCAGACTTCTTCATCAGTCGGTAAAGAGGTAATGCTTTTTCACCGAGACGCGAGATGAATCAACTCAATGCAGCCAAGCAACCAGTATGCTTCTGAACGCCATGCACATGCACGGGGTGTTTCATTCGGAGGATTGTGCTGACCTTTTATGGGTTTGCGTCGATTCCCTGTTCGGAAACGAGAAAACCGAGTAACTTTCCCCCGGGGACTCCGAATGTGCACTTCGACGGGTTGAGCTTGATATCATAACTTCTCAAGTTTGCAAACATTTCAGCGAGGTCAGCCAGTAGCTTGGAACCTTTACATGACTTGAGCACGATGTTATCCATGTATGCTTCCACGTTCCGACTGATCTGTTTCAGTAGACACTTCTGAATCTTACGCATGAACGTTGCGCCAGCATTCTTGACGCCAAAAGGCATGGTAACATAACAAAAACACCCGAATGGGGTGATGAAGGTTGTTCTTGTTTCATCGGGTCCAAATAGTCGGATCTGATGGTACCCGGAATATGCGTCCAGGAAGGACAAATGTTCACACCCCACAGTCGAGTCGACAATTTGATCGATGCGAGGGAGAGGGAAGTGATCTTTCGGGCAGACCCGATTGATATGTTTGAAATCAATGCACATGCGAAGTGACTTGTCCTCTTGGGGACCATGACAACGTTGGCGAGCCACTCGAAGTGGTATATCTCGTGGATGAACTCAGCTGCCAGAAGCCGAGCCACCTCTTCGCCAATCACTTTTCTCTTCTCCGCGGCGGACCGACGGAGATGCTCTTTGACAGGTTTTGCTTTAGGGTCAACTTGCAAACGGTGCTCAGCGAGTCCCCTGGGTACGCCTGGCATGTCGAATGGTTTCCATGCAAAGATGTCCCAGTTCTCACGAGGAACTAGATTAGCACTTCTTCCTATTTGCTGTCAAGTGTTGTTGAGATGTGAGTCGGAGCAACATTGGGATTAGTCGGATGAATATGCACAAGTTTTGTCTCTCCGGCCGACTGAAACGCAGACTTGGAAGCAGGTTTCTTGGCTCGCAACAAATCGCTCGGATCTGCATTCTTCTGATACTCTTCCATCTCTACGGCTGCAATCTGCTCATCAGCAATTTTTGAGCCCTTGAGGAAGCACTCTTCTGCTTTCTGCCGATCTCCAGTGACTATGATCACGCCCTTGGGACCCGACATCATTAAGGTACACATAACATGGTCGATCCATGAAACGGGCATATGCAGGCTTTCCCAGAATTGCATGGTAAGAACTGTGGAAATCCACCACCTCAAACATCAACTTTTCCTTGCGATAATTGTGCAAATCGCCGAAAACCACATCAAGAGTGATCTGGCTGAGTGAGTCGACTTTCTTCATAGGGATGACACCGTGGAACCACATGTTGCTCTCACTCAGCTTGGACATCGGAATGCCCATCCCACGAAGGGTCTCAGCATACAAGATATTCAGACCACTACCGCCATCCATCAAAAGCTTGGTCAGTTGAGTGCCTTCAACAGCTGGGTCGACCACCAACGCTTGCCGCCTAGGGGTAGCAATGCGTGCCGGATGGTCGAACTGGTCGAATGTAATGGGAGTCTTTGACCATTTCAAGTATGTCGTCGTTGCTGGAGCAACCATGTTTACTTCTCTGTTGATGACTTTCAGCCGACTCTTGCTCTCGATGTCAGCAAAAATCATCAAGGTGGAATTGATATTGGGGTAGCTGCCATCCTCCTCTTTGTCTTCATCCTCCTCGGATTCCTTCTCTTTCTCGTTGGGCTGACGCTTTTGGAAGCTCTAAATCAGGAGTCGACACTACCGAGTGGTATGCTTGGGGTAAATGAAATTCCCCTCTTCATCCTTTTTGGTGTGTATATGAGATGGCAAATCAAGCACATCATTTTCTGCTTGAACCTTCACTTTCTTGGGGATCCATGGACCTTTAGGTTTTCCTTTGTTCTTCCCCTGGTTCACGACTGCAGCCTCTCTAGGAGCCGCGGGTTTGGCTTTGCACTTCGGCTTACGATTGGAATTTCCATCATCCTGGGCGACTGGTTTGTTTTTGCCACTATGGAGTCGGTCCGCTTCTTCGCTGTTAGCGTATCGACTGGCTATTTTCATCTTCCGAGCGAGAGACATGTCTCCTATCCGATCGAATTTCAGGTTTAGCTCTCTGTACCGTACGCCCTCTTTAAAGGCGCAGACTGCTTGATACTCTGACACATTCTCCATTGTATGATGAAGAGTGGCCCACCTCTGGATGTAATCTCTCAAAGTTTCATTCGGCTTTTGGATGCAATGCTGCAATTCTGCCAGTCCGGCTGGTCGTTTGCAAGTGCCTTCAAAGTTCCTTACAAACACTCGGGTCAATTCTTCCCAGCTGAATATGCTACCACGGGCCAACTGATTTAGCCAAGCTCTGGCCGAGCCTTCCAGCATCGGAGGGAGGTGCTTCATGGCTACATCATCGTTGCTGCCACCAATCTGCAGAGCCACTCGGTAATCCTCTAGCCAAGTATCTGGCTTCGACTCACCGGTGAACTTGCTCACCCCTGCTGCCAACCTGAAGTTGGGGGGTATCTCAGCGGCCCTGATGGCTCTGCTGAAACATTCGGGTGCAAACACATGTACTCTGCTGCCATTCGGACAATCCCTATCCTGTCTTCTCTGTGTGCCCGGATTTTGTCAACCAGACCTTGCACGAGAATCGATCTTGCATCAAAGCCGGGTTTTCTGGGATCTACTTGGATCCTCCGCTCGTCACTATGCGGGCGCCTGCCATTGTGCCGCCGGGGCGAGTACGATCCGCTCCCCGGAGGTGGCGTGGGCACTCGACGGCGGTCATCTCGACCGAGTCGATGGTCATACCGATCATAGTTCCGACCCAGATGCTGCTTGGCGGGGCCCATAACCTTCACGCCGCGGGAGCGATCTTGGGCTGTGAGTCGACCAGACTGTGTCCGCTGCCACGGACCTGCTGTGAATTCTGCTGGGCAACTTGGAAACGGCTGAATTTTGTTCACCTGCTGCTCAAAGCAGCGCTCGAATCTGCAGTAAACCTCTTCCAGCTTCCGATTGAGATGCCGGATTGACTCTGCAATACGGGCCACATCTGTAAGATTCTGAATCGGAGTGCGGTATACCTGAGGCTCAGGAGGAAACATATGTTGCTGTCGTCGACTAGATTCGGAATCAGTCGGCGGGCTTGATCGCTAAGTGAACGCTGAAGGTTCTCCAGACCCACGCGCTCCACCACGGTGGCTAGGTATGCGGCTTCCAGGGCCTGAACCTCGGAAGTCTCTCCCAAGATGGGGGTCTGAAGTGCTTCGATGTTACAGTGACGCAACTCTTCCCTTTGCTCTGCAGTGAGGGGCTGAGGCACGTACCCATCGTGATCGTATGACTGACCATCGTCGCTGCCGCCGCCATCACCGCGAGGGTACCCAGGCGGACTGCGACGCGAGCCAACCATGAGGACTTCCGTCGCGGGGTCGCTGCTCCCGCACTCGGAAAGCGTATCTGCGGAGCCAGTCCACAGATCAATCGGCCCGTAGCGGTACTCGTCGGGCTCGATTGCTGCAACTTGGGGGTGGCCGACTGGAATATGGGAGTGTGTGTTACAGGTGATGCGAACCCCTATACTGGAGGAGGGGGTGGCTTATATAGAGTGCGCCAGGACCCCAGCCGTCCCATGTTATAGAGGGTTCAATGTACATAAAGATAGGATGTTACTAATAACGCCTGTAATAAAGAGTTATAAATGACCTTTAAGGCTACGGAGTGAATGCCTGAACATTGCCACACGGGGTGGCCTTTGATCTCCTATGCTTCGAGTGGTGCCTTGTTCGGTCGAGTGACTTGACCTTGGTCGAATGGAATTGGGGTATCCGTGTGAGACACATGGTCGAGTGGATTGCACTCTTCGGTTACTTCAGTCGGTATCTTTTGTTACCCTTGGAATGTCTTTGATCCTAGGGTAGTGACCTTGGGTAGGGCGTCTAGGTCAGGCCTATGACCCTACCCTAGGTCTGTGGTATCGTCACCGCCCACGATCGAGATGAGCCCCATCGGCACTGGCTCGACAACTTGACGCATGGGGAGGGGGCATGGACCCCTTTCAGTTGCCAATGACTCTGAAGTCCTCTTTCCCCCCTTTCTGTACGAGGCCGCCGCTCACGGCTATCGACCGCCCATTGGCCTTCGTTGCTCCTCCAACGATAATGGGTAGTTCGTCTGCTGCAGCAACGACGTGGATGGGGGGGATCGTTTTGATGTCCTGGAAGTGCACATGGTTTAGTTGTAGCCTTTTGAAATAAGAGTATCGATCTCACGAAGAGTACATGAATGGATCTTTGTCTCTCATGGGGTTTAAATAATAGTGCCCGTAGTTAATTGTGATCCAAAGCAAAGTGGAATCTATTGGAAATACTGAGTGATTGTAACAAACATAAATGTAAACTGCAAAAGTAAAATAAAGTAGGGCGAGACATGAGTAACGGTTTAGGACTAAAGCGTTTCCAGGGAGTCTGGATTCCCCACCAGTATGTATATAACACGACTGATGCCTGAGCATAATTCTAGGTTTGATTCCTAAGCCACTTTATATGTTTCTGTTTGCGTGTGAAGCCAGGTACGGATGTGTGCATACATGCAGCAACCCCATATCACATATGCCAATACCATTCATCCCCACTCCAGTTACCAAATGGTAATTAAAGGTCTCCCAGTGGCCGCAGTTAAAGAGGACTATGTTTCTCCCCTATTGCAATGATCCAGGAAGAAGGGAGATAGTCACTCTCACTAACCTACCTCCTCAATCGACCTTCACGCCAACAGTAATAACATACCGTCCAAACGAGGCATATTTCTGATGGTCGACTTCACCCAACATTGAGAATATTATTAACATAAACATATATATAGGATGTCAAATCCTAATATCAAATGATCAAAGACGTACTATGGTTCCTCCATATCCCTAGAATTAGGGAATCTACTCGCACATAGAGAGTACAAACGTTGCAGAATGGATAATGATGAACATGGTGATAACGAAAAAACAATACAAAATTAAATCCACAACGAATAATGTATTAGAATAAGATGGAGATTGGATGGTGATGATCGTGATTATACCATCTCGGTGGCATTGCGGTGTTGCCGTGGCGGTGTCCTTGGATGAATTACTTCTTCGTAATCCTTTCGAAAGCTAGGGTTATTTGTTCTGGGCGTGTTTTTGGATGCATTCATCCGCTCCCTATCCAATTCCACGGGGCGAAGCACTTGACCAACAAGTGGTGGCATTGCACAGTACGGCCACTGGTATGAGCGCATGCACTCGTACCAGACGTCGTCTTGATCTCTGGAGCCTTCCGTGTGAGTTGTTTCTTCTCCCTCATGTGCCACATTTTATGGTAGAGTTTTATCACATTAATTAATGTGATTCATCACTATCAATTGGCCTTCTTTCCTTAGACGCCAAATAATTCTCGGGCAAAGTATCCTGGTGAAAACATACAAAGGAAGGTACACGAACATGATAAAATCCAAACGATCCTAAGTTATGGAACGAAATTAATGGTAGAAATTGTCACAAAAATTGGACTCATCATGTTAGAAACATGCCCTAGAGGGAATCATGTGATGATGTTATTTCTCTATATATTCACGAGTTATTTGTATTGTCCTTTAATATCATCACTGTTATTGATTGGGGTCGTGAGGGACTTGGAGTAGTTGACCTTGAGACCAGTGTATGCAACATATAAGAGTTAATTGCATAAGACCACCACATTTGGCGCATCTTCTGCAGAAAACCACCTGGTCCCTAATCATTTGCAAATCACACTGCACATTTGGTAAACTTTTTGCAAATAGCACTTATCGCTCGCTTTGCAGCGTTTGAGGGTGTTTCCAACTGGTGGGACCCGAAACAGGTGACGTGGCATAACGGCCGGGCGGACGGTGCCGTTAGGTCAGCACCTGGTCTAACTGAATCGGTTGGCTCTCCCAACCCCACCAGCTCTCTCACTCTCTCGCCCGCATTCTCTGCCATCTGGTGCCGGTGAGCTCTTCATCTCCTCTCTGCTCTACTCGCCGCCACCCGGCGGCCATGGTGTCCTGGGACGACGGCGATAACAATTAGTCATCGGCGGCGCAGTACATCTCCTCCTGTGGCTCCCCTATGAAGGTCAGTTCGTTAGGTTCTGACAGATTTAGGGTTTTGATTCGGGAATTTGGGATTTAGGGTTTCTGCTACTTTCGGTCGATTTGAACTCCTTATTTTTGTTTTGACCCGATCCCAGCTACCATAGATGACCGTACCACTCTGGTTGTAAAGGATACTGATATCACTAAATTGATGGCTGTTGTTGACCAATTGAAGTTCATTCATGTTGCTTAAGGCAATGTCATTAACAATTTGAAGTTCAATCATCTTAAAGAGAAGAGAAGGAGGAGTTCTACATTGAGAAGTGTAATATGGATTGCATCATTGCCGAGCTGATGAAAGATAATGAGAAGTTGGTCTGTGATAATAAGGCCCTTGAGTGCTGCATTGTAGGCCTGAAGAAAGCAGGTGAAACCAACAAGAGAAAACTCAATGAGATAAGGCATATTTCTGATGAATAATAATTAGAGGATCTGACCTTGTTGGTCATTATCTTAAGTACCCTATGGACTGTAATGGGTGCCCTATGAATCTTAAGTACTAGGTTTATATTATTTCCTTGAACTATGGCTTGTAAGGTGTGACCTAAGTTGTGTGATGAATCTTAAGTACTAAGTATGTGTTATGTCCTTGAACTATGAATCTTAAGTACTAAGTTGTGTCAATTATGGTCATTTTGATGTGCTCTTTCATTTATGTTATTGTTTGTGATACCCTATGATCCTATGACCTAACATAATGATTTTAGGTTTTTTCGACCTCGGTCGACCCCGAATGACCTAACGTACTCATTTGGGGTTTTGTCGACCTCGCCCCCCTGAATTACCTAGCTTAATAATTTTGGTTTTGTCAACCTCGATCGACCCCAAATGACCTAACTTACTCATTTAGGGTTTTATCGACTCCGGTCCACCCCAAATGACCTAACTAAATCATTTTAGGTCTTGGATACCTCGATCCACCCTGAATGACCTAACTTACTCATTTGGGGTTTTGTCGACCTCGGTCCACCTCAAATGACCTAACTTGATTATTTTAGGTTTTGTCGACCTCGATCGACCCCGAATGACCTAACATAATGATTTTAGGTTTTGTCCCCCTCGATCGACCTCGAATGACATTTGGGGTTTTTGTCAACCTCGATCCACCCCGAATGACCTAACTAAATAATTTTAGGTTTTGTCGACCTCGATCCACCCCGAATGACCTAACTAACTCATTTGGGGTTTTGTTGACAGCAACTATCATCGACAAATAGTGAAGATAGCATCCTTAGAGCAACCATCATCAACAATCAGCATAAGAACCATGTAATAGAGAATCAATCATCGTAATAACAAGCACTCATGCATCAAAGTCTTCAACACAACATACTTAGGTAACTTACAACAAAGTCTCAAACATCATCCTTAATTAGGTAACTTACATTGTTCCAAATAGTAGATGGTTCAACCATCACCAGTTCCAAAAAATATTCTGCCAACACAGGCAACATACTTACTAATGTTTTTACCATCACCAGGTCAACACAAACTTACGTGATGCCCTTAGAACAATTGAACCACTCAGACATCTTAAAAGATGATTTTCTGACTCTTCCAGTACCTGCTGGTCTTGGAGGTAAGAAGTTTTTCCTTTGCCTACCAACAGCAGTAGTAAAGGTGTTTGGCCCAGCAACAGTAGAGGAACTGGGCCCAGCAGAAGATGCAATAGTGGTTGGTGCCCTTAAAACTCTCCTGGATGCAGGAGGAGCTGATGGAGCTTTGCTTGCTGCTGTTGTAGCTCTTGTTGGTGTCCTTGGAGCAGGAAGAGCTGATGGAGCTACCCTTGTTGCTGCTGGTGTAGCTCTGGTTGGAGCCCTTGCTGTAGGAGGAGCTGATGTAGCTTTGCTGGCTACTGTTGTAGCTCTTGTTGCTGCCCTTGGAGCATGAGGAGCAAATGGATTTGTCCTAGCTGATGCATCTAATGGAAATATGCCCTAGAGGAAATAATAAAATGGTTATTATTATATTTCCTTAATCATGATAAAGGCTTATTATTCATGCTAGAACTGTATTGACCAGAAACTTAAATACATGTGTGGATACATAAACAAATACCGTGTCCCTAGTGAGCCTCTACTAGACTAGCTCGTTGATCAAAGATGGTTCAGGTTTCCTAACCATAGACATGAGTTGTCATCTGATAACGGGATCACATCAAATTGTATCAGTAAACTGAACGGTCACATGCTATGCTAACAGATGGGTCTTTTCCATCACATCATTATCCTAATGATGTGATCCCGTTATCAAATGGAAAATCACGTCTATGGTTAGGAAACCTTAACCATATTTGATCAACGAGCTTGTCGTGGTGGGCGCACGGTAGATGCCAAGGGATGGCTAAAGATAGGAGGAGGCTCGAGGGAACTGGTGGGCTCCAAAGGCGAGGTTGGCATGAGCGAGCGCGGGAGGCAAGACATACCCAGGTTTGGGGCTCTCCGGAGAGATAACACCCCTAGTCCTGCCGAGTGTAGTTCATGTGTATCAGTACAGGGTTGCTCCTCGAGCTGTATGGAGGAAGGAGGGAGACGGGCCAAGGCTTAGGCTGGTTCTCCCCGTGGTGTGTGTCTCTACTAATCTGCTCTTGTCCGCCCTTGTTCTCGTGCCCATATGCATGAGGGCTCCTGGGGGGTTTTATAAGTAAACCCCTCAGGGGTACAATGGTAATGTTACAAGGCCGTGGGGCCAGGTTGTCATTTTCCAGGAAGCCGACGCTGGGACAAGCCGGGTACAGGGCTCGCCTGGTTCTCCGGGCGTGGGACCCGCCGGGTACGGGGGCACTATTGGTCCATCATGTCGATCGTCAAGGAGTGGCCGGGTTGAGTCGAGTATAGTGGCGTTCCATCAGGTCGCCGTCTGCTGGCATCATTGGTGATGATGATTGCACTGTTACCATGCCTCGGCTGACCAGAGGCATGGGTGGGGCATTGTTGCCTCGATCATCAGTAGATGGAGACTCGTCCCATCGTACGACTGGGATGGGACGGGAGCTGATCTGTGGCCGGATTGGGGAACATGCCACGGGATGAGCTGGCTTGTTGGGGAAGTCCTGACGTGTCGGGTCCGGCTCCCTTGAGCTGGTTGTTGGGGCCGAGTGGAGGGATCCGGTCAGGTTGGAGAGTTTGGTCGGGTCGAGGGATTTGGCCGGGTCGAGCGACCTGGCCGAGCGTGAGCCGGATTTAGGGGCGATGCTGGCCCCGTTGTTTTTGAAAAGGATCCGGCTTCCGTTGCGTGTCTAGGGTTCATCCCCCCGAAAGTAGTCCCTGAAGCTGTGAAGGTCCGCTGTCTTCGGATGGGAGGGCCTTCGCAGTTTCCCTTCCTTGGAGGCGAATTTGTGGCTGTCGGGTCCGGCAACACCCACTGTGTGCCGGCTTCCGGAAGCCGGATCGCGGCATCCTGACGGCGGAGGGAAACCGAGGAGTCCGCCGAATCTTGGAGAGATCTTTAAGTCTTCGCGCGAGCGCCACGTGGTGCCCGGAAGCCGGAGGGGCCTGACAGGCCACGCGCGCGACAGGACGGGGCGACGCGTTGGGGCCTGCGGCTGCGCGCCCTCAGTCCGTGCGCGTGGATTTATTGCGGCATCCGTAAGTTGGTTGCAGTTCTGGAGGCAGTTACTGCGCACGTACGTGCGTAGTTATTGCGGGGAAGTGGGATAGGCGAGCGCAAACCATCCCACTCCCCCATGTTTCGAACTGTGGCTTATAAATCGGGTCGAGGAGGGGGCGGTAGAAATCATTCTCGCTCGCGCCCCCTGCCTTTTTGTTCCTTCCTCTGCTTCTCGCGACCGCTGCGCACCACGACGCCCGTCGTTTTGAGCAGAGCTTTGCTGCCATCTTCTTCCTTCTCTCTTCACTGCCGATGACATCACCTACCTCCGCACGACCAAACATCTGTCGATGGAGACGGAGGTCATCGTGCACCTGCCGTAGGACGAGCGGGAGCCGCATCCCGAGGGCGCGGAGCGCGTGGTCTTCTTCCCACACTTCAAGCGCAGGTTCGGGCTACCGCGAGCGCCTTCTTTCGCTGGTTCCTGGATTTCTTCGGGTTCCAGCCCCATCATCTTGGGGTCAACGCCATCGTGCAGCTTTCGGGCTTCGTCACGCTCTGCGAGGGGTACCTTGGGGTCGAGCCTATGATCGACCTCTGGGTGCACCTCTTCTCCTTGAAGCAGCAGGGGTCAAAGGCCGGGGAGATGTCCGAATGCGGGGCTGCCATCATCTGCAGGCGGCCAGGGTCTACCTGCCCCAAGGTGCCACTGGAGGACTCTGCCAAGAAGTGGTAAAACTCTTTCTTCTACGTCCGCAATCTTGGCACGGACCGCATCAACTTGTTGCCATTCATCAACTCGCCGCCGTGGGCGAAGCAAAACTGGGCGTACTACCCCAGGCGCCCGTCGCAGGTGGTGGTCAACCTGTGCGAGCGGGTGTAGGTGATGAAGGAGCGAGAAGGGCTCACCGGTGCCGACCTCATCACCGTCTTCATCGCCCGACGAGTTTTGCCGCTTCAGCAGCGCAGCCACCTCAGCGGCTGAGGGCGGACCAGATCACGCGCCAGGTCAACGACATCTCCAAGTCCAACCTACCAGACGACCGGCATTTCGGGAAGCCCCATACAGCCGCGCGAACCCGGCACCAATGGTGAGTCCCTGGTCGCCGTATTTTGCTGCCGCCTGATACGTCTCCAACGTATCTATAATTTTTTATTGTTCCATGCTATTATTTATGATGTTTTGGATGTTTAATGGGCTTTGTTATACACATTTATATTATTTTTCGAAATAACCTATTAACCCAAAGGCCCAGTCCAGATTGCTATTTTTTGCCTATTTCAGGGTTTTACAGAAAAGGAATATCAAACGGAGTCCAAATGGAATGAAACCTTCGGGAGAGATATTTTTGGAGAAAAATACGCACGGGAGACTTGAGAACCACGGAGTAGGGCTGACGTGGCATCCACGAGGGTGGGGGCGTGCCCCCCCTATAGGGCGCGCTCCCTGCCTCGTGGGCACCTTGTCTGGCCCCCGGTGCCCTCCTTCCTCCTATATATACCTACGTACCCCGAAACTATCAGAACAACAGAGAAAACCCTAGTTCCACCGCCACAACCTTCTGTTCCCGTGAGATCCCATCTTGGGGCCTGTTCCGGAGCTCCACCGGAGGGGTGATCTACCACGGAGTGCTTCTACATCATCATCATCGCCTCACCATGAGTTGTGAGTAGTTTGCCATAGACCTTCGGGTCCATAGTTAGTATATAGATGGCTTCTTCTCTCTCTTTGGATCTCAATACCAAGTTCTCCTCGGTCTTCGAGGATATCTATTCGATGTAATCTCTTTTTGTGGTGTGTTTGTCGAGATCCGATGAATTGTGGGTTTATGATCAAGATTATCTATGAGAAATATTTGGTTCTTTTCTGAACTCTTTATGTATGATTATAATATCCTTGCAAGTCTCTTCGAATTATTGGTTTGGTTTGGCCTACTAGATCTATAGTTCTTGCAATGGGAGAAGTGCTTGGCTTTGGGTTCAATCTTGCGGTGTCCTTTCCTAGTGACAGTAGGGGCAGCAAGGCACGTATTGTATTGTTGCCATCGAGGATAAAAATATGGGGTTTATATTACTATGTTTGAGTTTATCCCTCTACATCATGTCATCTTGCTTAAGGCGTCACTCTGTTCTTAGGAACTTAATACTCTAGATGCATGCTGGATAGCGGTCGATGTGTGGAGTAACAGTAGTAGATGCAGAATCGTTTCGGTCTACTTGTCTCGGACGTGATGCCTATATATAATGATCATGCCTAGATAGTCTCATAATTATTCGCTTTTCTATCAATTGCTCGACAGTAATTTGTTTACCCGGCGTAGAATATCGCTATCATGAGAGAAGCCACTAGAGAAAACTGTGGCCCCCGGGTCTATTATCAACATATCTATCTACAATCTACTTTACTTTTCCGCTTTTACTCTCTGTTCTTATATCCAAAAATACCAAAGATATCAAACTATCATCTCTATCAGATCTCACTTTTGTAAGTGACCGTAAAGGGATTGACAACCCCTTATCATGTTGGCTGCAAAGTTCTTATTTGTTTGTGCAGGTGCGAGGGACTCGCGCGTGGTCTCCTACTATATTGATACCTTGGTTCTCAAAAACTGAGGGAAATACTTATGCTACTGTGCTGCATCTCCATTTCCTCTTTGAGGGAATACAACGCAAGCTCGAGAAGTAGAAAGAAGAATTTCTGGCGCCGTTGCCGGGGAGGCTTACGCAAAAGTCATATACCAAGTACCTATCACAAACCATTATCCTTCGCATTACATTTATTTGCCTCTCGTTTTCCTCTCCCCCACTTCATCCTTTCTGTTTTATTTTCCCTTCTTCTGTCGTGTGTTTATCGTTCGCTTGCTTCTTGTTTGCTTGTGTGTTGGATTGCTTGCTTGTCACTATGGCTCAGAACAATACCAAATTGTGTGACTTCTCCAATACCAACAATAATTATTTTGTTAGCACTCCGATTGCTCCTATTACTGATGCTGAATCTTGTGAGATCAATGCTGCTGTGTTGAATCTTGTCATGAAAGATCAATTTTCCGGCCTTCCTAGTGAAGATGCCGCTACCCATCGAAACAACTTTGTTGATTTGTGTGATATGCAAAAGAAAAGGGATACTGATAATGATATTGTTAAATTGAAGTTATTTCCATTTTCACTTAGAGATCGTGCTAAAACTTGGTTTTCCTCTTTGCCTGGATATAGTATTGATTCGTGGAATAAGTGCAAAGATGCTTTTATCTCTAAGTATTTCCCTCCTGCTAAGATCATCTCTCATAGATACGATATTATGAATTTTAAGCAACTAGATCATGAGCATGTTGCACAAGCTTGGGAGAGAATGAAATTAATGATACGTAATTGCCCCACACATGATTTGAACTTATGGGTGATTATTCAAAACTTTTATGCTGGCTTGAATTTTGCTTCTAGAAATCTTTTGGATTCGGCCGCAGGAGGCACTTTCATGGAAACTACCTTAGGAGAAGCTACCAAACTCCTAGATAATATTATGGTTAATTATTCTCAATGGCACGCCGAGAGATCTACTAGCAAAAAAGTACATGATATTGAAGAGATAGTGTTTTGAGTGGAAAGATGGATGAACTTATGAAATTATTTGCTGCTAAGAGTGCTTCTTCTGATCCTAATGATATGCCTTTGTCCACATTGATTGAAAATAATAATGAATCATTGGATGTGAATTTTGTTGGTAGGAATAATTTTGGTAACAATGCTTATAGAGGAAACTTTAATCCTAGGTCTTTTCCTAGTAATTCCTGTAATAATTATGGTAATTCCTACAACAACTCTTATGGAAAGATGCCTTCTGAATTTGAAACTAGTGTTAAGGAGTTTATGATTTCGCAAAAGAATTTCAATGCTATGCTGGAAGAAAAATTGCTTAAGATTGATGAATTGGCTAGAAGTGTGGATAGAATTACTCTTGATATTGATTCTTTGAAACTTAGATCTATCCCACCTAAGCATGATATCAATGACTCTCTTAAAGCCATGAGAATTTCCATTGATGAATGCAAAGAAAGAACCGCGAGGATGCGTGCTAAAAGAGAGAATTATATAAAAGCGTGTTCTTCTAGTCATCATGAAAATAAAGATGAAGATCTGAAAGTTATTGATGTGTCTCCTTTTAGATCCTTGTTTTCTAGTACGAATCTTGATAAAGATAGGATTGGAGAGTCTACTTTAAGGTGTCCCAATGATTCAGAGTTTTTTGATCTTGATGCTAAAATTTTTAAAAGTGGGAGTGAAGAGATTTGGATTTCAAGGGATTCAATTATGACAATTTCTCTTTGATTGATTGTATTTCTTTGTTGCAATCCGTACTAAATTCTCCACATGCTTATAGTCAAAATAAAGCTTTCACCAAACACATAGTTGATGCTTTGATGCAATCTTATGAAGAAAAACTTGAGTTGGAAGTCTCTATCCCTAGAAAGCTTTATGATGAGTGGGAACCTACTATCAAAATAAAAATAAAAGATCATGAATGCTATGCTTTGTGTGATTTGGGTGCAAGTGTCTCCACTATCCCAAAAACATTGTGTGATTTGCTAGGATTCCATGAGCTTGATGATTGTTCTTTAAATTTGCATCTTGCGGATTCCACTATTAAGAAACCTATGGGAAGAATTAATGATGTCCTTATTGTTGCCAATAGGAATTATGTGCCCGTAGATTTCATTGTTCTTGATATAGATTGCAATCCTTCATGTCCTATTATTCTTGGTAGACCTTTCCGTAGAACGATTGGTGCAATTATTGATATGAAGGAAGGAAATATTAGATTCCAATTTCCATTAAGGAAAGGCATGGAACACTTTCCTAGAAAGAAAATCAAATTACCATATGAATCTATCATGAGAGCCACTTATGGATTGCCTTCCAAAGATGGCAATACCTCGATTTATCCTTGTACCGTGCCTAGCTAGGGGCGTAAAACGATAGCGCTTGTTGGGAGGCAACCCAATTTTATATTTTTTGTTTTTGTTGCTTTTAGGGAATAAATATTGCATGTAGCTTCTGTTTAGATGTGGTTTCATGTTTTGTTTAGTGTTTGTGCCAAGTAGAACCTTTGGGAAGACTTGTGTGAAGTTTATATGATCTTGCTGTGAAAAATAGAATCATTAGCGCTCGCTAGAATGGTCACCAGATTTTACTGGAGCATGCTATTTAGGTGATTCTTTTTGCAAATGATTAATAGAAAAATTCCTCATGTTTAACAATTTATTTCAATTTTTTGGAGTTACAGAAGTATGCGAAAGTTACAGATTACTACAGACTGTTCTGTTTTTGACAGATTCTGTTTTTAGTGTGTTGTTTGCTTGTTTCAATGCATCTATGAGTAGTATTGGGAAGTATGAATCATAGAGAAGTTGGAATAGAGTAGGTTTAACACCAATATAAACAAAGAATGAATTCATTGCAGTACCTTTGAGTAGTGGTTTGTTTTCTTATACTAACGGAGCTCACAAGATTTTTGTCTAAGTTTTGTGTTGTGAAGTTTTCAAGTTTTGAGTATTGCTTTGATGGACTATGGAACAAAGGGTGGAAAGAGACTAAGCTTGGGGATGCCCAAGGCACCCCAAGGTAAAATTCAAGGACAACCAAAAGCCTAAGCTTGGGGATGCCCCGGGAAGGCATCCCCTCTTTTGTCTTCATCTATCGGTAACTATACTCGGAGCTATATTTTTATTCACCACATGATATGTGTTTTACTTGGAGCGTCATGTATAATTTGAGTCTTTGCTTGTTAGTTTGCCACAATTATCCTTGCTGGACACACCTTTTAGAGAGACTTAAATATGGCCTAGGAATTGATAGAACACTCTATGTGCTTCACTTATATCTTTTGAGTTGAATAGTTTTTGCTCTAGTGCTTCACTTATATCTTTTAGAGCACGGTGGTGATTATATTTTGTAGAAATTGTTGATATCTCATGCTTCGCTTATATCCTTTTGAGAGTCTATTAAAACAGCATGGTAATGTGCTTTGGCTATAAAACTAGCCTTCACATGATAGACATCCAAGATCAATGTAGTAAAACCTTTCACACTAAGTGCATTGAATATGATGAGAAGTTGGATGCTTGATAATTGTTTTGAGGAGGATAGTGATATTAGAGTCATGCTACTGGAGTTATTATGAAATTGAGAAATGCTTGTGTTAAAGTTAGTGATTCACGTAGCATGCACGTATGGTGAACCACTATGTGACAAAGTTAGAGCATGAGGTATTTGTAGAGTGTCAACCTTTGTGTGGAGGTCAGGGGCGCACGATGGTTAACTCCTACCAATCTCCCCCCTAGGAGGATGCGTTGATTGCTTTGTTTTGATGACTCGTAAATTTTTGCAATAAGTATATGAGTTCTTATGACTAATGTTGAGTCCATGGATTATACGCACCCTCACCCTTCCACCATTGCTAGCCTCTCTTGTACCGCACAACTTTGGCCGGTACCATACACCCACTATATATCCTTCCTCAAAACAGCCACCATATATCTTTCTCAAAACAGCCACCATACCTACCTAACATGGCATTTCCATAGCCATTCCGAGATATATTGCCATGCAACTTTCCACCGTTCCGTTCATATGGCACGCTTCATATTGTCATATTGCCATGCATGATCATGTAGTTGACATCGTATTTGTGGCAAAGCCACCATGCATAATTTTTCATACATGTCACTCTTGTTTCATTGCACATCCCAGTACACCGTCGGAGGCATTCATATAGGTCATACTTTGTTCTAGTATCGAGTTGTAATTCAATGAAAGTGTGACGATCATCATTATTAGAGCATTGTCCCATGTGAGGAAAGGCTAAATCAAGAAAGCCCCTCCAAAAAAAGGCCAAAGAAAAAAAGGCCAAAAAAAGGGACAATTGCTACTATCTTTTTCCATACTTGTGCTTCAAAGTAGCACCATGTTCTTCATGATAGAGAGTCTCATGTTTAGTCACTTTCATATACTAGTGGGTATTTTCATTATAGAACTTGGCTTGTATATTCCAACGATGGGCTTCCTCAAATGCCCTAGGTCTTCGTGAGCAAGCAAGTTGGATGCACACCCACTTAGTTTCTTTTGTTGAGCTTACATACATTTTTAGCTCTAGTGCATCCGTTGCATGGCAATCCCTACTCACTCACATTGATATCTATTGGTGGGCATCTCCATAGCCCGTTGATACTCCTAGTCGATGTGAGACTATCTCCCTCCTTTTTGTCTTCTCGACAACCACCCCTCTATTCCACATAGTGCTATGTCCATGGCTCACGCTCATGTATTGCGTGAAAGTTGAAAGTTATGAAAGAATAGAGTATGAAAACAAGTGCTTGGCTGAAATCGAGGTTGTGCATGATATGAATATTTTGTGTGATGAAGAGGGATCATAGCCAGACTATACTATTTTGTAGGGATAACTTTCTTTAGCCATAGTATTTTGAGAAGACATGATTGCTTTGTTAGTATGCTTGAAGTATTATTATTTCTTATGTCAATATAGACTTTTGTCTTGAATCTTTCAGATCTGAACATTCATGCCACAATTAAGAGAATTACATTGAAAAACTATGTTGGTTAGCATTCCACATCAAAATTTCTGTTTCTATCATTTACCTACTCGAGGACGAGCAGGAATTATGCTTGGGGATGCTTGATACGTCTCCAACGTATCCATAATTTTTTATTGTTCCATGCTATTATTTACGATGTTTTGGATGTTTAATGGGCTTTGTTTTACACTTTATATTATTTTTGGGACTAACCTATTAACCCAAAGGCCTAGTCCAGATTGTTGTTTTTTGCCTATTTCAGGGTTTTACAGAAAAGGAATATCAAATTGAGTCCAAACGGAATGAAACCTTCGGGAGAGATATTTTTGGAGCAAAATACGCACGGGAGACTTGAGAACCACGGAGTAGGGCTGACATGGCGTCCACGAGGGTGGGAGGCGTGCCCCCCTATAGGGCGCGCCCCCTGCCTCGTGGGCACCCCGTCTGGCCCCCGGTGCCCTCCTTCCTCCTATATATACCTACGTACCCCGAAACTATCAGAACAACAGAGAAAACCCTAGTTCCACCACCGTAACCTTCTGTTCCCGTGAGATCCCATCTTGGGGCCTGTTCCGGAGCTCCGCCGGAGGGGGGATCTACCACGGAGTGCTTCTAGATCATCATCATCGCCTCACCATGAGTTGTGAGTAGTTTACCACAGACCTTCGGGTCTATAGCTAGTATCTAGATGGCTTCTTCTCTCTCTTTGGATCTCAATACCAAGTTCTCCTCGGTCTTCGAGGATATCTATTCGACGTAATCTCTTTTTGCGGTGTGTTTGTCGAGATCCGATGAATTGTGGGTTTATGATCAAGATTATCTATGAGAAATATTTGGTTCTTTTCTGAACTCTTTATGTATGATTATAATATCCTTGCAAGTCTCTTCGAACTATTGTTTTGGTCTGGCTTACTAGATCTATAATTCTTGCAATGGGAGAAGTGCTTGGCTTTGGGTTCAATCTTGCGGTGTCCTTTCCCAGTGACAGTAGGGGCAGCAAGGCACGTATTGTATTGTTGCCATCGAGGATAAAAAGATGGGGTTTATATCACTATGTTTGAGTTTATCCCTCTACAACATGTCATCTTGCTTAAGGCGTCACTCTATTCTTAGGAACTTAATACTCTAGATGCATGCTGGATAGCGGTCGATGTGTGGAGTAACAGTAGTAGATGCAGAATCGTTTCGGTCTACTTGTCTCGGATGTGATGCCTATATATATTGATCATGCCTAGATAGTCTCATAATTATTTGCTTTTCTATCAATTGCTCGATAGTAATTTGTTTACCCACCATAGAATATCGCTATCATGAGAGAAGCCACTAGAGAAAACAATGGCCCCCGGGTCTATTCTCAACATATCAATCTACAATCCACTTTACTTTTCCGCTTTTACTTTCTGTTCTTATATCCAAAAATACCAAAAATGTCGAACTATCATCTCTATCAGATCTCACTTTCGCAAGTGACCGTAAAGGGATTGACAACCCCTTATCACGTTGGCTGCGAAGTTCTTAATTGTTTGTGTAGGTGCGAGGGACTCGCGTGTGGTCTCCTATTGGATTGATACCTTGGTTCTCAAAAACTGAGGGAAATACTTACGCTACTGTGCTGCATCACCCTTTCCTCTTCGAGGGAATACAACGCAAGCTCGAGAAGTAGCACTGCCCATCTCCTCATTCGTCCAGACGCGATGCGGGAGGTGCTTCTGAACGCCATCCGACATCCTTACAACCGGGCGCAGACGCAGGTGGTGCGCGCGGCCTCGGAGGAGCCTGAGGCCCATGGCCGAGGGGAGGGAGCGGCCACCGACATGGGCGCGGAGCATTGAGCGGGTGCGTTCGTCTTTTCTTCTTGAGTCGCCGGCCATGGGACGGGGTTGGGGGTGCTGACGTGAATTGTTGACGCAGCGGCGCTGGGTGGAGGAGGCGACGGAGCGGCTGGAGCCTGGTCGTCTCGGGGGGCGCCGGCGGCGAGTCGGCCGCATGGGAAGGACAGCATCGCGCCGTGGGCCCCGGCTGCGAAACGCGCGACGGACGCGGCCGGGGGCGCGAAGCCGCCCGCTAAGAGGAGGCGCGGCGCTGCGCAGGAGAGGGCGGCAAGGCGCGCCGTTCTGGTGGTTGTCGGGGTGAGTTGCTTTCTTGCTTGAATCGAGTGGTCGAGCGGCTCTGTTTGTCTCTTGCGTATTTATTTCGTCTTGGGTTTCAGGTCACCGATCTCGCTGGCGCTGGCGGCGGCGGATGTCGCGTCCTTCGAGGGCGCCGCATTTCGGAGGAGCCGGTCCGGTATCGTCGACCGGGACGAGGAGGAAGGGCGGGCAGATCTGGACCTTAGTCTAGACCCGGCCGACACTAAAGGCCAGGCCTGGCGGGCCCGGGATCGGGCCGAGGCGGAGCTGGAAGTGGAGTCGATCCAGGCTTGGGTTAGCGCCGCGGCGGCGTGGAGGCGGCCCACGAGGAGCTGGCATGGCCGGAGATGCCGGCGGGGACGAAGGTGGCGGCGACGGCCTTCGTGCCGTCGTTGAAGGGTGAGCACGGCCAACGCAGCCATGTGGATGTGATGGACCTCTACCGGGAGGTCGTGGTCGTCGGGGACGACACACCGTCGCGGACCGACGCGGTCGAGCGTGCGGGGGCCGACGGAGGTGGCGGTGACACCATCTTGGAGAAGGAGCTACGGATGGTGCCGCAGGGGGTGGCTCGAATGCCGTCGAGGGAGGTGCCGCCGTGGACCACTCCGCCCACCGTGCCGTTGGTGGTGCCGGAGAGGGCACCGGACGCAGGGGAGACGGCCAGCGGTGAGCACGCTCTGGTGCTTAGGTCCAGGGGCTGCCGGGCCGTTGGGTCTCAGCCGTCGCGGAGCAGGGCCAACGAGGTCTTCTTCGGGCCTCCGACCCAGGAGGAGGCGGTGATGGCCGTCGTGACCTGGCGCCTCCGAGGGTGGGCGGACCAGGTCCAGGCCTTTGCCCAGGTCAAGTTGGAGCAAACACAGGAGCTGGAGCGCGCCGTGCTCGTGAGTCTTCCTTACTTTCTTCTTTTCTTGTTGCTTCTTCTTTGTGGGGGCGTGCCAGTGCACCCACTGGGTGTAGCCCCCGAGGTTTGGGCCAACTGCATAGCAGTTGGGTCGAATCTTAAATTGTTGCCTTTTGTGTTGATCGTTGCCTTTGCAGCAACCGGCCTCCTATCGGGTCAGTGTCTTCAATCAACTCCTTGAGACGCACCAGCGGCTCAAGGAGCAGCTCGCCGCCAGGGAGGAGGAGCTCCGTGCCGCGATAGGTACTTTTCTTGCGTGCTTTCTCCTTATTTTCTTGAGAATCTTAAAGTAGTGCTTTGTTCTTGAATCGTTCTTCTGCAACTGAGGTGTTCTCCTGGAGGATCCGGCTGATCCGAGCCGGCTTCCACTATGACCGGCTCGTTCTCGATGCTGGTCGGCTCGGGGTCGAGGTGGAGCGGGCGAGGGCGGAGGCGAGGGCGGAGGCGACGGGAGCCCGGCAGGCGCTCGATGAGGCGAGCCAGCTGCGGGAGCAGCTGGCGGGCGACAAGGGTCGTCAAAGCCGAGGTGGAACGCCACAGGGCGGAAGCTGCCAAGGTCATGGAGATGCGGCAGGCCCTTTCCGAGGCGGACCAGCAGCGCGGCAAGCTGGCCGACAACAAGGGTCAGCTCCGAGCCGAGGTGCAGCACCTGAAAGCGCTGGTGGCTGCGGCGGAGAAGACCCGGCAGGGGGAAACCCGGCGCCGCGAGGAGGCCGAGAAGGCGGCCGAGGACAAGGATGCCGAGCTGAAGGCGGCCCTTGCCAAGGTCGCCAAACTGGAGGAGACGGTCAAGGATCGTGACCGTACCATCGACTGGGAGCGGTGTCGTGCGTTGCTCGAAGCGCAGCACTTGGAAGAGTCCTTCTCCAGTAAGTGGTTTCCTTGGGTCTTTCGCCGGTCTGGGGCTTCGGCTCTTTTCCTTAGTGTCTTTCTTCTGATTTGCCTCCCTTCTTGACATGGGCCTTCCCGGAGACACAACAGCTGGCGGAGGAGGCGGTCTGCTTTCAGCGCGACCCGGAGGGCATAGTTGGCTCCGGGACTGACCCGCAGGTGGCCTGGACCTTCTCGGAGATCGTGGCCGCCGCCGAGGCCCGTCTGCGAGTCCTAGGCGGTCAGATGGCGCGGCTTTTTGAGGCCGGCACTGCGATGATGGCAGCCCTCTGGCCGGGTTCCGTCGCGCCGAACAGCTTCTCACGGCTGGCGCGGTGGTTGGAGGCGGGTCCGGATCGTCTCCATGACTGGCGCGTTTCTGCCGCTCGTGCTGGCACCGATATGGTGCTCAGGTTTGCGATGTCTTGGCATCCGGACCTATCGCTGGACGCGTTGATGGGCCAGCGAGCCGGCTCAAAGAGCCAGCTGCAGGCGCAGGCCGGCTGGATCACTGCTCGGGCCAGTTACATCGCCGGGTTCGCCTTCCACGACAAGTTCTGACTGGAGCAGATGGAAGATGGCAGAGTCGTGCCCGTTGATGACTACGGCCTACTTCTGAACGACTCGGAGGGCAGCTCCGAGGAGACGGGCATCTACCACGACGCGGTCATCAAGGAGGGAGACACCGGCATCTCGGCGGGCCCGGAGGCCGCCTAGGAGGATGCCTGAAGCTGGATGTCTGAAGCTTCCTATTTTTGACTTAGCAAAAATTTCTGTTAGGTAGCAGGTCCACTCCACCCACTGGGGGTATCTGGGTGTAATGAATTCTAGCCTTGGGCCTATTTGAATTTGAACTCATAGTGTATAAATTTCGTGAATGTTTGCGCTCTTGCTTTTTGTCTTTTGAGCCATTTTCATGCATTTTTTCCATCTCGGGCTC
>LR738713.1:368145076-368221923 GCA_902687465.1 Secale cereale | reverse complement strand
CCCCCCCCGTGAGTCTGATGGCCGAGGCTCCGATCCGTGACAAGGGGTTTGGCCTTTGAGAGAAGCGCGCAGTACTTGAGCTGTCGAAACATTGAGCGCGAGCGAAACACCCACTGGGCTGGCTGGCGGTGATCCGGTGGAGTCGGTTGGCGAGCAGCCGGTCGTGCGGTGGTGTTTACAAGTGATGGGGTCGGGTCGATCAACCCGGCGCCATGTATGAAATTCGTGGATGCATGTGCTTTTCCTTTTCGTCGGTTGAGCCATTTTCTTGCGATTTTCCCCCCTCGGCCTCCCTCCCGCAAGTCTGACGGCTGAGAATCCGGTCCGTGACAAGGTGTTTGGACTTTGAGAGGAGCGCGCAGTACTTAGGCGTTTGAAACGTTGACCGCGAGTGAAGCACCCACTCGGCCGACTGGCAGCGATTCGGCGAAGCCAGTTAGCGAGCAGCCGGCCGTGTGGTGGCTTAACTGTTCGTGGTGTTTCCGGGTTGGGCGACCCGACAGTCCTTGACTTAGTGTTCGTGGCGTGCTGGAGCTCTAGCCTTTGCGCGCTCGCCGGCCGACAGCCGAAGTCGGTTCTGTGGCTTAATTAGGGCGGAGCGGGAGGCCACGACGATCCCAACGTGTCAGGAACCGCTAAGTAAGGCGGCGGGCAGTGGCCAAGCCGGCCAGCCCCCGAGCCCCCGGGTTGAGCGAGTGGGACCGGTGGCCAGGTTTTGACAAAGAGATAAGTAAAGCATAAATGTGGGAGACACAATAACTTGGTCAGAAAGGGCAGCCAACGAGCGTCGTTCGGGGACCCCATTGTTTTCAAACGAGTACAAAAGGCACTGATACATACACGTACACGGCTAACTGTAAAACGGGCGGAGGAGTTCCACGTTCCACGGGCGGGTCGTTTCTTCTTCGGCGGTGTCCCTCTTGCACTTGTTTGACTTGTGGGCGTCGATGAGGTAGTAAGAGTTCCGATCGCACAAGGCTTTGCTGATGATGAAGGGGCCCTCCCATGGGGAGGACAACTTGTGTTGGCCGACCTACTGTTGGACGAGTCGGAGGACGAGGTCTCCCTCTCCGAAAGCGAGGGGTTTGATCTTCTTGCTGTGGTATTGCCTCAGGCCTTGCTGGTAGATGGCTGAGCGGCTGAGCGCTAGGAGACGTGCTTCTTCGAGCAGGTCGATGCCATCCTTGCGGGCTTCTCTGGCTTCGGCCTCGGTGTACATCGTGACGCGCAGCGAGTCGAACTCGAGTCGGTCGGGATGACGGCTTCTGCTCCATAGATGAGAAAGAACGGGGTGAACCATGTCGACCGGTTTGGCGTTGTTCAGAGGCTCGAGAGGACAACCGGCAGTTCATCGAGCCAGCTGCCGGGTGAGCGGATGAGCGTCTCGACGAGCGGCGGCTTGATGCCAGATAGGATGAGGCTGTTTGCCCGCTCGACCTGGCCGTTGGACTGCGGGTGTGCAACGGAAGCTAGGTCGAGGTGGATGCCGGAGAAAGAGTAGTACTGTGCGAGCGCGCCCTTGGCGAAGTTGGTGCGGTTGTCCGTGATGATGCTGTTCGGCATGCCGTAACGCACCGCGATGTCCTTGATGAATTGGACGGCCATTGGCCCGTCCAGCTTCTTGATCGGCCTTGCTTCGACCCATTTGGTGAACTTGTCCACCGCCACCAGCAAATGTGTCATGCTGCCTCGAGCGGTCTTGAAGGGTCCCACCATGTCGAGTCCCCAGACCGCGAAAGGCCAGGCGATCGGGATGGTCCGTAGTGCATACGTCGGCTGGTGGGTGCGCTTGCTGAAGTGCTGGCATCCCTCGCACTTGAGGACGAGCAACTCAGCATCTTGGAGGGTCTTGGGCCAGTAGAAACCATGGCGAAAAGCCTTGGCCACCAGGGACCGTGAGGTGGCATGATGCCCGCACTCGCCCTCGTGTATGTCGAGGAGAATCTCCATGCCCTTGTCTTGCTCGACGCAGCGTGGGAAGATGCCAGTGGGGCTGCGCTTGACGAGCTCGTTGTTGATGATGTTGTAGGCGGATGCCCGGCGCTGCACTTGCCGAGCTTCAGTCTCGTCCATAGGGAGGACCCCTCTCTCCAGAAACTCCGAGATGGGTAGGGCCCACGATGGCGCCGTCACCACGGCGAGAATGGCCACCACGGTGGGTTCAGGGGCGGCAGCCCCCGAGCCGGTTCAGCAGTCCTCGGGTCGGGAGCGGAGGCTGCCGGATTGATGGTTGCAGCCCCCGGGTTGGGTTCGACGGCCCCCGGGCCGGGTTCGGCAGTACTTGAGTCGGGTTCGAGAGTCCCGGGGCCGGGTTCGGTAGTCCCCGAGCCAGGTTGAGGCGCTGCCGGGTCGTCCGGGACGTAGATGGACTCGGAGTCCGGAGACAGCTTGATGGACGGCTTGCGCAGGTGCTCAAGGGAAACGCCGGACGGGATGAAATGTCGGCATGAGGCGATCTTGGCGAGCGCGTCGGCCGCCTCGTTCTCCGCACGCGGGACGTGGAGGAACTCACAGCCCGCGAAGAATCCGGACAGCTTTTGGACGAGGAAATGATAGCTTGCCATGTTGGCATCACGGGCATCCCATTCGTCGGAGCACTGCTGCACCCCCAGGCCCGAGTCACCGTAGCACAGGATGCGCCACATGCTGAGTTCCTAGGCTAGCCGGAGGCCATGAACGAGGGCCTCGTATTATGCGACGTTGTTGGATGCGGCGAAGTAGATCTAGAATGCGTCCTCGGAGCCATATTCCATTGTAATGAAGCTTCATGGTGTCGTTGGGAGCCTCCAATTAAGTTGTGGAGATAGCCCCAACCTTCGTGGTTTTCGGAGCTCAATCATTGTGGTGTAAAGCTCTGGGAAAGCGTCGGGGGTCTCCAATTAGATTGTGGAGATCACCCCGAGCAATTTGGACGGGTTCGGTGATCGCCCTCAAGGGTCCCTTAGTGGAATCATGGAATCTTGCATTGTGCGAGGACGTGAGGAGATTACGGTGGCCCTAGTGGCTTCTTGGGGAGCATTGTGCCTCCACACCGCTCCAAACGGAGATTAGCATCCGCAAGGGTGTGAACTTCGGGATACATCATCATCTCCGCGTGCCACGGTTGTCTCTTACCCGAGCCTTTTACTTATGCACTTCACTTTATGATAGCCATATTGTTTCTTGTCATATATCTTGCTATCACTTAGTTATTTATCTTGCTTAGCATAAGTTGTTGGTCACATAGGTGAGCCTAGTTGTTGTAGGTTTTGTGCTTGACAAATTAACTGCTAGGTTTATTCCGCATTTGTTCAATCCTAAACCGTAATTATTTTAAAGCGCCTATTCACCCCCTCTAGGCGACATCCACGATCTTTTAGCATGCAGGAGTCGGTCTACTTGATATGGACGTGATGCCTATATTGCATAATCATTGCATTGGATATCAGTCTACTCCATCTAGCTACTACCTACGGGCCCGTAGGTCTAAGGTGAACTACTCACGCATCATCGAAGAGATACCAATGAGGATGATGAACCCCTCCATGATCGTGTTCCCCTCGGGCGGAGTGCCGGAATAGGGATCTAGATCCGATCTCGTGGTTCTGGGACTTGCGGCAGTTGGAACAAAATTTTGTCGACTCCCCTAGGGTTTCTGGAATATTGGGGTATTCATAGAGCGAATAGGCGGTGCGGGTGGCCACCAAGGTGGGCACAACCCACCTGGGCGCGCCAGGGGGCCTAGGTGCACCCTGGTGGGTGGTGCTCCCCTCGGAGCCCACCTCTGGTACTTCTTTGGCCCATCTTGTGTCTTCTGGTCCAGAAAAATTCTACAAAAAGTTTCACTATGTTTGGACTCCATTTGGTATTGATTTTCTGCAAAGTAAAAAACAAGAAAAAAAACAGCAACCAGCACTGTGCACTATGTCAATAGGTTAGTCCCAAAAAAGGATATAAACTTGCTATAAAATGATTGTAAAATATCCAAGAATGATAATATAACAACATGGATGTCGGGGTTATGTGCCCTGGGTAGCCTCATCCGCCCCAATACCATTTTAAGACATCACGGCTTGCCAAGCCCCTCAGGCCGATTGGGCGAGCGGCCGGCCTCGTGGGCGCACTCCAGGAGGTGGCACGCCCCTGGCAGGCGGCCCCAGGAGCGGGCCGACTCCTAGCTGCCGGCATCTCCCTCCTTGGAGTCTGCACCAGCCGACCGTGATCAAGACGAAGTATGGAAATAGTGCCACCTGTACCTCCCGGGATACGGGGAAGCATGGCCACAATGTACTTCGACCAGGCGGACATCCTCCGCCACAGCGCGATACTATAGCCACGCGCGCTGTGACGCTGCCCTCGTCAGCAAGGACGGTGCTACAGTGAAAGGCAATCAGCGTGGCCCACAGGCGACGTGCCCTACCTGTCGGTTGGATTCTCGGCAGCCGGCGGGGTCCACCAGAGGCGGATCCCAGAAGACGAGGGAGAACCCGGCGACCGAAGACACTAATATCCGGGACTTACCACCCGGTGTATTACCATTGTACCCCTGGGGGTAGGCCTATATAAACCCCCCAGGTTCGCCCATGCAAAGGGTTCAACCATTATTCCACATATCCACCATAGCTAGGAGGAACAAGAGAGCTAGGCCTTGCCCTTCTTCCTCCTCTAGCGAAATAGCTCAAGGAGCGATCTTGTAGCCCTGTTGTGATCTTAGTCATCATGCGGAGACCCTATAGAGCAGGACTAGGGGTGTTATCTCCACGAAGAGCCCCGAACCCGGTTAGAACTTGTGTGCAATCAAGATCTCGCCCATTCCCGCTTCTAGAGCCCGACGATGTACTCCTCTTCCACACCATGATGAGCCACCCCCTGGCATTTATCGCGAGAATACTCTAACAGTTGGCACCCACCGTGGGACAAGCTGCGTCGGCCAGAGACATGTTCTGGACGGGAACCCTTTTCCGCCCTGATGGACACGTCGCGGCTGGCCTGATCGGCCAGCCCGGCGCGCTCGCTAGCACCTGTACCTGTGTGCAGCCCGATGCGGGGGCATCTTGCCCCACGAGCTACCTTGCCGACCTCCTCGGAAAAGTCAACCTTCTCGACGAGCTTGCCTCCGACGTGCAGTCTCTCCGCTCCGTCGACCCTCTCGCTGAGCTCTTCGAGAAGCTCACCGTCTCCGACGAGCCGGCCTCCGACATGGAGTCCGTCTACTCCACCGATCCCTTCATCGATCCCGATGAGATGCTCGCCAGCGCCGATGTGGCTTCCACACATGTCTACCCTTACAAAGTGATCATCGTCGATGACCTGCTCCCTCCCGTCGCCAGCAACATCGCGGCCGGCTAGCTTGACACCGGCATCTTCATGGAGGCGATGATCATTGGCGATAGCCAAGCAGCCGATAGGGTCGCTGAGAACCCATCGCGAGCAGCAATGCGGGACTTGGCTACCCCTGTCGATGACGAAACCGACCCCACGACGCTCGAGGCAATCCGTGTCAAGATCCTCGACAGTGCCACCAAGCTGGCGGCCATGCAGCGCTGCGCGGAAGCCAACCGGCGCGAGATCGACCGGATCAACGTCGGAACGCCGGTTGCTGCTGAGCCTAGCCGGGTTGGTGCCATCTGGCAGCGCGGTGCGGCCATTGCCAGTATGCTGGGAGCCGGACGCACGATATACGAGACGCCAGTGTAGAACCTGTGCGCTGCGCAGGCGGCGGCAGACGATCTCCGAAATCTGGAGGGCGAAGAGCTGCGCGCTCAGATGGAGTGCCTCCAAGAGCTCCTCAACGCCGCAAACACGCAACAAGACACCTGCAACCGCGTGTTGGTAGCTAGCAAACAGGCTGCGCACCTAGAGGCCCACCACGAGCACGGTGCGACTTCCTAGTCTCCTAGTGGCGGCGGCCACAATCAGAACCCGAGGGCGGCCCTTGGTCGCAGCCAGCGCTCTCGTCGCACTGGCATGGCCAGCCAGCAAGCTCCCCCGAACCTGGAAGGCCGGCGCCGGCAGGATGAACGTCCACCTCCCCGCAGGGAGAGGCCAGGTTCTTCGGTGCTGGTTGACCATCCGACTCTGGGGGCCGGTTGGGCCCGTGAGTCGGCGACTATGACACCCGCCAACGGCTCAAGCATCTGGCTCGGTCCCAGGCAATGGAAGAAGAACACGCAGTCGTCCTGGCCTGCTTCGGCCCCCGTGTCGGATTCAGGGCTCCGCAAAACCCGTTAATTTCGAACACAGGGGCGTGAACGAAGATCTCTCCCACTCACATCTACCTAGCGCCTCGCTCTCGTCTCGGTGGAAAGATTTAAGCAAACAACAAATAAGCACACAAGAGTTTATCCAGGTTCGGTCAACCGTGTGGTGTAAGACCCTACTTCCTGCTTTGGTGGATTGGCTCCGGGCGAGCTAGAATATGAACTGGTACAAGGGTTCCTGGGCTCAGGATGCGAGCTCGGGAGGGTCAGGAGGCTAGTGCTCTTGCTCCTTGTGCGGTGGTCAAGTGTGCTAATCGATCCCTCCTTCTCAGTGGGAATCCTAACTACTTATATAGGCGGCCCAGGTCCTCTTCCCCCGAAATGTTTAGGCGGGAAGGGATCCCACAACGGCCATTTTTAAGCGGGAACACAAGGACGTTCCTACCCTGACAAAATCGGTCTTCGCCTGCAAAAGGATCAGGCGGTGACATGGTGGTGGGATCGACGGTGACATCCTCCTTATCGTCCTTGCGGTCTTTGGTCTTGTTGCACCAAAGAGGAAACATTTGCCCCGCTCCTTGGGAACCAATGGCTGCGCTGTCTCCTTTGCACCGAAATGGCAACTGTGCCGCTGGCGGACGGTGGCACCCGCAGGCGCGGTACATCACTGCTGACATCGCTGCCTCCTCTTGAGGCAGGCTTGGCCTTGGATTCTTCACCCCTCCAGAACGCCTTGCCGAGACTGCTCTCGAGGAGGTCTTGACGTTGTTCTCCTCGCGAGGCCTGGCCCCTCGCAAGGGTCTTGACTAGCTGGTCGATTAGCTGGGCCGTACCAGGCCGCTCGTAGGAGCGCGTCGTGGCCCGCAGACAGGCAAGTCTGGGTACCCTGGTTCCCAGTACGCCGACAGTAGCCCCAGGGCCCAAGGCGCGCGCGGAGTTGGCTTCGGTGTGAAGCCTTAGTCGAGGACGAAGCATCGCGGGCCCTAAAAGGCTGCGGGCCAGGCCGGCGCGCGATTGCTGGATGGGATGTGGTGGCTCCGCTTCCCACGCAGCCTTGGTGATTGTGCGACTTGACAACTCCTTGTCGCGGGTGACGAGAGAGTAATGGCTGCGACACCATTGGATGGCGGTTGGGCTCCTTCATCCTATAAATGGGGCTAGGGGGGAAGCCCCAGGCCATTTTCAAGCCAACAATGTCTTCTCCTTGCTTGTCCTTCGTTCTCCCCTCCCGTCGGAAGACCTTCATGGCGCCGCCGAGGAAGCCATCCGCCGCGGAGAAGGGGAAGACCCCGAAGAATCCAGTCCCACTACCACCAAAGAGGGGTCGCGGTCGTCCCCGCAAGCATGCCGCTGTGCCCGCAACGTCTTCTCGGGGAGGCGGGCGCGGCCCTTTGAGCTCTGCCGCGGCCGCCGGCGGACGGCACCGGGCATCTTCCCATGGTGAAGTTGGTCGCGACCGTGGAGGAAGAGGGGCACTCAAAGGTGCCTGCCGGTCGTGCACCCTCTGCGCCCATAGTTCCATTCCTTCGATGTCTCGTTGGAGTTCGTGGTGTGGGCGGAGAAGCCCAGTGGCCCGTGGCTCAGGATTCCCCGCTCATTCGGCGACGTGCTCCCGGCCGGAGGCCTTGGAGGCATATGGCTGCAGGCCGGCGGTTGCTGCAGCGGTGCATCCTGGGTGGAGGTCGAGGTGGCTCCCTCGGGCGATGTGTTCTTGGAGCATGGCTGGCAGTTGTTTGCCCGCGCGCGCCAGCTGTAGGGGAGTTGTGCGCTCCACTTCAGGTATGACGCGTCTCCATGCTGTTCGTCAGAGTCTTCTCAGAGGAAGGGAGGCGCCTTGGGTGCTGTCCCAAGGCTAACGACTAGGAGGGCGAAGACGTCCAGAGGAGCGGTTCCTCCTCTGGAGGCAGCCTCAGTCCTAGGGGCGCCGTGGGGACCCCCTCTATGGTAGCAGCAGCTCCTCGAGCAGTGGCGGCCGCGACGAACCGCCACGCCGCCAAGCTCGGCATGGCGTGGGGAGGGGATCGCCGCACCGCAGCGGCTCGGTGAAGTCGGAGGATTCCGACTGAGCGGGAGCGGCTTCTGCTTCTTCTCCTTTCTTTTCCTTCATGTCTTTTCTGCATCAAAGATTCAAGTTTCCTTGAGGAGGCGTGTAATGGGTTGTGATGTATGTAAGAAGCGAGAACTCGCCGTCATGCTTTTGTTGCTTGAATGATGTCACTTAGCTTTTATGCGTCCTGCTGTCCTGAGGCGGAGTCCTCCTGACTCTGGCGTCATGAGCCCTTTCGGGTCGTGAGGAGGTGGCCGGGTCCGATGGGCTCGTACAGCCCCCGAGCGGGGGTCAATCGCTGAGATCTACTAAGAGTGCCGAGCACGGGTTAGAGCACCAAAGCCTGAGCGGCTCGGTAGATAGGTTGCGCGGACTGAGCAGCCCAGCGCCAGAGCCTGAGCAGGCTTAGGCAGGCGAGGTCATGGGGCCACGACGGACGAGGGCCAGTGACCGACCGTGCCCCAGCCCCCACGTGTGAGGCGCGTGAAGGAGAGCGAGTGGCATAGCTGAACTTAAAGCCGGTGAGAAAGATCCAAACACAAAAAACTCTCAACGAAATGCAAGAAGCGCGAGAAACACGAGAACTTAATAGCATTGGGTAGAGGAAGGGATGATAGCCAAGGAAGTAGAAATGGCTGAAAGCCAAACACCAAGCAAAAAGGAAAAAGGTCGCGTCCGACCCCTACACTACGTCTTCTTCCCAGCGCGGAGCTAAGGACTGCCACTGGGGCGTGGGTGGGAGCCCCGTCTGAGGGCCCGTACGCAACCCACAGGAAACTCGGAGGCGTGTATAGCCCCAACTCATTATTACATGAGAGTGTCACAGGCGGAGACCTTCACGGGCACGGAACCTTGATTATGGATAGAACCTCCTGAGGTGTTCGATGTTCCAGGAATTCCGGATAGGTATCCCATCCGGTGTCTCCAGGCGCACAGCACCAGACCTAGAGACACAGGCGATTCTGAACAGGCCCTCCCACATGGGCGAGAGCTTGTGCAGCCCCTCACGGGAGAGGACCCGCCTCAGGACCAAGTCACCAACTTCAAGTGTTCTTGTGCGTACGCTGCGGCAGTGGTACCGCCGCAGCGCCTGCTGGTAATGCGCCGCCCTGAGGGCAGCCCGGCGGCGGCCCTCCTCGCCGAGCACGAGGTCCATCCGCCAGGCGGCGTCCTGGCATTCCTCATCGAAGGCCAAGACCCATGGGGAGCAATGCTTGACCTCGTGAGGGAGGACCGCCTCCGCCCCATAAATGAGAAAGAAGGGTGTCTCCCCCATAGGTTTGGTGGTAGTGGTTCGGATTGACCACATCACGGACTAGAGTTTGTCGATCCAGCCCCTGCCGCAAGCCTCGAGCTTCTTCTTGAAGTTGCGCATCTTGAGGCCATGCAAGACTTCCGCGTTGGCACGCTCGTCCTGGCCGTTGCTCCTGGGGTGGGCCACCGAAGTGTAGCAGATCTGCGTTCCAAGGTTAGTACAATATGACCTGAAGAGATTGATTGTGAACTACAAACCGTTATCCGTGATGATGCGGTTGGGGACCCTGAATCGCCTCATGAGGCCCTGGATGAACTTGACAGCTGACCCGGCTGGGATTGCGCGAACAGGCTCCACTTCCGCCCACTTGGTGAATTTGTCGATGGCGACGTACAAGAAGCGGTAGCCCCCTGCAGCCCAAGGAAAAGGACCTAGGATGTCCAATCCCCAGACTGCGAAGGGCCAGGAGAGCGGAATCGTCTGGAGGCCTTGCGGCGGCTGGTGGATCCGCTTGGCATGAAACTGGCACGCCTCGCACGAGCTCTGTGGCATCGTTGAGCGCCGTGGGCCAATAGAAGCCGCTGTGGAAGGCCTTGCCCACGAGGGTGAGGGACGATGAGTGATGACCACAGTCCCCACCATGGATATCAGCTAGCAGCTCGCGCCCTTGCCTTCTTGAAATGCACCTTAGCAAGACGTCGTTGGGGTGCCTCCTGTAGAGTTCACAGTCTTGGATGCAGTAGGCCGAGGCCTGTCGGACCACGCGTTATGCGTCTTCTTCTTTGTCTGGTAGGGCATTGTGTTGTAGGTACATCTTGAGTTCTTCGGTCCAGCACCCCTCCTCGGGCTCCACAGCGAGCAACAGGCGGGCTCCGAACGGTGGTCCGCAGGGCGGGGCACCGTCTGGGGGCGTTGTTGGTAGCCCCTGCCGAGGAGAGGCCGGCTCGGGTACTGATTGTGCTGCTGACGGCTTGAGTAGTCGCTCCTCGAAGACGCCTGGCCTTTGGGGCTCCCGCCTAGAGGCTCGCTTGGCGATGTCGTCCGCTTCTTTGTTGGTGCCTCTCGGCACGTGCTGCACCTCCAGCCCTTGGAATCGCTTCTCCATCCTGCGCACTTCATCCAGGTATGCCCCTATGTGCTCATCCATGGGCTTGTACTTTTTGATGGAGAAGTCAACGAGGAGTTGTGAATCACCCCTGATGGTGAGACGCTTGACCCCTAGCGCAGCGGCGGCCTTGAGCTCGGCAATCAGGCCCTCGTACTTGGCAATGTTGTTGGAGACCTTCTTGCCCCGCTGGAAGCAGAGGTGCACAGCGTAGTACAACTTATCCTGAGTGGGAGATACCAGCACGGCGCCAGCCCCCACGCCGAGGCGTGAGAAGGCGCCGTCAAAGTACACCACCCATCCGTCTGGGGCTTCATCGCCGGGGGCCAGCGAACGGTCTTCGTTGGCCCCCCGCTCGGGCGCATCAGTCCATTCCGCCACGAAGTCTGCCAGAGCTGCACCTTTGATCACCCGCGTGGTGCTAAATTCTAGCTGGAATGCTTGTAGCTCGATGTTCCACTCGGCGACCCTCTCGACGACATTCGGGCCCCGTAGCACCTTCTCGAGGGGGTACGATGAGACGACCTTGATGGGGTGACCTTGGAAGTAGTGGCGCAGTTTCCTGGAGGCGACGAGGAGTGCCGGAAGCAGCTTCTGGGGCATCAGGTAGCGTGAACGCGCATCGCGCAGTACTGTGCTGATGAAGTACACCGGGTGCTCCACGAGGGTCGGCGCAGCGGGGTCCGCTAGCGCCTCTAGAGCCTCAGGAGCCTCTTGCTGAGCGGCGGGTCCATCGGTGCCCGTGGTCGAGTCCGCCTCTGAGGCCGTGTCAGGGGGCGGCGCGGGCCCTGAGGGTGCTGAGCCGCCCAGTGGCCTTGGGATCTAGAGCTTTTCCTCGCGCTCCACGACCAGTGCTGCACTGGCAGAATGAGGCATTGCAGCGAGGTAGAGCGTCATGGGCTCAAGGGGTCGTGGTGCTACCATGACCGACGAGCTGGTGAGGTACTTCTTAAGGTCCTGGAAAGCAGCGTCGGCTTCTGGGGTCCACTCTAAGGGCCCCTTCTTCTTCATGAGCTTGAAGAACGGGAGGGCGCGTTCCCCGAGCTTAGAGATGAAGCGCCCCAGGGATGTCACACACCCGACGAGCTTCTCCATTTCCTTCAAGTTTGTGGGCGTTCTCATCTTCTCGATGGCCTTGATCTTCTCCGGGTTGGCCTCAATGCCTCGGTGCGAAACCAGGAATTCTAGCAACTTGCCGGAGGGTACGCCGAACACGCACTTCTCCTGGTTGAGGCACAGCTGCACCTTGCACAGGTTGGCGAATGTTTCTTCTAACTACTGGATGAGGGTCGTGGCCTCTTTGGTCTTTACCACTATGTCGTCGATGTAGGCCTCTGCATTCCTCCTGAGCTGAGGGCCGAGGATGATGTGCATCAGGCACTGGAAGGTAGCCCCCACGTTCCTCAGCCCGAAAGGCATGCAGGTGTAGCAGTAGACCCTGCATGGGGTTAGAAACGCCGTCTTCTCCACGTCTTCCACCGCCATCTTGATTTGGTGGTAGCCCGAGAATGTGTCAAGGAAGCAGAGCAGGTCGCACTCAGCTGTCGAATCCACGATTTGGTCGATGCGCGGAAGAGGGAAAGGGTCCTGAGGGCAGAACTTGTTGAGGCTCGTGAAGTCAATGCACATGCGTTCTTTGCCTCCTTTCTTAGGGATGATGACGGGGTTGGCCAGCCACTCCGGGTGCCATACCTCCCGTACGACACTAGCCTCCTTCAGCTTCCTAACCTCCTGGACAATGAAGGCCTGCTCCCGGGGCTTGTCTACGCGCCTTCTGCTTGATGGGGCGCGCATTGGGGCACACCGTGAGGTGATGCTCAATGACATGCCTTGGCACCCCGACCAAAACTGTGGCCTTCCAGGCGAATACGTCCTTGTTGGCTCTGAGGAAGCCAACCAACACCGCCTCTTGCTGTGGATCCATGCCCGTGCCGATGGTGAAGGTTGCTCATGAGCCTTCTTTGTCGGTAGGCACTTGCTTCGTCTCAGTGGGGTCCTGAGAGAAGAGCTGCTTCTTCTTGGCAGTGGCGGCCTCCGGAGCCTCTGGAGCCCCCTGCGCCGTTGGGTGAGCTGCGGCAGTGGCGGCCTTGTACGAGCGCCCATGGACCTGAAGGGCGGCCTTGGGGTCCCCTTTGATGGTGATGACGCCGCTGCTCCCGGGCATCTTGACGGCGTTGTAGCCCGGGTGAGTTGCCGCCATGAACTTTGCCAGGGCTGGGAAGCCGAGGACGGCGTTGTACGATAGGCGGATGGGCGCAACGTCAAAATTGATGAGCTCAGTCTGGTAGTTAGCCGGTGTACCAAAGGTGACCGGGAGGCGGATCTGGCCGAGCGGGACGGCCGAGCCCGCGACCCCCGAGAAGGGCTTGGTGGGAAGGAGCTGCCTGTAGGACAGAGGCAGGTGACCGAAGGCTTCGGGAGAGAGGATGTTGAGGCCGGCGCCGCCGTCGATGAGGGTTCTTGTCACAGCCACCCCGCAGATGGTAGGCGTGCATACCATGGGGAGAGCGCCGGTGCCGACCGCTTCGGAGGCGAGGTCGCCGGGGCCAAAGGTGATGGCGGGCCCCGGCCCGTTCCGCGCCCGCAAGGCCTCTCGCAGCTGGGCGCCAGCTCCAACCTGCCGAAAGTGCGACTTGGCGTGCCGAGCAGACGCTGGTGCTTGGGACCCACCAAGGATGCAGGCGACCCCACGGCTGACGCCCCATAGCTGGCAGCTGCGGGCCGTCCTTGTGGTGCGGGTCTCGGCGGGTGGCCAGTACTGGGCCCGCCGCCGCCTCACCAAGAGCGCGAACGGCGAAGCCACATGAAGCGAGAGTGGTGGTGCAGGCCGTCCTCCAGTGGCCTGGCCGGTAGAAGCGTCATAGAAGAAGGAGGAGGGGAGCACATGGGTGGCGCGATCCGCTGATGCTGCTGGGTCGGCGGGGAAGAAGCCAGCCCCCGCACGGCTGTGGCTGGCCGCAGCCATCGTAGAGGCGCCGCACCGAAGAAGGGAAGCGAGGTCGTTGGAGAGGTGAGATTTCGACACGCCCCCTACCCAGTGCGCCAAATGTCGGATTCAGGGATCCGCCAAACGCGTTAAGTTCGAACACAGGGGCGTGAACGAAGATCTCTCCCACTCACGTCTACCTAGCGCCTCGCTCTCGTCTCGGTGGAAAGATTTAAGCAAACAATGAACATGCACACAAGAGTTTATCCAGGTTTGGGCCACCGTGTGGTGTAAGACCCTACTTCCTGCTTTGGTGGATTGGCTCCGGGCGAGCTAGAATATGAACTGGTACAAGGGTTCCTGGGCTCAGGAGGCGAGCTCAGGAGGGTCAGGAGGCTAGTGCTCTTGCTCCTTGTGCGGTGGTCAATTGTGTGAATCGACCCCCCTTCCCAGTAGGAATCCAAACTACTTATATAGGCGGCCCCTGTCCTCTTCCCCGAAATGTTTAGGCGGGAAAGGATCCCACAACGGCCATTTTTAAGCGGGAACACAAGGACGTTCCTGCCCTGACAAAAGCGGTATTCGCCTGCAAAAGGATCAGGTGGTGACACGGTGGTGGGCTCGACGGTGACATCCTCTTTATCGTCCTTGCGGTCTTCGGTCTTGTTGCATCTAAGAGGAAACATTTGCCCCGCTCCTTGGGAACCAATGGTTGAGCTGTCTCCTTTGCACCGAAATGGCAACTGTGACGCTGGCACCAGCTGGCGGGATGCGTCACTGCTGACATTACTGCCTCCTCCTGAGGCAGGCTTGGCCTTGGATTCTCCGCCCCTCCGGAACACCTTGCCGAGGCTGCTACCGAGGAGGTCTTGACGTTGTTCTCCTCGCGAGGCCTAGCCCCTCGCGAGGGTCTTGAGCAGCTGGTCGATTAGTTGGGCCATACCAGGCCGCTTGTAGGAGCGCGTCGCGACCCGCAGACATGCAAGTCTGGGTACCCTGGTTCCCAGTACGCCGACACCCCGCATCAGCGATGAGCCCTTTCCCAAAGGGTTCTCGCTGCCACATGACACCCCAAGTACAATGGCGCTGTGAAGCCAGAGGACTGGTTCATCGACTACGTCACGGCGGCCAGCATAGCCCACGGCAACAAGAGTGTTGCCGTTAATTATGTTCTGCTCATGTTGCAGGGCACGATCCGGACATGGCTGAACAACCTCAAACCCAACAGCATCAACAGCTGGTTGGACTTCAACGAAGCTTTCGTGTGCAACTTCAACATCACTTACAAGCGGCCCCCAAGCCACGCCAACTCTCCATGTGGGTCCAGAGCCGACCGAGTCCGCTCGCGACTACCTGACACACTGGGCCGAGTTGTGCAACTCCTACGAGGGGGTGCACAAGGTGCAAGCGATTGAGTACTTCACCGTTGGGTGTCGAGAGGGCACCCTGCTCAAGCACAAGCTCCTATGTGACAAGTTGGCCACTCTTGATGAGCTCCTATCAGTGGCAGACAAGTACTCTACTGCTGACTCCTCCATGAAGTCGGAGATCCAGGTTGACGCATCTGGAAATGTGATCTCGTCGAAGACCCCGTCGCCGGCTGGCGACTCTAGCCGGCGTCAACAGCAGAACAACAACAAGTGCAAGGCCCCAGAACCGGCTTCCAATAGACGGTAGGTGGCGACTGTTGAAGGCCAAGACTAGCAGCCGGCTGGCCAGCCCGGCCCCAAGCGTTAGCAGCGCAACAAGGGCGCATGGCAGCCGGCCCTCTCCTTCGAGCAGGCCCTCGAAGCTCCGTGCAAGTTTCACAGCGGCGCGAAGCCGTCTAACCATATGACTCGGCGGTGCAACTGGCTTGCTCGGATCGCCATGGGTGAGGCTCTGCCACCCCCTCTCGATCCGGCGGGTCCGCCTCCTTAGCAGCCGGCCCGCCCTGCCGGCATGCTCCAAGACGAATTCCTCGACGCGCTTGCTACCTACGTCGCCTTCACAAGCGAAGCCAATGACAAGCGCAATAGGCGGCAACAACACCATGAGGTCAACATTGTTTTTTCTGAGGTCCCTGAGTACATGCACTGGTCCGAGAAGCCCATCATCTGGAACCAGAAAGACCATCCGACCGTAATGCCCATGTCGGGTGGCTACGCCATGGTGTTCGACCCCACCTTATCCACCGAGAGGCGGACTTTCCACTTCTCAAGAGTGCTGATAGACGACGGCAACAACATCAACATCCTCTACCGTGACACCATGGGGAAGACGGGCATCAAGGAGAAGCAGCTCCTGCCCAGCCGGACCGTGTTCCACGGCATCGTCCCTGGGCCCTCCCACTCACCACTCGGCAAAATCAAAATTGACGTCTTGTTCGGCGACCAGAATCACTTCCGCCGTGAGCCCATCTGGTTCGAGGTGACGACTTGGACAACCCCTACCACAAGCTCTTGGGTCAGCCAACCATGGCCAAGTTCATGATGGTCCCACAATACACATACTTGGAGACGAAGATACTAGGTCCCAAGAGCACCATCACCATCATCGGAGACTATAAGAAGTGGGCCAAGTGTGCGGCAGCTAGCTCCCGGCTGGCTGAGCCCCTCATCATCGCCCAAGAAAAACGCCTCATCGACCGGGTGGTAGCCATGGTCGGCAAGCAGTCGGCCGTGTCGACCGATCTCGAGGGGGCAGATGGCGGGGCCTCCCTCAAGCCGGCCAAGGAAACCAAGAAAACCGTCTTGGACTCGGCCCACCCAGAGTTGTTTGCTGTCATAGGTTCCAACCTTGACAGCAAATAGGAAAGCGAGCTCGTCGATTTCCTCCATGAGAATTGGGATATCTTTGATGGTCCCCCAAGGACATGCCGGGTGTTCCGTGGGATTTCGCCGAGCACAAGCTAAATGTGAGGTCGTATGCCAAGCCAGTCAAGCAACCCCTACGCCGCCTATCAGAAATGAAGAGAAGGATCATTGGTGAAGAAGTCACCCGGCTCATGGCAGCCGGCTTCATCATGGAAGTTATCTACCCGGACTGGCTTGCCAACCCAGTCCTCATTTTGAAGAAGAATAACAACTGGCACATGTGTATCGACTAAACCAACCTGAACAAGGCCTGCCCCAAGGATCTGTTTGCTTTGCCTCGGATCGATCAAGTGATAGACTCCACAGTCGGATGCGAGTTTTTGTGTGCTACTTCTCGAGCTTGCGTTGTATTCCCTCGAAGAGGAAAGGGTGAAGCATCACAGTAGCGTAAGTATTTCCCTTAGTTTTTGAAAACCAAGGTATCAATCCAGTAGGAGACCACGCACAAGTCCCTCGCACCTTCACAAACAAATAAGAACTTCGCAGCCAACGTGATAAGGGGTTGTCAATCCCTTTACGGTCACTTACAAAAGTGAGATCTGATAGATATGATAGGATAGTATTTTTGGTATTTTTAGTATAAGAACAGAAAGTAAATAAAGAAAATAAGCAACGGCAAAAGAAATTGAAGGAAAGTAATATGATAAAGATAGACCCGTGGGCCATAGGTTTCACTAGTGGCTTCTCTCATGAAAGCAGAATTCTACGGTGGGTGAACAAATTACTATCGAGCAATTGATAGAAAAGCGCATAGTTATCAGAATATCTAGGCATGATCATTATATATAGGCATCACGTCCGTAACAATTAGACTGAAACGATTCTGCATCTACTACTATTACTCCACACATCGACCTCTATCCAGCATGCATCTAGAGTATTAAGTTCATAAGAACAGAGTAATGCTTTAAGCAAGATGACATGATGTAGAGGGATAAACTCAAGCAATATGATATAAACCCCATATTTTTATCCTCGATGGAAACAATACAATACATGTGTGCTGCCCCTACTGTCACTGGGAAAGGACACCGCAAGATTGAACCCAAAGCCAAGCACTTCTCCCATTGCAAGAACTATAGATCTAGTAGGCCAAACCAAACCAATAATTCGAAGAGACTTGCAAGGATATTATAATCATACATAAAATATTTCAGAAAAGAATCAAACACTGTTCATAGATAATCTTGATCATAAACCCACAATTCATCGGATCTCGACAAACACACCGCAAAAAGATTACGTCGAATAGATCTCCTTGAAGATCGAGGAGAACTTTGTATTGAGAGAGAAGAAGCCATCTAGCTAATAACTATGGACCCAAAGGTCTGTGGTAAACTACTCACAACTCATTGGTGAGGCTATGGTGTTGATGTAGAAGCACTCCGTGATCGATCCGCCCTCTGGCGGAGCTCCGGATCAGGCCCCAAGATGGGATCTCACGGGAACAGAAGGTTGCGGCGGTGGAATTAGGGTTTTCTCTATTGCCTCGATGTTTTCAGGGTACATGGATATATATAGGAGGAAGGACGGCATCGGGGGAGCCAGAGGGGGCCCACGACGGTGGGGGGGGGCGCCTTCCCCCACTGGGCGCGCCCTGGACCCTCGTGGCCGCCTCGCTCGTTCCCTCGCGTGTACTCCAAGTCTTATGGGTAGATATGGTTCCAAAAATAACTCTCCCAAAGGTTTCATTCCGTTTGGACTCCGTTTGATATCCCTTTTATGCGAAACACTGAAATAGGCAAAAACAACAATTTACACTGGGCCTTGGGTTAGTAGGTTAGTCCCAAAGATAATATAAAGGTGTATAATAAAGCCCATTAAATATCCAAAACATAATATATAATAGCATGGAAAATCAAAAATTATAGATACGTTGGAGATGTATCAAGCATCCCCAAGCTTAATTCCTACTCGTCCTTGAGTAGGTAAATGATAAAACAGAATTTTTGATGTGGAATGCTAACCAACATAATTCTCAATGTAATTTCTTTATTGTGGCATGAATGTTCAGATCCAAAAGATTCAAGACAAAAGTCTATATTGATATAATAATAATAATAATAATAATAATAATAATAATAATAATAATAATAATAATAATAATAATAATAATAATAATAATAATAATAATACAAGCATACTAGCAAAACAATCGTGTCTTCTCAAAATAACATGGCCAAAGAAAGTTATCCCTACAAAATCATATAGTCTAGCTATGCTCCATCTTCATCACACAAAATATTCATATTATGCACAACCCCGGTTTCAGCCAAGCACTTGTTTCATACTCAATTTTTTTCAAACCTTCCAACTTTCACGCAATACATGAGCGTGAGCCATGGATATAACACTATAGGTGGAATAGAGTGGTGGTTGTGGAGAAGACAAAAAGGAGGAAGATAGTCTCACATCAACTAGGCGTATCAATGGGCTATGGAGATGCCCATCAATAGATATCAATATGAGTGAGTAGGGATTGCCATGCAACTAATGCACTAGAGCTATAAGTGTATGAAAGCTCCTCGAAAGAAACTAAGTGGGTGTGCATCCAACTTGCTTGCTCATGAAGACCTAGGGCAATTGAGGAAGCCCATCGTTGGAATATACAAGCCAAGTTCTATAATGAAAATTCCCACTAGTATATGAAAGTGACAAAACAAGAGACTCTCTATCATGAAGATCATGGTCCTACTTTGAAGCACAAGTGTGGAAAAGGATATTAGCATTATTGTCGGCGTCCTGTGAACCAGGGTACCCAAACTTGCCTTTCTGCGGGCCGCCACGCGCTCCTACAAGCGGCCTGGTACGTCACAGCTGATCGACCAGCCGTCCAAGACCCTCGCGAGGGGGCTAAGCCTCGCGAGGAGAAGGACGTCAAGACCCCCTCAGGAGCGGCCTCGGCAAGCTGCTCCGGAGGGGCGGAGAATCCAAGGCCAAGCTTGCCTCAGGAGGAGGCAGTGATGTCAGTAGTGACGCATCGCGCTAGCGGGTGCCAGCGTCCGCCATCGGCGCAGTTGCCATTTTGGTGCAAAGGGGACAGCGCAGTCGCGGGTTCCCGAGGAGCGGGACAAAGGTTTCCCCTTTGGTGCAACAAGACCGAAGACCGCAAGGACGACACGAAGGATGTCACCGTCGAGCCCACCACCGTGTCACCACCTGATCCTTTTGCAGGCGAAGGCCGCTTTTGTCAGGATAGGAACATCCTCGCGTTCCTGCTCAAAAATGGCCGTTGTGGGATCCCTTCCCGCCTAAAAATTTTGGGGGAAGAGGACCGTGGCCGCCTATATAGGTAGCTAGGACCCCCGCTATGGAGGGACAAGTCGAACCAAGCCTAGCCAAGTAGAGCAGATCCATACACTCTGCCACCCCGCAAGGAGCAAGAACACTTGCCTCCTGACCCTCCTGAGCTCACCTCCTGAGCTCAGGAACCACTGTACCAGTTCGTATTCCAGCCCTCCCGAGGCTAATCCACCAAAGCAGGAAGTAGGGTCTTACACCACACGGTGGCCCGAACCTGGGTAAACTCTTGCGTACATTGTTTGTTGTTTGCTTGAATCCCTTCACCAAGACGAGAGCGAGATGCTAGGTAGACGTGAGTGGGAGAGATCTTCGTTCAAGCCCATGTGTTCGAACTTCTTGGGTTATTCGGAGCCCTAAATCCGACATTTGGCGCGCCAGGTAGGGGGCGTGTCGAAATCTCGCCTCTTCGACGACCTCGTCGCGTTCTCGTCGTCAACTCCGCTCCACAGCCATGGTGGACACACGCCGAGCTCGCGCCGCCAACCGCGCCGCGAACGTCGCTCAGACAGCGCCCACGGGCAACGGTGCACCGCTCCGCCGCAACTCGCCGGTCGCCAATGCCGCCACCAACCGGGCCGTCCACGAGCAGCAAGACTCGTCGCTGCCCCCGTTTGTGCGGGGAGATGGCCGCACGGCGACTCCTTCACCCTCACCGGCCGCGGCGTCGTCCTCGCTTGCCCGCCGCGGGCCGGTCTACCAGCAGCCTGCGCTGCTGATGGCGCGGGAGCTCTTGCGCTACCGCCTGGCAGATGACCTCTATGACGAGTGGCTCCACCGCATCACCGAGCTCATCAACACCGCTGGAGAAGCACCTGCACCAACGCAGTCCTCACGTCCTCCGTCGCCCCCGACGGGGAACGAAGGCCACGGAGTCCTGGCTCCGCCTCCACTCCACGGCACCGGCCAAGAGGTCCGGCGCGAGGTTCCTCGACGCGAGCAACCCCGCAGGGCCCATGCGCGCGATGAGGAGAGCTTCCAGGTGATTCCGCATCCCCATGCAGGGGCACACGGGCCCCCTAGCCCGCAGCACCAAGACCGCGCGCCACAGGAGGTGGTGGCGCCAGCACCCCAAGAACCAGCGCCGCAGGCGCAGGGGGCGCCTGCGATCATGAGCGTGGCTGGGTGTCGCGCCCTAACTCCTGAGCTACGACGCCTCATCTGGCCCGGCAAGTTCAAGCCGGACCTGCCTCCATGCTACGACGACATCACCAACCCCACGGAGTTCCTCCAACTCTACGAGCTAATCATCGAGGCCTCCAACGGCACCGGGCAGGTCATGGTGAACTGGTTCCCCATGGCTCTCAAAGATGGCACACGCTCCTGGCTCCTGAACCTCCCCGTGGGATCCATCTCCTCCTAGGAAGAGCTTCGCGAGCGTTTCATCGCCAACTTCCAAGGCACCCACGACCGAGCCCCGGCAACTGCTGATCTGCACTGCGTGAGGCAGCAGTCGGGAGAGACCCTACAAAAGTACATCCAACGCTTCAACACCATGCGCCTCTGGATCCCTAGGGTCTCGGACGAGGCCATCATCTCGGCGTTCTCCGACGGCGTCCGCGACATCAGGATGAGGGAGGAGCTCGCTATCCACGAGGACTGTGCACAGCCCTCGAGATGTTCAAGCTCGCGGCAAAGTGCGCCAGGGTGGAAGAAGGACGCCTCTCCCTCCAGGAGCTGCGTGAGGCAGAGGCAGACAATTAGAAGACCAAGGCCAAGGAATCAAAGCGCAAGGGACCCGCCGTGCTGGCTGCAGAGCCAGAAGTGAAGCGTGGCTGCGGCTACGATGACCTCCCCAGAGACAACCGACCATACTGTGTCTTCCACAACGTCCACAGCCACAACACTAACGACTGCCAGGAGCTCAGGGCGATGCACGATGGGCACGTCGGGCAGCGCCCTGAGCGCGACAACCGCGGCTACGGCCGTGGAGGAGGCTGGAGAGGAGGACGTTGGGATGGCAGGAACTCACGCCAGGGGTGGCGCGAACAGCCTCGTGAAGACCACTGGCAGGAGCAGCCTCGTGACGCCCCCTGGCGCGACCAGCCTCGTGAGGGTCGCCCTCATGGCAATGGAGGCCTGCCTCCGCTGCCGCCACTGCCAAGAAGGAACGACGACGACTGATACGTCCAAAATGCATCACTATTTTATATCGTAATTCATCCTTATTCATTGATATATTTCACATTACGATGATGTTCTTATGTTGTTTTGGCCTATTTTACACAGTTTGCAACTTTCCGGTGCCGAAGCAGCAGACGCAGGATTCAGCGGTAAAAAGTGGACGCTGAGTTGCTGAAGAAGAATACTTCCAAATTACCTGAAAATCGACGGAGGGTATTTTCCAGACGGATCACAAAGACACGCAAAAGGGCAACCAGAGGGGGGCCACAGGGCGCCCAGGCGGCCACCTGGCGCGGCCACCTGGCGCGGCCCCCTCCCTGGCCGCGCCGGGGGGCGCCTGGAGCCCCTAGCCCACTTCCGGCTGCCCCCTTTTGCCTATATACTCCTCGTCATCCGAAAACCCTAAAAAGGAGAGTTTTGACGGAGTTCTGCCGCCGCTCCGTGGCGGAAACCTACAGAGAAGAAAAAGCCATCTCCGGCGGGCAGATTCCGCCGGGGAGATCACCTCCCGGAAGGGGAGATCATCACCATCGTCATCACCATCGTCACGGGCATCATCGAGATCATCATCAACATCATCCCCAACATCAGCACCATCTCCATCTTCATCCAAATCTCATCTCACAATTGCAACTTGTGTTGTAACCCGTACTATCTATCCTCTCTACTCCATCGGTGTTGATTACTACTTTGTGGTGAATACTATTGAGTTTTGTTGGAGAAATATCATTATGTCCAGATTGTTTATCATCCATTTATCTCCACTGATCATGATCTCTTTTATGTCTTGTGAGTAGTTACCTTAGTTCTTGAGGACATGGCAAAAGTCTTGTTGTTAGTAGTCATATGATGTTGAAGTAATATGTGTTGCTTGATACTTAAGTTGTGTTGTTATTCTACTAGTGGTGTTGTGTGAGTCGAACACTCAACACTTCGCCTTATTAAGTACCTAGGGGAATACATTGTGTACAAAGAATGCTTACGGTGGGTTGCCGGAGTGACAGAAACCTGAACCCCAGTTCGCACGCTTTTGCATAAGGGAACAATGGATCATCGATCGTATTGCTATGGTTAGGCTTTTGCCTTAAATACTATCTTGTATTTGCGGATGCTTGCAAGGTGTTTAATCATAAGAGTGCACTCATCTTAGTCTAGAGAGTGTACTAGCATAGATCCACCCACTCAACACTTATCAACACATAACATAGTACCGATACGGAATATGGCGGAAGCACATGACTACCTCTCCCGTGTGTCCTCAAGAACACTTCAGCCTTTATAAGTTCAGTTGCTAGGCCTCTCCTTTGCTCAGAAAGGATTGGGCCACTTGTTACTCTTCAGTGCCCTTTTACTTTGCTCGCTTTTACTTTCCTGTTGCTTATATTAAGAAAACCCCTAAAAAGTTATCTTTCAGTGCTTGCAGTAATTCCTTGCTCAGAATCGCTTATCAATACCTTCTGCTCCTCGTTGGGTTCGACACTCTTACTTATCGAAAACGCTGCAATAGATCCCTTACGGTTGTGAGTCATCAAGTACCATTTTCTGGCGCCGTTGCCGGGGAGTGTAGCACTATTGGTAAAGTGAAACTGGTAAGGAGGTTTTTATATTTCTATTTTTTATTTTGCTGTTGCTGCTCTTTGTCCTTATGGACAACCTTGCTATTGGATCGTTGCTTGTGGGAAGACGCCCCACACCTATGGTGGTTGCTCCTCCCCCTACTGAAATTGTGCCCTATAAAATACCAGCTGGTATTGTCGATTATGTTTTGGCTAATCGTTATGCAGGAGACAGACATCCCGGTGAACACTTGCTATATCTGTCACAACTATGTTCATTATTTAAGCTTGCAGGTGTATCAATGGAGTTCGTCATGAGGAAATTGTTCTCCGTATCGCTTATAGATAAAGCTTCAGATTGGTATAAGCTTCTCGATAACTCGCACTTGCTTGATTGGCAAGAGCTTATGTCTCAGTTTTATCCTCTTCATGAAATTCATCGAGACAGGAACTATATCTATAACTTTAGGTCTCGTGACGGAGAAAGCATTGCTCAAGCTTGGGGGAGATTGAAGTCCCTAATGCTCAAATGTCATATTCATAAGCTCCCCAAGGAAATTATACTTACAAATTTTTATGCCAGGCTTTCTCGTCAGGATAAGGTGATGCTGGATGCCTCCTCTAGTGGGGTATTTCAGACGAAGAGTGTTGAAGAAAGGTGGGATCTCATTGAAAGGATCCAGAGGAATACCGAAGATTGGGAAATCGATAAAGGTATTGAACCCGCTATAAATTATGAGCATGATTATATTGAGAGCTATGTGAAAACTGATTACTTCAATACTTTTTGCTCTAAGATTGGTCTTGATTCCCATCTAATGATTGATTTCTGTAAGGATTTTGCCTCTCACGTTGATTCTTTTAAAAAGAAGAGAGACCAGCATCATGAACCTTTCAAAGAGCTACCTGTTGATATTCATGTTGTTGACCCTATTTTGCCTGCAGTTATATATGAAAAACCTCCTTTTCCCGCAAGGATAAGGGATCACTCTCTTGTGACAGGCGTAATAAATAAAAGTGAGAGAAGAATTGATGAGCCTGAGGACCAGATCAAGGTCGATCCTCAAGTTGCATTGGTTAAATACCTTGTTACTAATGATGTTTTGGATTCCAATGTAAATTTTTGTGCTGTTTCCACTAACCTTGTCACAGCCAAGAATAAAGGCCCAATTTCAGTTACTCCAGTAGTATCTGTTAAAATAGGAGATCACAATTATTATGGGCTATGCGATTTGGGATCGAGTGCTAGTGCTATCCCCTATTCACTTTATGAAGAGATCATCGGTGAGATTTCCCCTTGTGAACTTGAAGGAGTTGATGTTACCATTCATCTTGCAAACAGAACAACTATCTCTCCTATCAGAATTGTGAGGGATGTTGAAGTCCTATGTGGAAAGGTAAAATACCCTACCGACTTTCTAGTACTTGGTTCAGAGAGGGACAATTTTTGTCCTATTATTTTTGGTAGACCTTTTCTTAGAACTTGTGGAGCTATAATAGATTGCAAGAAAGGTAAAGTTTCTGTTGAATTCAATGGTGAGCCATATGAATTTAATTTTTCTAAGTTCTCTAAGCAGCCTCGTGGTACCGATTTACCTAGTGATGATAAAATTATTGAAAGTATTGCTTCTATTGCTATTCCCCCTAATGATCCTTTGCAGCAATATATGGAGGACCACGAGAATGATTTGCATATGCAGGAAAGAAATGAACTAGATGAAATATTCTTGAGACAACCTGCTATCCTGAAGCACAACCTTCCGGTTGAACCTTTGGGAATTTTATCAAAACCAAAAGAAGACCCGGTGTTCGATCTTAAACCTCTTCCCGATACGCTCAAGTATGCTTATTTAGATGAAAAGAAAGTATATCATGTTATTATCAACTCTAACCTTTCAGGATATGAAGAAGAGCGACTATTGGAAGTACTTCGTAAACACCAAGGTGCAATTGGCTATACCCTTGATGACCTTAAGGGGATTAGTCCATCTATCTGTCAACATACTATCAACCTTGAGCCTGATGCTAAACCAATTGTTGATCATCAACGATGGTTGAACCCGAAGATGATGTATGTTGTAAGAACTGAGATTCTCAAGCTTCTAACCGCAGGTATTATCTACCCTATAGCTGATAGTAAGTGGGTAAGCCCGGTACATTGTGTTCCTAAGAAAGGAGGTACAACTGTGGTTCCTAATGATAAGAATGAACTAATACCTCAGAGAATTATTATTTGATATAGAATGTGTATTGATTACAGGAAGCTGAACAAGGCAACCAGGAAGGATCACTACCCGCTGCCGTTCATCGACCAAATGCTTGAAAGGTTATCCAAAAATACCCACTTTTGTTACCTCGATGGCTATTCTGGCTTCTCTCAAAATTCATGTTAACACTGCTGATCAAGAGAAGACCACTTTTACTTGTCCCTTTGGTACTTATGCTTACAGGCGTATGCCTTTTGGTTTATGTAATGCCCCTGCTACTTTTCAAAGGTGTATGTCTGCTATCTTTCATGGTTTCTGTGAGGAGATTGTGGAAGTCTTCATGGACGATTTCTCCGTCTATGGAACTTCCTTTGACCATTGTCTCCACAACCTTAATAAAGTTTTGCAGAGATGTGAGGAGACAAATCTGGTACTCAACTGGGAGAAGTGCCACTTCATGGTTAACGAAGGAATTGTTCTTGGTCATAAGATTTCCGAAAGGGGAATTGAGGTGGACAAGGCCAAGATCAAAGAAATTGAGAGGATGCCCTATCCAAGGGACATCAAAGGTATTCGCAGTTTTCTTGGTCATGTTGGTTTCTATAGAAGATTTATTAAAAACTTTTCTAAGACTTCGAGACCCCTCACTAATCTTCTCCAGAAGGACATTCCTTTTGTATTTCATGAAGATTGTATGGAAGCTTTTGAAGTTCTTAAGAAAGCTTTAATAACCGCTCCTATAGTACAACCACCTGACTGGAATTTACCTTTTGAGATTATGTGTGATGCTAGTGATTTTGCTATTGGAGCTGTTTTAGGACAAAGAGTTGATAAGAAATTGAATGTTATACATTATGCTAGTAAAACCCTTGATAGTGCTCAAAAGAATTATGCTACTACTGAGAAAGAATTCTTAGCTGTAGTGTTTGCTTGTGATAAGTTTAGGCAGTATATTGTTGATTCCAAAGTTATTATTCATACTGACCATGCTGCCATTAAGTACCTTATGAAAAAGAAGGATGCCAAGCCAAGGCTTATCAGATGGGTACTCCTTCTTCAAGATTTTGGTTTGCAGATTGTTGATAGGAAAGGAGAAGACAATCCGGTGGCGGACAATCTTTCAAGGATGGAAGATATACCGCATGATCCCATCCCAGTCAACGACAGCTTTCCAGACGAGCAACTTGCCGTTGTAAAAGTACAATCTCTTTCCGATCCTTGGTTTGCAGATTATGCTAATTTTATCGTTGCAAAGTATTTGCCTCCAGGTTTAACATTTCAGCAAAGGAAGAAGTTCTTTCATGATTTGAGGCACTACTTTTGGGATGACCCACATCTTTTCAAAGAAGGTCCCAACGGGATCGTGAGAAGATGCATACCGGAACATGAGCAGAAGGACATTCTCAGACAGTGTCATGATAGTCCCTATGGAGGACATCATGTCGGTGAGAGGACCGCACATAAGGTTCTTCAATTAGGTTTTTATTGGCCTACTCTCTTTAAGGATGCTAGAAGTTATGTTTTAGCCTGTGATAAATGTCAAAGAGTTGGTAACATTAGTAGAAGGAATGAGATGCCTATGAATTACTCACTAGTGACTGAACCTTTTGATTGCTGGGGTTTTGATTTTATGGGTCCTTTTCCTTCTTCGCACAAGTACACTCACATTTTAGTAGCTGTTGATTATGTGACCAAGTGGGTTGAAGCAATCCCCACTGAAAGTGCGGATCACAAGACATCTTTGAAAATGCTCAAAGATGTGATTTTTCCTAGGTTTGGTGTACCTAGGTATCTCATGACTGATGGAGGATCACACTTCACGCATGGAGCTTTTAGAAAAGCTTTAGCCAAGTACGATGTCAATCATAGAATTGCTTCACCGTACCATCCTCAAACTAGTGGGCAAGTGGAGCTCACCAATAGAGCGATTAAGTTGATCTTGCAGAAGACAGTAAACAGAAATAGAAAGGACTGGTCAAATAAGTTAGGAGATGCTTTGTGGGCGTATATAACTGCTTACAAAAACCCCATGGGCATGTCCCCCTATAAGATGGTGTATGGCAAGGCTTGCCATTTGCCATTAGAGTTAGGGCACAAAGCTTTCTGGGCTGTTAGAGAGCTTAATGCTGATCCAAAGTTAGCTGGTGAGAAGCGTCTCATGAACTTGACTTCTCTAGATGAGTGGAGAAGTGAAGCTTACGAGAGCGCTAAAATGTTCAAGGAAAAGGTAAAGAAGTGGCATGATAGGAGGATTCTGAAACATGAATTTAATGTTGGTGATAAAGTTTTGTTGTTTAGATCCCATTTCAGGTTTTCTCCAGGCAAACTACTTTCCAGGTGGGAAGGGCCATTTCATATTGAAGAAGTCTATTGGTCTGGTACAATTAAGATTAACAATTTTGAAGGCACCAAACCTCAAGTTGTGAATGGGCAAAGACTTAAGCATTACATAGCAGGAGACCCTGTCAATGTTGATGTGAATATGATATACACAACAACCCACGAAGAACATGTTGCAGCCCTGTTTCAGACACCAGCAGAAGCAGAATAAGAAAAGGTATGTATTACGGTAAGGAAACATCGTGAACCGCCATAAAAGTTCCATATTATGAGTTTTTGCAAAATTAGTAAAATTCTAAGCCTAAGTGGAGCCGGAGACAAGCTCCAGGGGGCCCAGGCGCCCCCCTGGCGCGCCCTACCTCCTGGCCACGCCGGGAGGCCGCCTGGGCACCCAGGAGTCCGTCTCCGACCCCACTTTAGCCTGTTACCTTCCTTTATGTGCATAAATTTTTACTATATATTTGCCCGGATTGTTCCGGCAACGTATCTCGCGATTTCGTGTGTTTTCTTTTCGATCTGTTTCTGCCAGGGAATCTTTCAGCTGGACCTAGGTGCCATGGCTTCTCCAAGTTCCCCCAAGGACAAGTTCGTCGTCAACGTCATCAACCCTTACCTCGCTGAGGTGAAGAAGCACCCTCAGGTTGTTCGGATGGAGGACGGTGTCCTCCATCAAGAAGATCTGAAGGGACCTATCAAGGAGGGGAGCATCCAGGCCAGGCTAGAAGAAGTGGAGCAAGAAGTCTTCAAGTACAAGAAGATGATCGAGCGTGGTGTTGAAGCTAACTTTGACATCATCAACGAGCTGAAGACCTACTTCCTGAAGGATATGAAGGAGATGTGGAAAAGCATCACCGCATCTGAAGAAAGAATTGAAGAGCTCCAAGGGCAAATTTATGATCTACATCACCAGAACTGTGAGTATGAACTAAGGTTTATGCGCATGGGTATGGGTGCTGCATGCAGGATTCAGGAGACAAACTTTTCATATGAGACTGGAGAAGCCCTTCCATGGAAGCGCTTCGCCGAGGACTACGTGATCAACATCAACAAGAAAGAGGAGTGAAATCTCCTTGGGTAATGGCATTCCCTTGGCTTGTTCCAAGCTTGGGGGAGTGCCCGGTATCTTTATCTTTATCTTTTGTCTTTTAGAGTCAAGAAGAGTCGTATCATGTCTAGGGAGGTTATTATATGAAATAGGTGTGTGCATTGAGGTCTATCACTCCTTCGGTGGAGAAATTGTATCCGTGAGTGTGGAGTCGTCTATGATGGAATATTAATGAGAAGTCTATTGGTTCCTTTTTTTTGACTATATACTGCAGGGCAAAAGCCCCACAGCCCACTTTATTAAGTTATAAAAGAATCAAAATACAACAATGTTAGAGATACTTACAAAGGTTTAGGAAACAGAAGGGCCTAAGGTAAGTTAGCTAACCAATACATAAAGCTATCCTTATATTTACATTTTATCCTATGAGATAAGAGAGTCATGTCATGGATAAAATTGTGCCTCCATTGCCTGAAAAGAGGAGATTCGTTTCTGAAGACCTTTCCATTCCTGGTAATCCAGATGTTCCAGGCAGCAGTAAAAACCACTTCAGTAAAGAATGGTTGACCAAATTCAGTCCTTGCTTTGCAAGCCATTTGGTAGGTAGTCATACCAGGTGCAGGATCCCATGAAATTTGCAAATAGTTCCAGACTCTTTGGCTGAATATGCAGGAGAAGAAAAGATGGCTGACATCTTCATGTATAAGATGAGGACATAGAACACAGGTTAGGTCATCCACATGCCAATGTATGCGCTGAAGCATATCTCTGGTGTTTAGCCTGTCTCTAAGGAGTAGCCAACCAAACATTTTAATCTTCATTGTGCATGCACTCTTCCATATCCAAGAAAAGATAGGGTCAGAAACTATTTGTTGATGAACCTGAGTGTAGTATGATTTGGGCCTAAAGGATCCTTTATTGAAAGGCCAAATCCAGCTATCAGTGTCTTGTGAAGTACCCTGAGAGCTCAAAGCATTCTGCAGGTGCTGCAGTTCATCAAAAGCATGTGTGGATAGAGGCATATGAAAAGATCCCAGAAGATCCTGAGCCATAACTTGAGCAACAGAAAGATGACCATCAATCACATAAGAGTATAACCTGGGGTAGTAATTGCTCAATGACTCTCCATTGATGGCAGACAGCCAGGGATCATGCCAGAAAAGGATGGAGGTGCCATTACCAAGGCAAGGTTTGGCAATAGACAAGTATTTGACAGATAATTTGAAAACATCTCTCCACCAAAAAGATCCACAAAGAATAGTTGAATGAGGCACAGAATCATGGTAGTAAGAATCCCAGACCAAGCCTACCCAAGGTATATCGTGATGGTTGTAAAACTTATGGACAAATTTCATCAACAGAGCTTCATTGTGCACTTTGAGGTTAAGCACTCCAAGACCCCCTTTATCCTTTGGTAAGCAGACCAATTTCCATGCAGCAAGAGACTGCTTTGGTGTGTCAGAATTGCCTCTCCACAAACACTGTCTCTGTATCCTTTCAATTTGTTTAAGAATGCCAATTGGGATGTACAGAGAGCAAAAGAAATATATGGGCATAGAAGATAAGACAGACTGAAGAAGCTGTAGTCTGCAGCCTTGATTAAGGAAACAGGAAGATGCAGAAAGCCTTCTTTCAATTCTATGCACCAAAGGAAGCAAGTCTTGGACTGTAGGTTTAGTTGTACCCATAGGCAAACCTAAATAAGTAAATGGCATTGTTCCAAGCTGACATCCTAATAATGTGGATAATCTGTGTGCCTCCTCAGCAGATAAATTAATGGGGATCATCATAGATTTAGCAAAGTTTACTGATAGTCCAGTTGAAGCTGCAAAAACATCTAACATGTCCTTCAGGGCAATTAGTTGCTGATCTATAGCAGGAAGAACAATTAAGGTATCATCTGCATATTGAACAATTGGGTAATGTGGACAATTTGTAGGGATTGGCAGAGTTAAGATTCCTCTACTGCACATGTCATTCACCACAGATTGCAGAAGATCAGCAACAAGAACAAATAGCAAAGGGGACATGGGATCCCCTTGCCCGACCCCTCTCTTACAATGGAAGTGACTTCCAGGTATCCCATTCAGCAGAATTGATGAAGATCCAGAAGATAAAATGGTCCTGATCCATGAAATCCACTTCCCATTGAAACCCTTATATCTGAGGATCCTTAAAATAGCTTCATGTTCAATGGTGTCAAAGGCTTTAGTGAAATCCAACTTTAGAAGCACAGTAGGCCTTTTTGATGCTTGGCATTGATGTATATATTCAAAACACCATGCCAAACAGTCCTGAATGGATCTAGACTTCAAGAACCCATACTGATTCTTATGCAAACAAGATAGAATGACTCCTTGCAGCCTATTAGCTAAAAGTTTTGTTAAAAACTTTAGGCATGTGTTAGTCAGTGAAATAGGCCTATAGTCATTCATAGTTTCAGAACTGGGTTTCTTAGGTATCAGAGTTATCAGGGGAGTGTTGATACATTCCAGGTTTAAAGACCCATCATAGAATTCTTGCACTAGCTTCATGAAATCCTCTTTGATGATATTCCAGCATTTTTTTAAGAATAGGCCAGTGAAACCATCAGGTCCAGGAGCTCTATCAGATGGCATCTGCTTAATGACCAGCTCAATTTCCTCCTGCGAAAAGGGCTTAGTTAAATCATCCAAACCCTCCACTTTTGTAATGATGGAATCCAGATCAAATCCCATATTGATACCATTGGAACAACCCATTATATCTTTGAACTCTTGCAAGAAGAGGGCAGACATGGTAGCATGGTCAGAGATAATATCATTATCCACAGTGATACTGGAAATTGTGTTGGACCTGAATCTCTCAGTAGCCATAGCATGAAAGAACTTTTTATTGTCCTCCCCAACTTTGATATTTCTAATTGTGCACCTTTGTTTCCAGTAAATGAACTGCAATCTGAGAATCTCATCCAGGTGTAACTTCACAATTCTTTTGAAATTAGCTTCAGGAGTGTATAAAGGTCTAAGCTCTTCAAGAGTATCCAAATGTAAGATTACCTTGTTGCAGTCTTGGATTAGCCTCTTGATTTTTGACAGGTTGGTGTGCCAAACCTTGAGAGCATATCTGAGATTCTTAAATTTTGCAAATAAATTAGCAGCAGATGAAATCCTGTGAACAGGTTTAGACCAAGCTTGACTAACACAGTCCATAAAACCAGGCAAGTCAACCTAGTAATTCTCAAAACGAAATATCTTTGCCTTTGGGATCATGGTTTTGATGGAAACCACACAAGGAGTATGATCAGATGTAGATCTAGCTAGAGGCAGCACCAAGGTGTTTGGAAACAGACAAGTCCAATTAACTGTAGTGAAGAACCAGTCAATTTGTTCCAACAAAGGTATAGATTGCATATTAGACCATGTGAAACGTCTTCCTTTCAAAGGAAGCTCAATAAGACCAAGGTGTCCAATTACCTCATTAAATAAAAGCATATCATTAACATTACCACCCGGCTTGTTTCTGTTGTCCATGGACCTAAGAAAATTAAAATCTCCAAGCAAAAGCCAGTTAGCATCTGTGGGAATGTCAAGATTATACAGCCATGAGATAAATGTGTCTCTAGCAGGGTTTTGGCAAGGGCCATAAACAGTAACCAAGGTCCAGACATCAGAACTATATCTCGATTTAAATTCCACAGTAATACCAAAACTGAGAGATTCTATCAGCCTGCCAGTAAAAACAGCAGAGTTCCAAAGAACAATCATGCCACCAGAAGCCCCAACCGAGGGGACAAAGATAAAATGATCAAAACGGCGAGGGCAAAACTTGCGAATGAATCGTTGATCCATAATCTCACATTTAGTTTCCTGCAGACAAATAACAGAGCAACCACTCTCCTCAATTTTCTGGCGAACAGCACGTTGGCGATTTTCAGAATTCAGTCCACGCACATTCCAGCATAGAACTTTCCAATCTCTAAAAGATGTATTAGTCATTACAACCCCAAAATAGAAGTAGCAAAACAGGCATCACATAATGATGACCCTTCCAGAGCCGCAAGTTGCAAGTAACTTCAAGTACTGAAAAAGAAAAACTAGCAAGATAGATGGTTTTAACAGGGGTTAACCATAAACCCAGCATGAAGAAAAGATTAAACATCATGCGCCGATGAAGAAGCGGACGAAGTTGCCGGAGCAGCATTAAGCATGTCGGCCGAGATCTTCTCCGGAGCGATGCCAAGGTGGTGCCCAATCTTCTGAAGAGCTTGAATTGGCGTGGGAGGTGGAACTGCATCTGCTGCATCATCAGACTTATGCTCCTGCACCTTCCGCTTTTTCAAAGGCTTGGTGGATGGCTTCTTCAATGGAGCAGGCTTCGGCAAACTGTGCCTGAAACCATCCCTGAGAGCAGAGAGTCTAGCGCTGCGTCTGACCTGGGATTCCACAACAGCAGAAAACTTTCTCCTCCGAGTCTTCTTGGATGTTGCAGAAAAGTTAAACGTATCCATCTCAACCGCAGTCAGAGGATCAGACACTGCCATTGCATCATTGGAAGGTGCAACCTCATCAAAACAGAGAGAGCGAACAACTTTTGATTTTTTGACTGCAGGCTCCGAAGAACAAAGTGCAGGCGGCAGGAACACCAGCTCATTGCATAGCCGCGAAGAGGAGAAAGAAAGCTCCCAAGAATCCTTTGGCAACACAAACGGCTGAAGAGGACTGAGCATAGACATACCTTTAGGAATGTGCAGAGATTCCACAAAGGGCATCATTTGGGAAAAACAACGGGCCCAAAGCATTTGCGGTGGAATCTCAGGTCCATAAACAGTAAGAATGCGACCAACAAAAATCGGCGGCTGAACAGCAGGTGGCTGGTACACAGCAAGGGCATGATTGTCACTGTCAGAGCTTTGACCTGGCCCAGAATTGTCCATCACCACAGATTCCTGCGAGACCTCATGCGGATTGTCATCTTGGACCCAGTCATCAACTACAACCTCATCATTGTTCTGTTGCTGAACTGGTGGCTCGTTCCAAGCAAGCTGGGGTTCATTCCATCCAAGCTGAGGAAATTCAGGCATAACAAAATTGAAATTGTCAAACTAAAGATGCCCTGGCAAAGGATGCGGATTGCCATTCACCGGCATAGGATCTTCATCCGCAGGGAGAATGTCAGTAAACTCCATGGAGAGGACATAAACAGGAGTAGTCCATGAGATTCTTAAGGCCCCGAAATCACCATACTCTCGATAGACAATATCACGCGGAACTTGCTCAGGACAGGGAAAAGAAGCATAAACCAGGGTGCGAACCATGCGAGGATCATCCTGATGCCACTGATGATAGCGACCAAAGGTACTCACTGCATCAGAAATATATTTGGCGTTGCGGTAGTCCAATGGTATCCCCAAGATCATGAGCCAGCCTCTGCGAAAACCTTGGGTGGCTCTATAGTTGATGCCGTGGTTGTGCGGGATGAAACGAACAAAGTGCCCATTGCCAAGGTCATAAGGAGGATGATCCATAATGGCATGTCTAGAAGCAGCACTTCTAAACTCAAATAACCCAACACCTTCGATCCACTGCTGGTCACTAAGAACATCGCGATGAAGATGATTCATAACAAAGTCACTAACCAGCTGTCGGAATTGCAGATTCTGACCAGGCGGCGGAGGGGGCTCCACAATGCCGATTGCATACTGTTCGTGATGTTGATCTGGAGCGACCGCCGGAGAAAGAAACGTCCGCGGCAACCTCGTTGGCCCACCATCAATGACATCAAAGCCCGGCGGTAGGAATTCCTCAGGGTTAATGGCGAAGTTGGCCATGGTTGATGGAGGCAGCAAGGTGGTGGGTGGTGGAGGAGATGAAGTTTGGACAATGGCGGAGGACGGCAGCGATGGGACAGGACTCTGCTGGTGCGCGTGGGAGGTCGTCTCTAAAACCGAGGAGACGCGAGGAGGTAGAATAGGAATAGGACTCGTGGCAGGAACTGATTCCACCTCCTTCAATTTACCAAGATTTTGTGGCACCTTATTTTTGACTTTCCAAACAAGACCGTTATCCAAAGCCCATTGCTTGCATTGAGAGCTGCGGTGACCAGAACGATTGCAAGCCAGACAAACAGGGCATGAAACAGACATGTGGCCCTGTTGCAAGCATTTAGAGCACGTTAACACCCGGGCCACCATGTCATCCACCATATTGTTAAACTGATCACACGCCTCCTGCGAAGATGGCAACTCAACAGGCAGAGGGCCGGGTGCAATTGGCCCAGGTGCAGAAGGCCCAGATGCAGAAGGCCCAACATGGGTAGCCGGAGATTCCGGGGTGGACGTGGAAGGAACTACCAACGTATCTCGGGCATGCAGATCCTGTGGTTGCGAAGAAGCCGGCGCAGTATTAGGAATGAGATCTTTCGGTTGAACCGTACCAAAAATGATCGGCGGCGACGCCACCGTCCAACGTAGATTCGCCGGCGGCGAGATCTTTCTATTGGTTCCTTTGCTGCACTCGGTATTCTCTTCACGCAATCGACCTTATATGATGATTCTTATGGGGAGTATTGACCTTATATCAGGTATGGCTGTGAAAACCTTATTTAATCTTGGCAAACATAGCTTTGGTCATAACAACAAGCATGATTTTCTTAAAGTAGCGACATAGCCAAAACCTTTATGTTATTATGCTTGAAGTGTTATGCTGACAAGGAAGACAACTTGATGTGTTATGCTTATTTTAATGCTTATGCTTTATATTGCTTTGCATCTTAGTCATCATCAATTGTCTGTTCTCTCAAAGCCTTTGCTAGCCTAAACTCTGTACTAAGCAGAATTTTGCTTGTGCATCCATACCCTTAAACCAATACCTTCCATATGAGTCCACCATACCTTCCTATTCGTGGTATTCCACTACCACCTCCTAAAGTATAGAATTTGTGCGTTATCCTTAAATGTTCAAAATCCTCTATTTTGTGCCCCTGTTTTAGCTCATGAGGAAGTAATAGTTAATTCATGATCTTTTTAAGTTGGACAAGTTTTTCCCCGGGATTGCATGTCTAATCTGCAAACCCCTAATACGAGAAGGAACTGGCATGAGTGCGCCCGGCTCATAAAAGATAATACAACAAACAAACCCTCCTTCACGCTTTGTTCATGAGAAATCAGAAAACTTTGGCAGCGATAAACAAAGGAGATTTAGGGGATGTGATCGTCCCCGTACGGGAGCCGTTCCTCGAAACTTGTCCAGCTCGAGAAGTAATTGAGTTATCTATTAGCATTCGTTGACAAATCATGCACCTCTCAAAACTTGTTTTCATTCTGTTTGATTTAAGGATAGCACATGAGTTTTCCCTACTTCCCTAGAGCGGGGCCTATCTCTTAGTTTTGGGTTGAGTCAGTTATTCCTACTTCCTTCTATTCTTAAAGAGAGCATACATTTGATGTTGACGAGGATTCATTCATATAAAGTTGCATTAAGATTTGTCATATCATATCCTTGTTGACATTATCATTTGATAAGTAAGTTGTTTGTCAAGCCCAGCTAAGGCAAACATCTTCCTTTGTCTTAACACTTTCACTTCTTGCCTAATAACATGTTCTTTCAAAAGCTTCAATTAATCTCATCAAAACATAAAGAGAAAGAGCAAGAGTAAAAGCTATTAGTTGTTCTTTGACCAAAGGACATGTTTGCCATGATTTGATGAGTTTCCTTAGCCCTACTTCCGAATATAAGTGTTACCACTCTTTTATAAGGGCCTTATGAGTTGAAGATTGCTGTTGAGGATATTTGAGTTGGTGAAGAAACTGTGATGCTTCTTGTCCGTATTCTATTTATCGACACTTCACTCTCTAAACTTGTGGACAGGTTTACCGAGCTCAGTATTCGCTTGGGGACAAGAGAGGTCTAAGCTTGGGGGTGTTGATACGTCCAAAATGCATCACTATTTTATATCGTAATTCATCCTTATTCATTGATATATTTCACATTACGATGATGTTCTTATGTAGTTTTGGCCTATTTTACACAGTTTGCAACTTTCCGGTGCCGAAGCAGCAGACGCAGGATTCAGCGGTAAAAAGTGGACGCTGAGTTGCTGAAGAAGAATACTTCCAAATTACCTGAAAATCGACGGAGGGTATTTTCCAGACGGATCACGAAGACACGCAAAAGGGCAACCAGAGGGGGGCCACAGGGCGCCCAGGCGGCCACCTGGCGCGGCCCCCTCCCTGGCCGCGCCGGGGGGGCGCCTGGAGCCCCTGGCCCACTTCCGGCTGCCCCCTTTTGCCTATATACTCCTCGTCATCCGAAAACCCTAAAAAGGAGAGTTTTGACGGAGTTCCGCCGCCGCTCCGTGGCGGAAACCTACAGAGAAGAAAAAGCCATCTCCGGCGGGCAGATTCCACCGGGGAGATCACCTCCCGGAAGGGGAGATCATCACCATCGTCATCACCATCGTCACGAGCATCATCGAGATCATCATCAACATCATCCCCAACATCAGCACCATCTCCATCTTCATCCAAATCTCATCTCACAATTGCAACTTGTGTTGTAACCCGTACTATCTATCCTCTCTACTCCATCGGTGTTGATTACTACTTTGTGGTGAATACTATTGAGTTTTGTTGGAGAAATATCATTATGTCCAGATTGTTTATCATCCATTTATCTCCACTGATCATGATCTCTTTTATGTCTTGTGAGTAGTTACCTTAGTTCTTGAGGACATGGGAAAAGTCTTGTTGTTAGTAGTCATATGATGTTGAAGTAATATGTGTTGTTTGATACTTAAGTTGTGTTGTTATTCTACTAGTGGTGTTGTGTGAGTCGAACACTCAACACTTCGCCTTATTATGGACCTAGGGGAATACATTGTGTACAAAGAATGCTTATGGTGGGTTGCCGGAGTGACAGAAACCTGAACCCCAGTTCGCACGCTTTTGCACAAGGGAACAATGGATCATCGATCGTATTGCTATGGTTAGGCTTTTGCCTTAAATACTATCTTGTATTTGCGGATGCTTGCAAGGTGTTTAATCATAAGAGTGCACTCATCTTAGTCTAGAGAGTGCACTAGCATAGATCCACCCACTCAACACTTATCAACACATAACATAGTACCGATACGGAATATGGCGAAAGCACATGACTACCTCTCCCGTGTGTCCTCAAGAACACTTCAGCCTTTATAAGTTCAGTTGCTAGGCCTCTCCTTTGCTCAGAAAGGATTGGGCCACTTGTTACTCTTCAGTGCCCTTTTACTTTGCTCGCTTTTACTTTCCTATTGCTTATATCAAGAAAACCCCTAAAAAGTTATCTTTCAGTGCTTGCAGTAATTCCTTGCTCAGAATCGCTTATCAATACCTTCTGCTCCTCGTTGGGTTCGACACTCTTACTTATCGAAAACGCTGCAATAGATCCCTTACGGTTGTGGGTCATCAACGACCGCCAGGGAGACGGAGCAGGGGGCTTCCAGGAGCCGCGTGCAGTTGCATGCATCTTGGGAGGAGCCCATGCTCCGGCTTCCCATCGCATCTTCAAGCAGTTTGCCCATGAGGTGAATGCGGCGCTTCCCAGGCCTGACGCCGCGCGCAACCTCAGGTGGACCAAGCAATTCATCGCCTTCGACCCCAAGGACCAGCTCAAGTGCACTGCGGCCCCATGCGCCCTCCCGATGCTCTGCACCCCAACCATCAGCAACGTCCTCATGACCAAGACCCTCATCGACGGAGGAGCGGGACTCAACGTCCTCTCCGTCCAGACCTTCGAGACGCTCCAGGTTCCCTATGATCAGCTCCACCTGACCAAGCCATTCTACGGTGTCACGGATGGCTCCACACTCCCGATGGGGCAGGTCCGCCTTCCCGTCACCTTTGGTGACTGTGACAACTACCACACCGAGCTCATCGACTTCGACGTCGCCAACATCCACCTCTCGTACAACGCCATCCTTGGGTATCCTGCCCTCGCCAAGTTCATGGCGGCGACCCATCACGGCTGCAACGTCCTCAAGATGCCTGGGAGCGGCGGCGTCATCACGATTGCCTCTGACGAGAAGGAAGCGGTGCGTTCCCTAGAGCGCGCCTACCAGATCACGGCGGTCTAATGCTCCGACGAGGATGGAGCCGTCCTCGCCCTGCAGACTGCCCCCAAGAAGAAGAAGAAACTGACCGTCAACGGACCTCAGGATGCAGGGGCTGTTGACAGCCCGGCCTAAGGACTCGCGCCTGCCGACGAGGCGCCCTCCACCCTCGCATAGGGTGGCGCGTCCGATGCCCCTCTTGTGACGGCCTCGGGGGCTCTCCTCTGGAGTGCCTCCGAACTGACCGGCGTCTCGAGGAAGGTGTTCGGGCACCACCTGCAAGCGTGTCTTGACGCGCGTTGTTGTGAGCCCAGCGTGAACCGCTCAACGCTAGGGGCTCAGGACTTCATCAACCAAGTTACCGAGGAACTTCAGTACGCAAGACTCATCTGCGGTGGGCGTAACCGCACAACCCCAAGTTCAACTGCTCGCAGCCTGAGCGACCGCTTCCGCGTCTGTGTCGGCATCGCGGGTTTCAACCGAGCCGCCTCTCAGGAGCCCTTCTGGCCGACGGTCGGCCGGAGGAGGGCCCTCCCCTGCAGCTACGTCCGCACACTCTTCGGCTTTCGCAACACAGCAGCCACGTTCCAGCATCTCGCGCAGCAGGCCTTGGGGGCTCGGGAGGCTCAGTGGCAGGCGGTCCGGACGGAGCAAGAACCGGACCCGCGCGACCATTGAGAGCCTTCGGAGCCCCTGGGCCTCAGGAGCCCGACGATCCTCGGGAGTGACCCGCATGGCTCGCGTCTTCAGCTACCCCAACTCTTCTTCAACAAGTATCAGGTGACGCTTCAGGTATCCAATCGAGGGCGCCCCTCGGGCTGCATCATCCTCGGACTGCTGGGGGCTATTCCCCCGCAGTTATCTCCCTTTTTGCATAATCAAGGCTAGTTGTTCCTTTCCATTCGCATCATCTGCATGCTTGGCATCCTCACCGCCACTAAGGTCATGAGCCCTTGTGAGCCCACTCGCGACCGCCCCATGATTAAGGACTGGCACGGCGTCTATGCTCGGGTCCGTCCCTGCAGCATCGCTAAACCCATGGGCTGAGCTCTGTCTCGCGAGCCAATCCTATGATGTCACCTCCCATGGTCCTTGGTGCCTTGTTCTCGCATGGGCTAATCGCGGATGGGTAAGTAGGGGCCCGTGGCGGGTGCCTCGCTCACACGGGAACCGCGCGCCGGTTGTTTTTCTTTTGGATCATTGCATGAGAAGACTGCGCACGGCGTCTATGCTCGGGTCCGTCCCTGCGGCGTCGACAAATCCAGCGGCTGAGCTCTGTCTCGCAAGCCATTCCCGTGACGTCATCTCCTGGGGGTCGCTGGTCCTGCGGCCTTCTCATGTGATACCCTCTAGAGATGCACTCGGCGCAGGTCGACACAACACCTCTCTTTTCACATTTTGCAGAAGAAGAGTCAGGCGCAACCCACCTCAGGGTAGGGTCTCGTGAGTGATGTGTAAGCTCATGAGAACTTCCTCAGAGTCGTTCAGCTCCTCCTGAGGAGGGCCCGTATACACCTTGGCTGTCCTATCGTGCAAGCCACATGTTAGGACGGGGCTATACATGCCTCGGAGTCTCTCCCGGTGGGAGGCTCCCTCCCACGGTCCAGTGGAAGTACCAAGCTCCGCGCTGGCAGATCCAACCGAGGAGCGGTTATGCCCACGAACCAGTGGAAGCACCAAGCTCCACGCTGGCCGCTATGACCGAGGCGCGGTTATGCCCACACTCCGCGCAAGTGTGGTAGCTCTATGCTCTGCGCTAGTTATAAACAACTGAGGGCGGACCCCAGTAGTCGCACCAACCTCAGGGAGCTTTTCAGCTCACGACGCTCATAACTTCTCCTTGGATGGGTGTCTCGAGGGGGGCTAGGCACGGGGGCTATGCTCAGGTCACGCCTGGCAGATGCCACCCTACCAGGTGCCCAGACACCTGGCCTTCTCGCGCCCCCATCCCAGGCGAAGGCTCGTGGGCAAGGTATGGTGCTCGTTCTCCTTCATGAGAGCAATTCGTACGTCAAAGGGGACCCCTGGGCATCGGGACCCAGGGGCCTAACTAGCCACGTAGCCCCTCATCCCTTGAGTTTAGTTATGACGATAACCCCGGTCACCCGGAGGGCTCAATGGCGATCGAGGTATGCGTGGGGTTGGGCCCTGCCGACGCATAACGCAAACGGGATCGCTTGAACGTCAAGGGGGACCCCTGGGCATCGCGACCCAGGGGCCTCACTAGCCACGTAGCCCCTCATCCCTTGAGTCTAGTTATTACGTTAACCCCGGTCATCCGGAGGGCTCAATGGCGATCGAGTTATGCGCGGGGTTGGGCCCTGCCGACGTAGAGCACCTAAGCAAACATGAAAGGAAGTAAGCATGGAAATCATCTAGCTATTACAATAAAACCAAGTTTTTCAAATTCAAACAAAGTTCTTACGCCTCCCCGAGGCACTAGTACTTCTCTCTCTGGACAGGAACAGATCAGGCATTACCAAGCGCATTATCACCAGTCTTCTCCTCTTTGGCTGCGATAGTAGAGGCCTGGAGGAACGCCTCCACCAGCTCCATGACCCTTGCCCCCAGGGCCTCGGAGCGACCACCGTCACCTCCTCGTGAAGACAGCTGGACACAGAACCTCGAAGGAAGGGTAATAGAAAGTCAAGTACCACCACCACCTGACCACAGGAGATCGCTAAGATAAGTTATCAATGCCTCATTTACTCGCGTACCTACACCTCCATCCACTATAATTGTGAATCCGCTGAGGCATGAAAACCCTTCCCGACGGACCGGTGGGCAGTTCCTTGCATGCCAGGAGGGACCTCCTGAGCATCGCGCCTCGGAGGCTCTTACCTGACCCTGGATCACTCACCTCCTGGCCTTGACCACGGCATCGCGACCTAGCATAACAGCGCAGGCTGAGGCTTGTCTGGGGAGTGGGTCTCACAGGCGTAGGGCCCTAAACTACCGTGGGGACAGAAGGAAGGGAAAGTCATGCTTTAACAAAGGGTCTCACGAAGGACATAAGTTTATAATGCCAGGCAATAACAAAAGTATTACAAGAATCTACACGTCTTTTCGGAGCCCTCCATGATGTCCCGCATGAACTAAGCTAAGAAGGCCACTCTCGAGGAATGCGGCTTGAACTCCTTCAACAACGACGGCGCCGGGAGGACACCGTCTCCCTCCGGCGATAGGATCGGTGACTTGGCGGCTCGTAGCTCCTGTCGGAGATCGAGGCCGTCTCAGGGGTAGCGTAACTGCTACCAGAAGAGTCAGAGGCACAACCAATGGCGAGCGCCTCGCTGCCCTGACACCATGAGGAAGAGTCGGAGGCGCAACCAATGGCGAGCGTCTCGCTGCCCTGACACCATGAGGAATGGTCGCCGGCGAGCCCGTTCCCCGTGCCACACGACAGCCGGCGGCCGTCTGCCCCGAAGACTTTGAAGGTCATCATGCCCATCCTATCTAGGGCGAAATGAAAAATGTGCCTCCCGGTGGGGGCACAGGCGCGACGCACCACGCCCCAACCCCAGGTCATGAAGACCTGGCCAGAGGAGATCACCTCCATATCGGCATACGAAAGAGGAAGGCGACACCCCTCGTGCATCAGCTGCATCGTCACCCGGCCGCGAGCCGGGAGCACCTCCCTCAGGAACGGAGGAAGAAGGATCCATGAATGCGGAGGGCCCCCCACCCACATGATGAACTTGCAGGCATCATCCTCAGAATGGGACGGCAGCAGGGCGCGAGGAGTTGCCCGTCTCTCCGGGCGACTGACGGCGCCACCCTTGTCGCCGTCCCCACTCTGTCCGCCTGTCGCTGGAGCATGCAAGGGAAGCGGGAATCCTGGCGGCGCCTGCATGCACCATGTGCGGTCGTCCAACGGCCTCAGGGACGCACTCGGAGAACTATGGCGCCTCTTCTTCGGGGGGAGCCATTCAGGCTCTACCATCGGGCTCTTCCCCGTCTCAGCGGCCGAGAACCTGCGGATCAACGCCATGGAAGCCCTTGGAGTAGTGGAAGCAGCAAGGACCGGTCTGCAACAGTCGAGTGAGAGGCGTCGTGCCTCACCCCCTGTTTGTAGACCAAGAAGATCAACCGTCGGCCACTCACGCGCGGCCATAATGGCCCCACCACCCACGCCAAGGAGTTGTCAAGTCGCACGATTGCCAAGACTGCGTGGGAAGCGGAGTCGCCCACGTCCCATCCAACCGTCACACGCCAGCCTGGCCCACAACCCTTTTGGGGTCCGCGGTGCTTCGTCCTCGACTAAGGCTTCGCCCCGAAGCCAACGTCGCACGCGCCTTGGTCCCCGGGGCTACTGTCGGCGTCCTGGGAACCAGGGTACCCAGACTTTCCTGTCTGCGGGCCGCTACGCGCTCCTACAAGAGGCCTGGTACGGCCCAGCTGATCGACCAGCCGTCCAAGACCCTCGTGACGGGGCTAAGCCTTGCGAGGAGAACGACATCAAGACCCCCTCAGGAGCGGCCTCGGCAAGGTGCTCCGGAGGGGCGGAGAATCCAAGGCCAAGGTTGCCTCAGGAGGAGGCAGTGATGTCAGCAGTGATGCACCGCGCCAGCGGGTGCCAGCGTCCGCCAGTGGCGTAGTTGCCATTTCGGTGCAAAGGGGACAGCGCAGCCGCGGGTTCCCGAGGAGCGGGACAAAAGTTTCCCCTTTGGTGCAACAAGACCGAAGATTGCAAGGACGACAAGGAGGATGTCACCGTCGAGCCCACCACCGCGTCACCGCCTGATCCTTTTGCAGGAGAAGACCGCTTTTGTCAGGATAGGAACGTCCTTGTGTTCCCGCTCAAAAATGGGTGTTGTGGGATCCCTTCCCACCTAAACATTTCGGGGGAAGAGGACCGTGGCCGCCTATATAAGTAGCTAGGACCCCCACTATGGAGGGACAAGTCGAACCAAGCCTAGCCAAGTAGAGTAGATCCATACACTCTGCCACCCCGCAAGGAGCAAGAACACTTGCCTCCTGACCCTCCTAAGCTCACCTCCTGAGCTCAGGAACCACTGTACTAGTTCGTATTCCAGCCCTCCCGAGGCTAATCCACCAAAGCAGGAAGTAGGGTCTTACACCACACGGTGCCCCGAACCTAGGTAAACTCTTGCGTACACTGTTTGTTGTTTGCTTGAATCCCTTCACCAAGATGAGAGCGAGACGCTAGGTAGATGTCAGTGGGAGAGATCTTCGTTCACGCCCGTGTGTTCGAACTTCTTGGGTTTTGCGGAGCCCTAAATCCGACAATTATCCCTTCTCTCTTTTCTCTCATTTTTTTGGAGGGGCTTTCTCTCTTTTTTATTAGCCCCTCTTTATTTTTTGGGCCGTCTCTTTTTTTTGTCCTTTCCTCACATGGGACAATGCTCTAATAATGAAGATCATCACACTTTTATTGACTTACAACTCAAAGATTACAACTCGAAGCTAGACCAAAATATGACTCTATGTGAATGATAATGAAGCATGTCATATGAACGGGACGGTGGAAAGTTACATGGCAATATATCCCAGAATGGCTATGGAAATGCCATGATAGGTAGGTATGGTGGCTGTTCTAAGGAAGGTATATGGTGGGTGTATGGTACCGGCGAAAGTTGCGCGGTACAAGAGAGGCTAGAAATGGTGGAAGGGTGAGAGTGTGTATAATCCATGGTCTCAACATTAGTCATAAAGAACTCATATACTTATTGCAAAAAACTACGAGTCATCAAAACAAAGTATTCAATGCATGCTCCTAGGGGAAGAGTTGGAAGGAGTTAACCATCACGCGATCCTGACCTCCACACGAAGGATGACACTCAATAAATAAATCATGCTCCAACTTCGTCACATAGCGGTTCACCATACGTGCATGCTACAGGAATCACAAACTCTAACACAAGTATTTCTTGAATTCATAATTACTCCACTAGCATGACTCTAGTATCACCATCCTCATATCTCAAAACAATCATCAAGTATCAAGCTTCTCATCATATTCAATGCACTTTATATGAAAGTTTTTACTATACTCATCTTGGATGCCTAACATATTAGGACTAATTTTATATCCAAAGCACATTACCATGTTGTTCTAAAACACTGTCAAAAGGATATAAGTGAAGCATGAGAGATCAACAATTTCTACAAAATAAAACCACCACCGTGCTCTAAAAGATATAAGTGAAGCACTAGAGCAACACTATCTAGCTCAAAAGATATAAGTGAAGCACATAGAGTATTCTAATAAATTCTAAATCATATTTATCTCTCTCAAAAGGTGTGTCCTGCAAGGATGATTGTGGAAAACTAAAAAGCAAAGACTCAAATCATAAATGACGCTCCAAGCAAAACACATATCATGTGGTGAATAAAAATATAATCCTGAGTATAGTTACCGATAAATGAAGACGAAAGAGGGGATGCCTTCCCGGGGCATCCCCAAAGCTTAGGCTTTTGGTTGTCCTTGAATTTTACCTTGGGGTTCCTTGGTCATCCCCAAGCTTAGGCTCTTGCCACTCTTTGTTCCATAGTCCATCAAAGCCACACCCAAAACTTGAAAATTTCACAACACAAAACTTAGCCAGAAATCTCGTGAGCTCCGTTAGTATAAGAAAACAGACCACCACTCAAAGGTACTGTAATGAACTCATTTTTTGTTTAAATTGGTGTTAAACCTACTATATTCCGACTTCTCTATGATTGATACCCCCGATACTACTCATAGATTCATCAAAATAAGCAAACAACACATGAAAAATAGAATCTGTCAAAAACATAACAGTCTGTAGTAATCTGTAACTTTTGAATATGTTTGTAACTCTAAAAAAATTGAAAAAAATTTGTTAAACGTGAGGAATTTTTCTATTAATCATCTGCAAGAAGAATCAACTAAAAAGCACTCTCCAGTAAAAAATTACAGCCAATCTCGTGACCACTAAAGTTTCTGTTTTTTACAGCATGATCACATAAACTTCGCACAAGTCTTCCCAAAGGTTCTACTTGGCACAAACACTAATTAAAACACAAAACCACATCTCAACACAAGCTAGATGCAATATTTATTCCTAAAAATAAGCAAAAAAGAAAATAAAATTGGGTTGCCTCCCAACAAGCGCTATCATTTAACGCCCCTAGCTAGGCACGATACAAGAATAGATCTAGGTATTGCCATCTTTGGTAGGCAATCCATAAGTGGCTCTCATAATAGATTCAACAGGTAATTTGATTTTCTTTCTAGGAAAGTGTTCCATGCCTTTCCTTAATGGAAATTGGAATCTAATATTTCCTTCCTTCATATCAATAATTGCACCAATCGTTTTAAGGAAAGGTCTACCAAGAATAATAGGACATGAAGGATCGCAATCTATATCAAGAACAATGAAATCTACGGGCACATAATTCCTATTGGCGACAATAAGAACATCATTAATCCTTCCCATAGGTTTCTTAATGGTAGAATCCATAAGATGCAAATTTAAAGAACAATCATCAAGCTCATGGAAACCTAACATATCACACAAAGTTTTTGGAATTGTAGAAACACTTGCACCCAAATCACACAAGGAAAAGCATTCATGATCTTTAATTTTAATTTTAATAGTAGGTTCCCACTCATCATAAAGCTTTCTAGGGATAGAAATTTCTAATTCAAGTTTTTCTTCGTAAGATTGCATCAAAGCATCAACTATGTGTTCGGTAAAAGCCTTATTTTGACTATATGCATGCCGAGAATTTAGTATGGATTGCAACAAGGAAATACAATCTATTAAAGAGCAATTATCATAATTGAATCCCTTGAAATCCAAAATAGTGGGTTCATCACTATGCAAACTTTTAATCTCTTCAATCCCACTTTTAACAATTCTAGCATCAAGATCTAAAAACTCTGAATCATTGGGACGCCTTTTAACTAAAGTAGACTCATCTCCAGTCTCATATCTATCAAGATTCATTATAGAAAACAAGGATCTAATAGGATACACATCATTAACTTTCAGATCTTCATCTTTATTTTCATGATAATTAGAAGAACACGCTTTCGTAAAGCAATCTTTTTTAGCACACATCCTAGCGGTTCTTTCTTTGCATTCATCAATGGAAATTATCATGGCTTTGAGAGACTCATTGTTATCATGCTTAGGTGGAATAGAACATCAAGAGTAATTCTATCCATGTTTCTAGCCAACTCATCAATCTTAAGCAATTTTTCTTCAAGCAAAGCATTGAAATTCTTTTGCGAATTCATAAACTCTTTAACACTAGTTTCAAATTCAGAGGGCATCTTACCAAAATTTCCATAAGAGTTATTGTAGGATTTACCATAATTATTAGAAGAATTACTAGGAAAAGGCCTAGGATTAAAGTTCCCTTTATAAGCATTATTACCAAAATTATTCCTACCAACAAAATTCACATCCAAAGATTCATTATTATTTTCAATCAACGGATAAAGGCATATAATTAGATCACAAGAAGCACTCCTAGTAGCAAATAATTTCATAAGTTCATCCATCTTTCCACTCAAAACACGAATCTCTTCAATATCATGTAATTTTTTACTAGTAGATCTTTTGGTGTGCCATTGAGAGTAGTTAACCATAATATTATCTAGGAGTTTGGTAGCTTCTCCTAACGTAGTTTCCACGAAAGTGCCCCCCGCAGCCGAATCTAAAAGATTTCTAGAAGCAAAATTCAAGCCAGCATAAAAGTTTTGTATAATCATCCATAATTTCAAACCATGTGTAGTGCAATTTTGTATCATTAATTTCATTCTCTCCCAAGCTTGTGCAATATGCTCATGATCTAGTTGCTTAAAATTCATAAAATCGTTTCTAAGAGAGATAATCTTAACGGGAGGAAAATACTTAGAGATAAAGGGATCTTTGCACTTATTCCATGAATCAATACTATTTCTAGGCAAAGAGGAAAACCAAGTTTTAGCACGATCTCTAAGTGAAAATGGAAATAGTTTCAATTTAACAATATCATTATCCGTATCCCTCTTCTTTTGCATATCACATAAATCAACTAAGTTGTTCAGATGGGTAGCGTCATCTTCACTAGGAAGGCCAGAAAATTGATCTTTCATGACAAGACTCAACAGGGCAGCATTGATCTCACAAGATTCAGCATCGGTAATAGGAGCAATAGGCATGCTAATAAAATCATTATTGTTGGTATTGGGAAAGTCACACAATTTGGTATTGTTTTGAGCCATAGTGACAAGTAAGCAATCCAACACACAAGCAAACAAGAGGCAAGCGAACGGTAAACACACGGAAAAAGAAGGGCGAATAAAATGGCAAGGGTGAACTGGGGGAGAGGAAAACGAGACGCAAATAATGTAGTGCGAAGGATCTGGGTATATGACTTTTGCTTAGATCTCCCCGGCAACGGCGCCAGAAATTATTCTTGCTACTTCTCGAGCTTGCATTGTATTCCCTCGAAGAGGAAAGGGTGATGCAGCATAGTAGCGTAAGTATTTCCCTCAGTTTTTGAGAAGCAAGGTATCAATCCAGCAGGAGCCCACGCGCAAGTCCCTCGCACCTGCACAAACAAATAAGAACTTCGCAGCCAACGCGATAAGGGGTTGTCAATCCCTTTATGGTCACTTACGAAAGTGAGATCTGATAGATATGATAGGATAGTATTTTTGGTATTTTTAGTATAAGAACAGAAAGTAAATAAAGCAAGTAAGCAACGACAAGAGAAATTGAAGGAAAGTAATATGATAAAGATAGACCCGTGGGCCATAGGTTTCACTAGTGGCTTCTCTAATGAAAGCTGAATTCTACGGTGGGTGAACAAATTATTGTTGAGCAATTGATAGAAAAGCGCATAGTTATGAGAATATCTAGGCATGATCATTATATATAGGCATCACGTCAGTAGACCGAAACGATTCTGCATCTACTACTATTACTCCACACATCGACCGCTATCCAGCATGCATCTAGAGTATTAAGGTCATAAGAACAGAGTAATGCTTTAAGCAAGATGACATGATGTAGAGGGATAAACTCAAGCAATATGATATAAACCCCATCTTTTTATCCTCGATGGCAACAATACAATACATGCCTTGCTGCCCGTGCTGTCACTGGGAAAGGACACCGCAAGATTGAACCCAAAGCCAAGCACTTCTCCCATTGCAAGAACTATAGATCTAGTAGGCCAAACCAAACCAATAATTCGAAGAGACTTGCAAGGATATTATAATCATACATAAAAGATTTCAGAAAAGAATCAAACATTGTTCATAGATAATCTTGATCATAAACCCACAATTCATCGGATCTCAACAAACACACCGCAAAAAGATTACATCGAATAGATCTCCCCGAAGATCGAGGCGAACTTTGTATTGAGATCCAATAAGAGAGAAGAAGCCATCTAGCTAATAACTATGGACCCGAAGGTCTGTGGTAAACTACTCACAACTCGTTGGTGAGGCTATGGTGTTGATGTAGAAGCACTCTGTGATCGATCCCCCCTCCTGCGGAGCTCCAGAACAGGCCCCAAGATGGGATCTCACGGGAACAGAAGGTTGCGGTGGTGGAATTAGGTTTTTCTCTATTTCCTCGATGTTTTCAGGGTACATGGATATATATAGGAGGAAGGAGGGCATCGGGGGAGCCAGAGGGGGTCCATGAGGGTGGGGGGCGCGCCTGCCCCCACTGAGCGCGCCCTGGACCCTTGTGGCCGCCTCTCTCGTTCCCTCACATGTACTCCAAGTCTTCTGGGTAGATACGGTTCCAAAAATAACTCTCCCGAAGGTTTCATTCCGTTTGGACTCCGTTTGATATCCCTTTTCTGCGAAACACTGAAATTAGCAAGAAACTTCAATTTGCACTGGGCCTTGGGTTAGTAGGTTAGTCCCAAAAATAAAATAAAAGTGTATAATAAAGCCCATTAAACATCCAAAACAGAATATATAATACCATTGAACAATCAAAAATTATAGATATGTTGGAGACGTATCATTGTGTTTCCTGGATGCCTACTCCGGCTACGAGCAGATCAAGATGAATGAGAAAGACCAGATGAAGACCGCCTTTATCACCCCATTTGGTGCATTCTACTACCTCATCATGATGCTCGGCTTGCGGAATGCCGGCGCCACCTTTCAACTGTGCATGGAGAAATGCCTCCTGCCACGACTCGGCCGGAATTCCCATGTCTATGTGGACGACATTGTGGTGAAGACGGAGAAGCGCGACACCCTTTTGGAGGATATCAAGGAGGCCTTCACCAACCTGCACCGTTTCCAAATCAAGCTCAACCCGGAGAAATGTGTCTTTGGAGTACCAGCCGGCTAGCTCCTTGGTTTCCTTGTTTGTGAGCACGGGATCGAGTGCAACCCCGTGAAGATCAAGGCCATCGAGCGGATGAAGAAGCCGACCCGGTTGCGGGATGTCCAGAAGTTCACCGGGTGCCTGGCGTCTCTCAGCCGGTTCATAGCCGGCTGGGAGAGAAGGCCCCCCTGTAACAACTGATAAAGAAGACCAAGGGCTTCGAGTTGTGTGACCAGGCCGACGAAGCATTCCTCCAGCTCAAGCGGATGGTGCCCATGCCGCCTGTTCGGGCTGCTCCGACTGATAAGGAGCCCATGCTCCTCTGCATCGCTGCAACCAATTGGGCCATCAGCACGGTCATAGTTGCCGAGCACCCAGAAGCTGACAAGGCTCAGCCGACCCAGAGGCCGGTCTACTACCTGAGCGAGGTGCTGTCCGTTTCCAAGCATAACTACCCCCACTACCGGAAGATGTGCTACGGCGTGTACTTTGCCGCCAAGAAGCTGAAGGAGTACTTTCTGGAGCATCCCATCACAGTCGTCTGCACGGCTCCCCTTGCCGAGATCATGGACAACTGAGATGCCACGGGCCGGGTGGCCAAGTGGGCCATTGAGTTGGCCCCTTACACAATCATCTACTAGCCCCGCACTGCCATCAAATCCCAAGCACTGGCCGACTTCCTAGTCGACTGGGCTGAGACCCAGTACTTGCCGCCAGTGCCGGATTACACGCATTGGTGGATGTACTTTGACGGCTCCAAGATGCGCACCGGCTTGGGAGCCGGCATTGTCCTCACCTCTCCCAAAGGCGACAAGCCGAAGTACACCCTGGAGATCCACTTCGCCGCCTCCAATAATGTAGCCGAGTATGAGGCGCTCGTCCATGGGCTCTGCCTGACCAAGGGGATCGGCATCCGCCACATCCTATGCTACGGGGATTCAGACTTGGTGGTCCAGCAGTCCTCTGGCGACTGGGATGCCAAGGATGCCAATATGGCCAGCTACCGCTCCCTCGTCCAGCAGATCAGCAGATACTTTGACGGGTGCGAGTTCCTCCATGTGGCACGGGCCAACAATGAAGCAGCCGATGCCCTGGCCTGGATAGGTTCCACCCGGCAAGCAATTCCATCCAGCGTCTCCCTCGAATGCCTGCACAAGCCGTCCATCCAACCCTCACTAGAATCAGAGTCCATCTTCATGTTGACTAATCCTGAAGTAGTCAGATCCGGCTCAGGGACTGCAGCACTCAGCCAGGGGACTTCGGCAGGCGACCCAGGGACTGCAACGCCAAAGCCTGGTGCGGGAGCTCCAGAACCTTGCCTGGGGGCTGCTGTAGTCGGTCTGAGGACTTCTTCAACATAGTAAGCGGCAACTGATCTCAGCCCACCGCCTCCCAGCCCGACCACCCTGATACCGGTTGGTGTCATGACGGTGGGAGAAGCTCCGTCTTGGGCTCAGCCCATCCTAAACTTTCCGGTGAGCCACGAGCTACCAGCCGACGAAGTGTTGGCTCGACAGGTGCAATGTTGGGCGGCCTCATACACAATTGTCAATAGAGAGCTCGTCAGGCGCAGTGTCACTGCCGTCTTCCAGCGTTTCGTCGAGCCGGAGAAGGGCATTACAATCCTTAGAGATATTCATCAAGGCGAGTGTGGCCACCATGCCGCCTCCAGGTCCCTTGTGGCCAAAGCCTTCCGCCACGGGTATTTCTGTCCGACTGCTTTGGATGACGCCAAGGAGTTGGTCCAGAAGTGCAAGGGGTGCCAGAAGTTCATCGCCAAGCAACACCAACCAGCCTCCGCCCTCAAGACCATCCCCGTCACTTGGCCGTTTTCCCTATGGGGACTGGATATGGTGGGCCCATTCAAAACAGCATGCGGCGGCCTAACCCATCTGCTGGTCGCCGTGGGCAAGTTCACGAAGTGGATTGAAGCCAAGACAATCAAGAAGCTGAATGGTCCGACTGCAGTCACATTCATTGTCGATATCACTGTCCGGTATGGCATCTCGCACAACATCATCACCAACAATGGCACAAACTTCACCAAGGGAGCCTTGGCCCGATTCTGCGCGAAGCAGGGCATCCGACTGGACCTAGCGGACGTTGGTCATCCGTAGTCGAACGGCCAGGTGGAGCGAGCAAACGGCCTCATCTTGTCCGGCATCAAGCCCCGACCGGTCGAGCCTTTGGAGCGCTTGGCCGACTGCTGGATTGAAGAGCTACCGGCCGTCCTTTGGAGTCTTCGGACCACGCCGAATAAAGCAACCAGCTTCACGCCCTTCTTCCTCATGTACGGGGCCGATACTTTTATCCCAACTGACATTGAGTTCGACTCACCTCGTGTCACCATGTACACGGAGGAGGAAGTGAAGGAAGCACGAGAAGATGGCGTCGATCTGCTGCAAGAGGCCCGGCTGCTAGCTTGCAGCCAGTCCGCCATCTACCAGCAGAGCCCGTGCCGCTACCACAACAAGAAGGTCAAGCCGCATGCTTTCCAAGAGGGCGATCTTGTGCTCCGGCTGATCCAGCAAACAGCCGGCCAACACAAGGTTTCGGCACCTTGGGAGAGACCTTTCATCATCACCAAGGCCTTGGGCAATGACTCCTACTACCTCATCGATGCGTAGAAGCCCAGGGCACGCAAGAGGGACGATTCTGGAAAAGAGACAGAGCATCCATGGAACGTGAATCTCCTTCATCCGTTTTACAGCTAAATGCAGTGTATGTACCACGCTATATTTTGTACTAAGCTAAGACAATAGGTCCCCTGAGGCGCACTCCAGGGCTACCTTTTAATCTATATGATAAGCTTCACCTATGAATGTGTTATTTTCATTCTTTTGCCCTGACCGGGTCCGATCAGCCGGCCCGGGGGCTAGCCGTCTTGACATAAATTAGCAACACTCGAAGTCGGCTAAGTAGTGTGCCGATGCCAAAGCCCTCTCTTCGTCCTAAGCCATAGCTCACAGCGCGACTGTCCGGCTGGCAAGAGCTAAAGGCAGGAAACGCTGTCCACATGAAAAACGACTAAGAAAGAAAAGCCAATAAGGGCCAAGCCGGCTCCTCGCCTTACTCGCCCAGCTGTTCAGCAGCTGTCAGGGATATGGCTAATAGGTATAAACCGGATATTGTAAACCGGCTTAGTTATATTGTACTTGGTTTATTATTAGTGGAGATTACGGCCCATGAGATTTCAAGGCCCATGTATAGAAATATGGTTTGTAAACCGCCAAAGAGATGTAACTTGGGAGATAAGAAAGGAAGAGCAGAGACCGAGGCGGACACGATTATGAGCCGGAATCGGGACTCTGTAAACCGGACCAGGCGTCACCTCTATATAAAGGGACGACCCGGCACCGGTTCAGGGACAGGCAACAATCGATCCGTCGAGACGCAGGCAAGCGATTCCGCTCCCTGTAATCCGACGCCCAAGCAATACCAAACCAACTAGACGTAGGCTTTTACCTTCTCGAAGGGGCCGAACTAGTATAAACCCCTTTGTGTTCTTTGTGTGCCATGAACCCTTTCAAGCTAACCCGTGCGATGGTTCCATCATCAAGTCCGCTAAACCGGACATCTGCCGTGTTAATTCCACGACAGTTGGCGCCCACCGTGGGGCCTGCGCACGATGGTTTCGAGTTCTTGGAAGGCGGCCTCAAGGGGTTAAAGGGCTACGCAGTCGGCCGGATGACCAAGAGTCGTCGCGGCCGGATCTACATCGACGACGCGGGTTGGGGACCGGAGGCCGATTCGATCGAATACGGGTACCGGGTCCCCTTCGGCAGCATCCAAGTCTTCATCGGCAAAATCGGTGGACCGGGACCTGAGCCGGACACCTTCCCCAACATCGTCGAGCCGGCTCAGCGTGCGAGGTCGACCCGGATTCAACCTGCCATGAAGCATGTGTTCGTTGGAGCGATTCACGGAGGACAAGCTGAGGACGGGTCGGAATCTGATGGTGCAACCGTCGTCTATTCAGATGACGAATCTTCGTCCGGGGAAACTGAATCTCTGTATCAGTTGCGGGACGGCCGGTCTGAGGGTGAGTCCGATGGAAACAGTATTCCGGGCCCCTCCGACCCGCCAAACCGGGTGGCGGTTTTCATGGCCGGTTCACAACCCCCGACGAACGGAACAACAGCGGAGGCTGGCGCAGGGGGAAGTGGTTCAAATCCCTCCGTTACTGTGGTTCTATCCACCTTGATGGAGGAGTTCGCGGCTAAGGCAGTAGAGGTCGTAGCTCCAGCAGACAAGGCGCAACATGATGCAGTGCTTCTTCAGTTGAAGGCCCGGATCGATCAGTTAAAGGAGGATTTAAAGGCAGAAGGAGAGATGCTAGCGATAAGACAAGCGGAGTTGGATGAACAAGCTTTCCACTTAAGGATGGAACAGGCTTCCATGGAAGGGGTAAGAGGACGAAAATATCGATCCCGCCTGCCGCCGGGTTACGAATCTGCGAATTTGTTCAGAACACCGGGGGCTGGGGCCAGTAACAATCCGATCTTAAACCGGAGAAGCCCACCGGTTCGAGAGGAGCCGGTTCAGCAACCCGCCGCAGAGCGGGAGCGACGGATTACGTCGGCACCTTATGTTCCGGTCCCCTCGGGGCACTACTCAAACCCTGTGGATAATATCGCTGCAGCGGCAGCACGGTTGGCCGCCTTACCTGTAGAAGAAACATCCCCCGTAGCGATAGAGGCGCGCAGGGCCCAGAGGTTACTCAATACGGCGTTAATACAGCAGCAAGCGTACTCTCACAGCAGGGAAAGGTTGCATTCAACACCGCGTCCCAATCGGAGTTACTCTAGACATTGGGAGGAGCCCGAAGTGTCTAGCAGCGAACGGAGGAGACATCAGCACAGGCAAGATAATCCGGCAAGGGCAGAGATGCCAGCCCCGAATCGAAACCGGCCTAGATCGGAGGCCAGGGAGGAGATCCGTCAGTCGACGCCGGTTCACACCGGCACTACGGGGACAGGAGCGACAGCGAGCGGTTTTGGGATACAGTGTCTTGTCCCGGCCCTGCGGAGCGTTAAGTTGCCCAAGGATTTCAAAGGACCTCGCAAGGTGCCTAATTACACAGCCGATTTACCGCCCGAGGCTTGGGTAGAAAGCTACGAGATGGCTATGGAGATGCTGGACGTGGATGAATCGGCTTGTGCCAAATATTTCACTATGATGCTTGAAGGAACGGCCCGGACTTGGTTAAAGGGACTTCCTCCGAATTCTATCGGATCATGGGGGGAACTGCGTAGTCAGTTCATCAAAAATTTCAAGGATACGTGCAAGCAACCTATGTCGGTGATAGATTTGGCAGCATGCGTGCAAGGAGAGCAGGAGTCTACAGCAGCTTGGGTACGCAGAGTGGCAGAGATCTTGCACTCCTCAAACGGTATTAATCCGAGCACCGCAATTGTAACCTTGGAGAACAATTGCCGGTTTGAATCTTTGAAATTAAAACTCGGACGGCTCAAACGGGAGTGCAATGACATGGGGACTTTGATGAGCGCCTTAGTGAAGTATGGAGATTCAGATAATACCAAGTACCCGGAGCCAGAAGGAGATAAAGCGGGAAAGGCCAGCAAGACTGGCAAACCGGCGACAGCTAATCCGATTACTTCAGGTCTTTTGGGCAAACGGAAACCGGAAAGCAGCTCCGATTTTGTGGCTAATACACAAGTTCAAGGCGGTTTTCAGGGAAATCAGCGGGGTCCCGCTCGCCAAGCCGGTGGAGGAAATCCGGGTTGGGAGCAGGATTTGGATCAACCCTGTATAAAGCATAGCGGGAGTAAGGGGCCTGCACGGCACACTGCAAGAGAATGTCTAAACCCCACGATAGCAGGGAATGGCCGTTTTAATCCCCATAGCCGGCCCCCGAATGCCGGTTCAGGGCCCGGGTTTTATGGCCCGGGTTACCAAGGGAACAACTCCGGTTCAGGATATAGGGGCAACGGCGGTTATCAAGGGAGCTACGGTGGTTATCAATCCCGGCCAGGCGGCCCAGGTGGTCAAGGAAACTATAATGGTCAAGGAAGCGAATCACATTATCAAGGTGGTTATCAGAGTCAGGGAAATCAGTCGTATCATCAAGGTGGTTACAACAATCAGAATAATCAGCAGCAGGGCCAAGGGAGTCACAATAACCAAGGAAATCAGCAGCAGCAGCGTCCGCAGCAACAACAGCAATCCGGGTACCAGAGTAATCCAAAGGAGTTGAGCAGCGGTCAATATCATGTTTTCACCACAAGTTTATGCAAGAGAGACCAGAAGGTTTTAAAGCGGACTGTTAATGCGGTAGAACCGGCGACACCGCAGTTTCTACGATGGTCAGAGCAGCCCATCGTTTGGAGCAGGGAGGATCACCCATTACGGGTAGATAATCCGGGACATTTAGCCTTAGTGGTGGCACCTCAGGTGGGAGGATACCGGTTCACTAAAGTACTCATGGATGGAGGTAGCAGTATCAATATATTATATTACGAGACTTTCCGTCGTATGGGTCTGACAGATAAACAGTTAAGGACATCAAACACAGTGTTTCACGGGGTGGTCCCAGGTAAGTCAGCTTATCCAGTTGGTAAGATTGACTTGGAAGTTACCTTTGGGGATGAGCATGATTCTAGATCGGAGATGATCACCTTTGAAGTGGTCAAAATCAAAAGTCCGTATCATGCTTTGTTTGGGAGGACGGTTTATGCTAAATTTATGGCTAGGCCATGTTATGTTTATCTGCAGCTCAAGATGCCGGGTCATAAAGGCACGATTACGGTGCACGGCAGTCGGAAGATAGCAGTGGAATGTGAAGAAGGTGATGCAGCTTATGCAGAAGCGGTATGTGCCGCGGAAGAGTTAAAATTTTATAAGGATAATGTTGATCCGGCAGACATGACTCCGCTGAAGAAGCCAACCACTGAGCATGATCCGGCTTTGAAGTTCAAATCAGCGGAAGAGACTAAGCAGGTCGATTTTGTGCCCGGAGATTCATCCAAGCAATTCACCATCAGTGCTAACTTGGATCCAAAATAGGAAAGCGCGCTCATCGAGTTCATCCGTGAGAACCGGGATATTTTTGCATGGAAGCCCTCTGACATGCCAGGTATACCGAGGGAACTCGCTGAGCACAAGTTAAATATTGATCCGAAGTTTAAACCGATAAAGCAGTATCTGCGCCGCTTCAACGAAGAGAGGCGCAAGGCTATAGGAGAAGAAGTGGCTAAGCTTTTGGCGGCAGGGTTCATAGTGGAAGTGTTTCATCCGGAATGGTTGGCCAACCCGGTGTTAGTTCTAAAGAAGAATGGGAAGTGGAGGATGTGTGTGGACTACACAGATCTCAATAAAGCTTGCCCAACTGATCCCTTTGCTCTGCCTCGCATTGATCAGATTATTGATGCCACAGCAGGGTGTGAGCGGCTGAGCTTTCTGGATGCATACTCAGGCTATCACCAGATCAAAATGGCAGTTGAAGACCAAGAGAAGACGGCATTCATAACCCCTTTTGGTGCTTTTTGCTATGTATCTATGCCTTTTGGACTCAAGTGTGCGCAGGCAACTTATCAGCGTTGTGTTCAGAATTGTTTGAAAGGACAGATAGGAAGGAACGTACATGCTTACGTAGATGACATTGTGGTTAAGTCAAAGGAGGAGAAGACAATGATAGAAGATCTCAGAGAAACCTTTGATAATCTTCGGGCTTACAGGATGATGCTCAATCCGGAGAAATGTGCTTTTGGTGTCCCGGCTGGTAAACTTTTGGGATTCCTGGTCTCAAACCGGGGAATAGAAGCCAACCCGGAGAAGATCAAGGCCATCACATCTTTGACGAAACCGGCTTGCATTAATGATGTTCAGCGCATAGCTGGACGGATCACGGCTCTGAGCCGGTTCATCAGTCGCTTAGGAGAAAAGGCGATCCCGCTTTATCAAATGTTGAAGAAAACGGACCGGTTCATCTGGAGTGATGAAGCGAATACAGCGTTTGAGAATCTGAAACAGCAACTAGCGAAGCCGCCGGTTTTAGCTGCCCCTATTGACAAGGAGCCTTTGCTACTATATGTTGCTGCAAACACACGGGCAGTTAGCGTGGCGATTGTGGTTGAGCGCAAGGAAGCAGGGAAAGAACATCCGGTTCAGCGTCCGGTTTACTATGTGAGTGAAGTACTCATCGAGTCCAAGCAAAGATACCCTCATTGGCAGAAATTGGTGTATGGGGTGTTCATGGCGAACCGGAAGTTGAAGCATTATTTCCAAGGGCATCCGATAACTGTGGTTAGCTCGGCTCCGTTGGGAGATATAATCCAGAATAGAGAAGCAACAGGTAGAATAGCCAAGTGGGCCATTGAGCTCAGTCCACATGAATTGAAATATGTACCACGCACTGCTATCAAATCTCAGGCACTGGTGGACTTTATCAACGACTGGACAGAATTGCAGACCCCGGAGGAAAAGCCGGATCTCACTTATTGGACGATTCACTTCGACGGTTCGAAACAGTTGGAGGGCTCAGGGGCCGGAGTGGTTTTAACTTCCCCCAGAGGTGATAAATTTTGTTATGTCCTCCGGTTGTTATTTCCTTGTACTAATAATGCAGCAGAATATGAAGCACTACTTCATGGTTTGCGGTTGGCAAAAGAGATGAATTTAAGCCGGGTTAAGTGCTTGGGCGATTCAGACCTAGTGGCACAGCAAGTTTCGGGCAAGTGGGATTCAAGGGATCCCCTCATGGCGGCTTATCGACGAGAGGTTGAAGCGGTGGCAGGTCACTTCAAAGGGTATCAGGTGGAACACATAGACCGGCGGAAGAACGAAGCAGCTGACGCTTTAAGCCGGCTAGGGTCGCAACGTAAACCGGTACCACCGAACACCTTTTTGGATGAGTTGCACAATCCTTCGGTTCAAGTACCCTCAGAGGACGATCTGGCTGTTCCGGACCCAGAGGCAGAGCTGGTTGCGGCAACCCATGTTATTCCGGATTGGACGATACCTTATTTGGTATATTTAAGCCGGGGAGAATTGCCAGAGGACGAAGGTGAAGCACGGCAGATAATCCGGCGTTCCAAGTCTATGACAATTGCCAATGGGGAGCTGCATCATCATAGCACCTCTGGAGTATTTCAACGGTGTGTTTCAGCTGAGGAAGGTTGTGAGATTCTAAGGGAGATTCATGAAGGGGATTGCGGTCATCACGCTGGATCAAAATCTTTAGTGGCTAAGGCTTTCCGACATGGTTTTTATTGGTTAACCGCTCATGCAGATGCAGCAGACCTGGTCCGCAAGTGTGACGCTTGTCAGAAGTTCTCAAGACGTGCCCTTGTTCCGGCACAAGAACTCCGAATGATACCAATAACTTGGCCTTTTTCAACTTGGGGGCTTGACATGGTGGGTCCTTTCAAGAGATCCAAGATCAGAAAACTCATCTACTGGTGGCAGTGGATAAGTTTACAAAGTGGGTTGAAGCGGAACCTATAAGCAAGTGTGATGCGGCAACGGCGGTTAAGTTTATCAAAAAAGTAATATTCCGGTTTGGTTTTCCACACAGCATCATCACAGATAACGGCACCAATTTATCTCAGGGTGAGATGGAAGAATTCTGTCAACGAGAGCATATTCGTTTGGATGTATCTTCTGTGGCTCACCCCCAATCCAATGGTCAAGCAGAAAGGGCAAATCAGGAGATTTTGCGTGGAATAAAGCCCCGGCTTATGACACCCCTGCAGAGAACCCCAGGGTGTTGGGTTGAAGAATTACCCTCTGTCCTTTGGAGCATTAACACTACACCAAACCGGTCTACAGGTTATACACCTTTCTTCATGGTTTACGGGGCAGAAGCAGTTCTTCCAAGTGACATACGCCATGATTCCCCAAGGGTGGCGGCCTATGTAGAAGCCATCAACGAAGAGTCAAGACAGGATAGTTTGGATCGGTTGGATGAAGAGCGTGACATAGCTGCAGCACGGTCGGCGATTTATCAGCAAGACCTGCGCAGATATCACAGCCGCCGGATCAGAACCAGGACATTCCAGGAGGGTGACTTGGTACTCCGGCTTATCCAAGATCAAACAGACATGCACAAGCTATCCCCGCCATGGGAAGGGCCCTTTGTGATCAGCAAAAATTTACACAACGGGTCATACTATTTGGTGGACATTCGAGAGCACAAAGATTCACGGACATCAGAAGAGGAGACGAAAAGGCCATGGAACATTGCTCATCTACGGCCGTATTATACTTGAGCCATAGGCTCCCATGTATCCTATGTATATATTATGAATAATGAATAAACCGGCACCCTCGGTAAACCGGGGGCTCAGCCCTTTTTCCACATACATCAAATTTGCGGCAAATATCCATATCAGTTTGTTATCAAAGAAACATAGTTCAATATTAGCTGGTTTTTAGAAACTAATCTTTTCAGGGTATGTGAAGGAGCGGTAAAACTCACAGGAACAAAAGATCACGTCCGGTTCAGGAAGAGAAAAGCCCTGTATAAAGAAAAAGGAAAAAGAGGAATATTAGCGGCCCCTGGGGACAGTGGTTCGCCCACACACCCCTTGAATGGCTATGTTATGAATTTTTGGGCTCCCTGAACAGTGGTATCGCCCACGTTCAAATGATGACCCGGCCCCTGGGGACAGTGGTTCGCCCACACACCCCTTGAATGGCTATGTTATGAATTTTTGGGCTCCCTGAACAGTGGTATCGCCCACGTTCAAATGATGACCCGGCCCCTGGGGACAGTGGTTCGCCCACACACCCCTTGAATGGCTATGTTATGAATTTTTGGGTTCCCTGAACAGTGGTATCGCCCACGTTCAAATGATGACCCGGCTCCCTGAACAGTTTTGAGCCTGGCAGCTCTTTGAAAAAGCCTCGATTGCATAGTTTGATTTACAATAATTATGTGTTTCTTGATGATTTCTGTGTTTCATAACCTTTCTAACCAAGGGGAACAGCTCTAGAAGTTGACCGTATATCTAGTGTTATAAGTCTGGGTCATGAACACCAGAGAAAGTTAAACCGGCGTTCATCGTAACCCGGTTCGACTTCATGATGAGCTGACAATTGGCAGCACGAGGTCAGATACAAGTTACAAATTGCTGAACCAAGAAAAGAAAAATTCATGGACAAGTTAAGACTGAAGAGTTTCAAGGGCTTATTAGAATAAATGAAGGCTGATTAAGGTAATTTTAAACATCTTGCCGGTTTAAGGTATTTTGGCTACATGCAATTAAGGTATCACAGTTATTTATCAAAGGTATGCTTGTTTATTATACCAAGAGAGCAAGTTAATCCGTCCAGTGGTCAAACCACTAGGACATATTTTTCATCTTTTTTATGGACAGGGCAAGAAATCCGCATCAATCAACAAGTCAGCGAAAGAGTACTTTATAAAGACCAAAAGCCGGATCACAGTGCATTAAATTTCAGCTAAAGCCTATTACAAGGCATGAAAGCCAAATAGTTGGAAGCATTGTTTATGGAATAGCAATTGTGATTACAGCAATAACATTTAAGATTCCGTTCCTCCCTGCCGGGATGATTGGCCACCATCTGGTTCCGGAACATCTTCCTCCTCGTGAAGCGGCGGGAAATCTGGTGCACGCCAATCAATCTTGGCCAAGGCACGGAAATACACTTCATCGTTGATCAACTCAGCAGGATCAATATCAGGAGCAAAAGTGTGAGGACGAACCGGCGGAGTTAAGTTTGCAACATCGTAAACCGGTCGTTCCACACGCTCGTTTTGCAGGTCATATGCTGGGTGGTATCGAGACAAATCAGTTTCCACCGCAATCTTGCTAGAAAGTGGACGCATTTCCTTTGTCAGAGCGTACAGATCTCTCTCACCAAATGCTGAACCGTCTTCCTTGGTGTCAGGAAACCCGGTTAACACTTCTGCCGGATCAATGTCTGGAACCCAAGCTTTAGCCCTTGTCAGGGCCAGAAGAGCACCTCCACGGGCAGCCGATTTCTTCACCTCTTCAAGACGAGTTGGCAGAATCGACAAGCTGTTCAAAGTAGCCTTGAGGGTTGAAGGAGCCGGTTTACCAAAGGAGGTAGCACTGATAATCCTTTGTGCTCCAGAGTATAGTTGCTCCACCAAAGTATAGCAGGCCTTCAGTTTCTTCCGTACATCATCCCCAAGATGGGAGACACGGCGTCCTACATACAACAAGAAAAGTTAAACCGGTACAAATCACAGTTTGCAAACATAACAGACAAGAATTCAGATTATGCTTACCAAAGATAGCAGAGGTCATCAAATCAATCTGGCATTTTAACCCGGTCAATTCTTCAGTAACCGGGTTAAGTGCTCCTTCGGCATCCTGAATACGTTTTTCAAGATCCTTCTTATGGACTTCAAAAGCAGTCCGTTCCTCATCAAAGAACTTCTTCAAGTCTTCGGCAGTTTTTAAACTGACTTGAAGTTCTTTCTTCGCCTTTGAAGCGGCTGCCTCAGTCTCTATAAGCCGGCTTCGAAGCTCACTGTTTTCCACATCATTCCGGTTCAGCTCAGCCTGTAGACAAAAGTTCAAAGGTAAGATTAGAAATTACAAGTCCCAAGCACACAACCAAGTTGTATACTTGACACTTGGGGGCTAATGGCAGTTGAAGCAATGCATCAGAGATAATTTTTACAAGTCTCAAGCATACAACCAAGTTGTATACTTGACACTTGGGGCTAATGGCAGTTGAAGCAATGCATCAGAGACAATTTTTACAAGTATCAACTACATAACCAAGTTATCTACTTGATACTTGGGGGCTAATGTATGGATCAGCAGTTAAAAACTACAAAGTTCCGGATTACCTTCAATGAAGAAGATAAACCGGAACTTGGGGGCTGTTAGAAGATAAAGATGCGTCAAAACAAAGCAAAGTGAGAACAGGAAAACTTACTTCGTATTTCTCTCTCATCATGTTTACTAAGCTGGCTTCATAGTCCCGGCTACTGTGGAGCCGGCTCAAGTATCCGGAATAAATGTCTTGAGCACTCATACTCGAAAGACTGGATATGTCCGTACTCAACTTCCCCTTTTCCTGAGTTACTTTCTCCGCTTTAGCAGTATGTTTTGCTAAAACAGTGGGTTTGGCTGGCGCAACATAAGCAGCGCCAGTAACCACAACGTCAGGGGAAGTAGGTGCATTGGGGGGAGTAACTTCAGCTTGAGCCAGATCAGGAGACCCCGGGTTAACTTGAGGAGAACTAACCCGGGCCGGACTTGGTGGATCTTGGGCAGCATCAGTAGCAGGAGTATCAAGAACAGGTTCTTGAACCGGAGTGACAGGAGTACCTTCAGGAGGGATAGCTGTTGACGGCTCAGTTACTGGTTCATCAGTAGAAGGATCAGCAACAGGCTTCTTACCCTTAGCTCTTTTACTGGGTTTCGGTTTGCTGGAGAAACAAGCAAAAATAAGTTAACATTATAATAAAGGGGTGATCATGAACCGGAAGAAGTAAAGAGGATTACCCTGGGACAGTCTTCAAAGGTGGAAGCTGTGTAGCGGTTGATTCGCCAGATGAAGACAGTGGAGTTTCCTGATAATCAGGATCAGTCGGTTTAAGTGGTTTTCTGATAAGACCGGCCTTGGGGTGAAGAAGAGTTGGAGAGAGCATCACCTCAGCGCGGCGTTTTCGAGCCGGAGTTAATGAAATTCCAGAGGACTCCACTGCCAAGCCGCTATGGCGAGTGGTCCGGCGCAAAGCTTCGTGCTGTTGTTTCTTCAAAGTAAAATTGGGATCCAACTTAGCATAAGGATGAGAAAATTGATACTTTCTAACAGTCCGGCGGCTCTTTTGAGGAGGGGGTTCTGAATCGGAAGAAATAAGGGTTACCTCAATCTCCGCCGGGTTATCACCTTCGAGTGGATCCTGTGAAAAGGGCATCATTAGAGATATGAACAAGTATATAAAGGTAAAATGTAAACCGGAGTAAGGAGTACCTCGGAGTCCGGATCATCATCCTCAGAAGGAGAACCGGCGTCAACGGCTGCTTTCCTTTTCTTATTTGCAGGAGTTTTTCGGCGAGCTTGCCTTGCAGGTTTTTCCTGAGGTTTCCTCCTCCAGAAAGGATCATGAGCCTAAATGAAAAAAGGAAGGGCAAGTAAAAGACGGTTCAAAAAGGACGGTTTATAAAGTATAAGTTAAAGACACTTACCTCAGGCAGCTTATTTTTCTTGAAGTATGGGGCCAAGCCAACTCTAGTGCAATCTGTTAGAGCAGGATTAACAATCTTCTTGGCCGATTCAATTACTTCCGATTCAGACAACTTCTCCTTAGAAAACCTCTGAGGATCATCCGATTTACCGGAGTAATTGCACATCAAATCAGGGCGCCGGCTTAAGGGAAGGATACTCCATGATAACCAGCAGCGAAGGAAATCTGTGCCGATCAGGCCGTTGGCCATGAAAGCTCTCAACTTGGAGAGTTGAGGAGAAAACTAGATCCGTTCAGCAGCACTTAATCGTTGCGGCAAGGGGTGATTTGCCGGGATACGAGTTTCACGATAACCCGGCAAAGGGTTTTCACCTTCAGGGGATGTGTCTATACAATAAAACCAAGACTTATTCCAGTCCTTGGGGTGAGTGTGTAATGAGGCGTGAGGGAAAACTGCATCCCTCCTCTTCTGAATACTGATACCACCAAGCTCTTGGTGAGGCCCGCTGGTAAACTCAGTACGCCGGTTTGCATGGAAGAAATCCCGAAAAAGATCAACCGAAGGCTCTTCTTGCAGATACGCTTCAGAAAAAACTTGGAAATCACAAATATTGGAAACGGAGTTTGGCCCGATGTCCTGTGGATGCAGCTGGAAAGTGGCAAGGACGTCCCGGAAAATTTTTGAACCGGGGGGAGAGAAACCCCTGGAGATGTGATCCAGAAATACGATCACTTCCCCGGACCTAGGAGTGGGAGGACACTCATTACCCGGAGCGCGCCATTTCAATTCGGCCCGAGGACCTAACGTGCCAATGCTTGATAGTTTGACTAAATCTTCTTCAGTCACGACAGAACGAACCCAGTCGCACGAAACATACTGCTTAGCCATTTGAGCAAAGTGCTGAAGAAGAAAAGAAGAATACATAAACCGGATTATGAACATGCAACGATCCGGGACTTATACATATTGTGCAGTGGAGAGAACAGAGAACTAGCTGACATAGTTAAACCGGTAATCATAAATACAGGTTATATCATTTCCGGTTTAAATGGCAGTTGAAGAGGAATAGTTAAGTCATTGCATCAATCTACATCATTTCCGGTTTATGACATGACGACCTAAACCGGAGCATACTTAGCAGATCTATTGAAGAGAAAAACAGGTTTTCAACGCATTGCTAAGAAGGAATAGATCTGAGCATAATGAGATAAAGAAACGAAAATTACACGGGAAATCTACAGAGGTCCAATTCAGAGCAGATGAGTTTACAGGAGGTGCATAAAAAGGAGACCTAAAGCAGGCAACGGCGGAAATAAAAACAACAAGATCTAAAGGGCAAGGTGCAACAGCTAAATCCGCGGAACTAGTGCAAAAAGTTCTAATGGTGGAGTTCTAAATGGCGGAGTTCTAAAAGGCGGAAGCTCTAATGGTGGAATGGATAAAACTACAGGGTTACTATGGTGAGATCTAACCTGGTGCTGAGCAGGAGACCTACAGATTAGGGCCTAAAGGTTACAAGGTTTTTATGAGAAAAAGATCTACGAAGGAACGGAGCTTCATCGGAAGCCCTAATGGCGGAAGAACACAGGCGAAGCAATGGCGGACACAGATCTACAGAGAGGTGGATAAACGTACCAGGGACAGCGAGAATCGGCGGCGGAGAGAATCTGGTCAAGGCTCAGGTTGATGCAGCGGCCGGTCAAAGGCTGAAGATCCTGCGGTCGTCGGCGGCGTTCTTGAGCTCAAGCAGCAATGGAGTTCTTGCGGGTCAGGAAGCGGAAGGAGGAAGAAGACGCGAGAAGGAAGAATGAGGAGGGGCGGCATTATTTATAGACAGAGAGGCAGATATGAAGCGACAGGTGCGGTAATCAAGGGAGAAAAATCGGGTAAAGATCCGTTGAACGCCTCGATTCTCGGGATAACCATTAAAAACAAACGACAGTACAGCTCGCGGCGTTAAATGCGGAGATGATGTCATTGTCAGACTTTAATGATTTTGGAGGATGACGTCAGAGCCGGTTTACAAAAAATGAAGACAGAAGAGAAATTGCAGGAAACGATGGAGACTGATATGAACAAGTTCAAATCATTCTGGGGCCTAATGTCAGGGATATGGCTAATAGGTATAAACCGGATATTGTAAACCGGCTTAGTTATATTGTACTTGGTTTATTATTAGTGGAGATTACGGCCCATGAGATTTCAAGGCCCATGTATAGAAATATGGTTTGTAAACCGCCAAAGAGATGTAACTTGGGAGATAAGAAAGGAAGAGCAGAGACCGAGGCGGACACGATTATGAGCCGGCCTCGGGACTCTGTAAACCGGACCAGGCGTCACCTCTATATAAAGGGACGACCCGGCACCGGTTCAGGGACAGGCAACAATCGATCCGTCGAGACGCAGGCAAGCGATTCCGCTCCCTGTAATCCGACGCCCAAGCAATACCAAACCAACTAGACGTAGGCTTTTACCTTCTCGAAGGGGCCGAACTAGTATAAACCCCTTTGTGTTCTTTGTGTGCCATGAACCCTTTCAAGCTAACCCGTGCGATGGTTCCATCATCAAGTCCGCTAAACCGGACATCTGCCGTGTTAATTCCACGACAGCAGCCGCCCGGCCGGTTTCTGGCTCGACGAGCTACACTCTAGGCGGCCAGAGTAACTTGCCTATTCTAAATGGCCAAGTCCTTGACCCGGCCACAGAATGTAGCACGGCTGTCCGGCTGGCAGCACGGCAACCAAAAGAAGACGGCAAAAGAAAGGCTAAAAAGAGCAAAGGAAAAATCGAGCCAGAACCCTGCAAAGACACAAGCATGCAGAATAAAAAAATTGCATAGCAAAAGGCCAAGGGCCAGCATTCAACAAAGCTTGAATTACACCCCCAATGGGTGGAACTGCAAAGGACTAACTATTCACTTGAGCACGAGACAGAAAAAACGATAAGGGCAGCTAAGCTAGAGGTACGGAAGGCGGTTCCGACTGGTCGGCGATTGCGATGGTGCCGGCTGGCGGGGCATCCGGCTGAGTTGGCGGCGGCGGATGACGAAGTCTCCGGCTGTCCGCTGGCCGAAGCTGGCTCGGGCTGTTGGGGATCGTAGCAGAAAATCAAAAAAATTCCTACGCATCACCAAGATCTATCTATGGAGTAATCTAGCAATGAGGGGAAGGTGAGTGCATCTACATACCCTTGTAGATTGCGATGCGGAAGCGTTGCAAGAACGTGGATGAAGGAGTCGTACTCGCTGCGATTCAGATCGCGGTTGATTCCGATCTAAGCGCCGAACAACGGCGCCTCCGCGTTCAACACACGTGCAGCCCGGTGTCGTCTCCCACGCCTTGATCGAGCAAGGAGAGAGGGGGAGGTTGGGGAAGCCTCCTTCCAGCAGCAGCACGACGGCGTGGTGTCGGTGGAGGAGCGCGGCAATCCTGCAGGGCTTCGCCAAGCACCACGGGAGAGGAGAAGGACTTGGGAGAGGGGGAGGGCTGCGCCAGAACTTGTGGTGCGGCTGCCCTCCCACCCCCACATATATATAGGGGCAAGGGAGAGGGGGGCCGGCCCCCTCAGATCCAATCTGAGGAGGGGCGGCGGCCAGGGGGGTTGCCTTGCCCCCCAAGGCAAGGGGGGAGCCCCCCTTAGGGTTCCCCCCAAAACCCTAGCATCATCGAACCTTAAGTGTGTAGACCCTACGGGCTCGGGAACCATGCAGACATGACCGAGACAACTCTCCGGCCAATAACCAACAGCGGGATCTGGATACCCATGTTGGTTCCCACATGTTCCACGATGATCTCATCGGATGAACCACGATGTCAAGGATTCAATCAATCCCGTATACAATTCCCTTTGTCTATCGGCATAGTACTTGCCCGAGATTCGATCGTCGGTATACCGATACCTCATTCAATCTCGTTACCGGCAAGTCTCTTTACTCGTTCCGTAACACATCATCCCGTGATCAACTCCTTGATCACATTGTGCACATTATGATGATGTCCTACCGAGTGGGCCCAGAGATACCTCTCCGTCACACGGAGTGACAAATCCCAGTCTCGATTCGTGCCAACCCAACAGACACTTTCGGAGATACCTGTAGTGCACCTTTATAGCCACCCAGTTACGTTGTGACGTTTGGTACACCCAAAGCATTCCTACGGTATCCGGGAGTTGCACAATCTCATGGTCTAAGGAAAAGATACTTGACATATAGAAAAGCTTTAGCATACGAACTACACGATCTGTGCTAGGCTTAGGATTGGGTCTTGTCCATCACATCATTCTCCCAATGATGTGATCCCATTATCAACGACATGCAATGTCCATGGTCAGGAAACCGTAACCATATATTGATCAACGAGCTAGTCATCTAGAGGCTCACTAGGGACATGGTGTTTGTCTATGTATCCACACAAGTATCTGAGTTTCCTATCAATACAATTCTAGCATGGATAATAAACAATTATCATGAACAAGGAAATATAATAATAACCAATTTATTATTGCCTCTAGGGCATATTTCCAACAGTCTCCCACTTGCACTAGAGTCAATAATCTAGTTCACATCGCCATGTGATTAACACTCGCAGGTCACATCGCCATGTGACTAACATCCAAAGAGTTTACTAGAGTTAGTAATCTAGTTCAAATCAATATGTGATTAACACTCAATGAGTTCTGGGTTTGATCATGTTATGCTTGTGAGAGAGGTCGTAGTCAACGGGTCTGCAACATTCAGATCCCCATGTACTTCGCAAAACTTCATGTCATATCGTAGATGCTGCTACCCCGTTCCACTTGGAGCTATTCCAAACTGTTGCTCCATTATTCGTATCCGGTATCTCTACTCAGAGTTATCCGGATAGGTGTTAAGCTTGCATCGACGTAACTCTTTACGTCGAACTCTTTATCACCTCCATAACCGAGAAACATCTCCTTATTCCTCTAAGGATAATTTTGACCACTATCTAGTGATCCACTCCTGGATCACCTTTGTACCCTCTTGCCAGACATGTGGCAAGGCACACATCAGGTGCGGTACTCAGCACGGCATACCGTATAGAGCCTATGACAAAATCATAGGGGACGACCTTCGTCCTTCCTCTTTCATCTGCCGTGGTCAAGCTTTGAGTCTTACTCAACTCCACACCATACAACTCAGGTAAGAACCCCTTCTTTGACTGATCTATTTTGAACTCCTTCAAAATCATGTCAAAGGTGTGTGTTCTTTTGAAAGTTCATCGGGCGTCTTGATCTATCTCTATAGATCTTGATGCCCAATATGTAAGCAGCTTTATCAAGGTCTTCCTTTGAAAAACTCCTTTCAAACAACCCTTTATGCTTTCCAAAAATTCTACATCATTTCGGATCAACAATATGTCATTCACATATACTTATCAGAAATGTTGTAGTGCTCCCACTCACTTTATTGTAAATACAAGTTTCTAACAAACTTTGTATACCCAAAAACTTTGATCACTCCATCAAAGCGTATATTCCGACTACGAGATGCTTGCTCCAGTCCATGGAAGGATCGCTGGAGCTAGCATACCTTTTAGCATCCTTAGGATCGACAAAACATTTCTGATTGTATCACATACAACCTTTCCTTACGAAAACTGGTAAGGAAACTTGTTTTGACATCTATCTGCCAGATTTCATAAATGCAGCTCATGCTAACATGATTCCGACGGACTTAAGCATCGCTACGGGTGAGAAAATCTCATCGTAGTCAACTCCTTGAACTTGTGAAAAACTCTTTGCCACAAGTCGAGCTTCACAGACGGTGACATTACCGTCCACGTCCGTCTTCATCTTAAAGATCCATTTATCTCAATGGCTTGCCAATCATCGGGCAAGTCCACAAAAGTCCATACTTTGTTTTGATACATGGATCCTATCTCGGATTTCTCGGCTTCTAACCATTTGTCGGAATACGGGCCCACCATCACTTCTCCATAGTTCGTAGGTTCATTGTTGTCCAACAACATGACCTCTGAGACAGGATCACCGTACCACTCAGGAGTAGTACATATCCTTGTTGACCTACGAGGTTCGATAGCAACTTGATCCGAAGCTTCATGATCACTATCATTAGTTTCCTCTTCAACAGTCGTAGGTTCCACAGAAACATCTTTCTGTGTTGCACTACTCTCCGGTTGAAGTGAGAGTTCGACAACCTCATCAAGTTCTATCTTCCTCCCACTCAAATCTTTCGAGAGAAACTCCTTCTCGAGAAAGGACCCATTCTTAGCGACAAACATTTTTGTCCTTGGATCTGAGATAGAAGGTATACACAAATGTTACCTTTGGGTATCCTATGAAGATGTATTTGTCCGCTTTGGGTTCGAGCTTTTTCCGGCTGAAGCCAGAAGCATCGCAGCCCCAAACATTGAGAAACGACAACTTTGGTTTCTTGCCAAACCATAGTTCATACGGCGTCGTCTCAACAGACTTAGATGGTGCCCTATATAAAGTGAGTGCAACTGTCTCTAATGCATAACCTCAAAATAATAGCGGTAGATCGGTAAGAGACATCATAGATCGTACCATATCTCATAAGGTTCGACTACGACGTCTGGACTCACCATTACGCTGTGGTGTTCCAGGTGGCTTCAACTGCGAAACAATTCCACAATGTCTTAAGTGATTGCCAAACTCACAACTCAGAAAATCTCCCCTTGATCAGATCGTAGGAACATGATCTTCTTGTTATGATGATTCTTAACTTCACTCTGAAATTGCTTGAACTTTTCAATCGTTTCAGACTTTTGCTTCATTAAGTAAATATAACCATATCTACTCAAATCGCAGTGAAGATGAGAAAATAATGATATCCACCACACGCCTTAATTCTCATTGGATCACACACATCAATATGTGTGACTTCCAACAAGTCACTTGCCCATTTCATTGTACCTGAAAACGGGATCTCAGTCATCCTACCCATGAGGCATGGCTCGCATGTGTCAAGCGATTCAAAATCAAGTGACTCCAAACATCCATCAGCATGGAGTTTCTTCATGCATTTTATGCCAAAATGACCTAAGCGGCAGTGCCACAAGAAAGTGGTGCTATCATTATTAACTCTACATCTTTTGGCATTAATATTATCATCATGTGTATTACTATAATCGAGATTCAACAAACCATTGGGTGCATGACCATACAGGTATTATTCATGTAAACAGAATAACCATTATTCTCTAACTTAAATGAATAACCGTATTGCAGTGAACATGATCTAATCATGTTCATGCTCAACGTAGACACCGGATAACATTTATCTAGGTTCAACACTAATCCCGAAAGTAGAGGGAGCGTGCGATGGTGATCTTATCAACCTTGGAAACACTTACAACACACATCGTCACCTCGCCCTTAGCTAGTCTCCGTTCAGTCTGTAGCTTTTGCTTCAAGTCACTAATAATAGCAACTGAACCGGTATCCAATACCCAGGTGCTACAAGGAGTACTAGTAAGGTACACATCAATAACACGTATATCAAATATACTTTGTTGAAGTTGCCAGCTATCATATCTACCATGTATTTGGGGTAGTTCTGCTACCATGTGACCGTTCCCCTTACAATAGAAGCACTTAGTCTCTAGGTTTGGGTTAAACCTTGGGTTCCTTCATTTGAGCGACAACTGGTTTGCCATTCATGAAGTTTCCCTTCTAGCCCTTGCCCCCTTTTGAAACTAGTGGTCTTGTTAAACCATCAACACTTGATGCTCCTTCTTGATTTCTACTTTTGCGGTCTTAAGCACCGCTAATAGCTCCGGGATCATCTCCATCCTTTGCATGTCATAGTTCATCACAAAGTTCTAGTAGCTTGGTGATAGTGTCTAGAGAATTCCGTCAACCACTATCTCATCTGGAAGATTAACTCCCACTTGGTTCAAGTGATTTTAGCACCCAGACATTCTGAGCACATGCTCACTAGTTGAGCTATTCTCCTCCATCTTTTTGGCAAAAGAACTTGTCAGAGGTCTCATACTTCTCAACACGGGCATGAGCCTGAAATCCCAATTTCAGCTCTTAGAACATCTCATATGTTCTATGGCGTTCAAAACGTCATTGGAATCCCGATTCTAAGCCGTAAAGCGTGGTGCACTAAACTATCAAGTAGTCATCAGGACGTGTCTGTCAGGTGTTCACAACATCCACAAACAACGTTGTAGGGGTTTGCACATCGAGCGGTGCATCAAAGACGTAAGCTTTCTGTGTAACAGTGAGAACACTCCTCGGACTACGGAACCAGTCTGTATCATTGCTTACATTATCTTTCAACTTAGTCTTTCTCTAGGATCATATTAAACAGGGAGCTACAACGCAGTTATTCGTCTACAACATAAGTTGCGAAGACAACTTAGACTATTGTTCATGAAAATTAAGTTCATCTAATGAACTCCCACTCAGATAGACATCTCTCTAGTCATCTAAGTGATACATGATCCGAATCGACTAGGCCGTGTCCGATCATCACGTGAGACAGACTAGTCATCAACGGTGAACATCTTCATGTTGATCGTATCTTCTATACGACTCATGTTCGACCTTTCGGTCTTCCGTGTTCCGAGGCCATGTCTGTACATGCTAGGCTCGTCAAGTCAACCCTAAGTGTATCACATGTGTAAATCTGGCTTACACCCGTTGTATGCGAACGTCAGAACCTATCACACCCGATCATCACGTGGTGCTTCGGAACAACGAACCTTAGCAACGGTGCACAGTTAGGGGGAACACAATTCTTGATTTTAGTGAGAGATCATCTTATTTACTACCGTCGTTCTAAGAAAATAAGATGTAAAACATGATAAACATCACATGCAATCAAATAGTGACATGATATGGCCAATATCATTTTGCTCCTTTTGATCTTCATCTTCGGGGCTCCATGATCATCATCGTCACCGGCATGACACCATGATCTCCATCATCATGATCTCCATCATCGTGTCTTCATGAAGTCGTCTCGCCAAACATTACTTCTACTACTATGGCTAACGTTTAGCAATAAAGTAAAGTAATTACATGGCGTTATTCAGTGACACACAGGTCATACAATAAATAAGACAACTCCTATGGCTCCTGCCGGTTGTCATTCTCATCGACATGCAAGTCGTGATTCCTATTACAAGAACATGATCAATCTCATACATCACATATATATCATTCATCACATCCTTTTGGCCATATCACATCACACGGCACATGCTGCAAGAACAAGTTAGACGTCCTCTAATTGTTGTTGCAAGTTTTTACGTGGCTGATATAGGTTTCTAGCAAGAACGTTTCTTACCTACGCCAAAACCACAACGTGATATGCCAATTTCTATTTACCCTTCATAAGGACCCTTTTCATCAAATCCGATCCGACTAAAGTGGGAGAGACAGACACCCGCTAGCCACCTTATGCAACTAGTGCATGTCAGTCGGTGGAACCTGTCTCACGTAAGAGTACGTGTAAGGTCGGTCCGGGCCGCTTCATCCCACAATGCCGCCGAATCAAGATAAGACTAGTAACGGCAAGTAAATTGACAAATCCACGCCCACAACTACTTTGTGTTCTACTCGTGCAAGAAACTACGCATAGACCTAGCTCATGATGCCACTGTTGGGGATCGTAGCAGAAAATCAAAATTTTTCCTACGCATCACCAAGATCTATCTATGGAGTAATCTAGCAACGAGGGGAAGGTGAGTGCATCTACATACCCTTGTAGATCGCGATGCTGAAGCGTTGCAAGCACGCGGATGAAGGAGTCGTACTCGCTGCGATTTAGATCGCGGTTGATTCTGATCTAAGCGCCGAACAACGGCGCCTCTGCGTTCAACACATGTGCAGCCCGGTGACGTCTCCCACGCCTTGATCCAGCAAGGAGAGAGGTAGAGGTTGGGGAAGCCTCCTTCCAGCAGAGGAGCGCGGCAATCCTGCAGGGCTTCGCCAAGCATCGCGGGAGAGGAGAAGGACTTGGGAGAGGGGGAGGGCTGCGCCAGAACTTGTGGTGCGGCTGCCCTCCCACCCCCCACATATATATAGGGGCAAGGGAGAGGGGGGCCGGCCCCCTCAGATCCAATCTGAGGAGGGGCGGCGGCCAGGGGGGTTGCCTTGCCCCCCAAGGCAAGGGGGGCGCCCCCCTTAGGGTTCCCCCCAAAACCCTAGCGTCATCGAACCTTAAGTGTGTAGACCCTACGGGCTCGGGAACCATGCAGACATGACCGAGACAACTCTCCTGCCAATAACCAACAGCGGGATCTGGATACCCATGTTGGTTCCCACATGTTTCACGATGATCTCATCGGATGAACCACGATGTCAAGGATTCAATCAATCCCGTATACAATTCCCTTTGTCTATCGGCATAGTACTTGCCCGAGATTAGATCGTCGGTATACCGATACCTTGTTCAATCTCGTTACCGGCAAGTCTCTTTACTCATTCCGTAACACATCATCCCGTGATCAACTCCTTGATCACATTGTGCACATTATGATGATGTCCTACCGAGTGGGCCCAGAGATACCTCTCCGTCACACGGAGTGACAAATCCCAGTCTCGATTCGTGCCAACCCAACAGACACTTTCGGAGATACCTGTAGTGCACCTTTATAGCCACCCAGTTACGTTGTGACGTTTGGTACACCCAAAGCATTCCTACGGTATCCGGGAGTTGCACAATCTCTTGGTCTAAGGAAAAGATACTTGACATATAGAAAAGCTTTAGCATACGAACTACACGATCTGTGCTAGGCTTAGGATTGGGTCTTGTCCATCACATCATTCTCCCAATGATGTGATCCCATTATCAACGACATCCAATGTCCATGGTCAGGAAACCATAACCATCTATTGATCAACGAGCTAGTCATCTAGAGGCTCACTAGGGACATGGTGTTTGTCTATGTATCCACACAAGTATCTGAGTTTCCTATCAATACAATTCTAGCATGGATAATAAACAATTATCATGAACAAGGAAATATAATAATAACCAATTTATTATTGCCTCTAGGGCATATTTCCAACACGGGCTGGCTTCGGCTGGTCGCCCCGTCGCCCGGGATGTCGTCATCGCCTTCCTCGTCTTCGTTGTCTTCCTCGCCCTCGTTGCTGGAGGCGATTTCCTCTGCCGTGTCCTCCACCTCGTTTGGTCCAGCCCGAACCAAGAAGGCGGCACTTCAATGTTGTTTTCCTCCCACTCCGGGACGAAAACACCGATATCAGCATAGTCAGCAAGGGCGGCCGCGTGCTTGATAATCTCCTCGTGCTCCGCCTCCAACTCCAGCTCGGCCTCCATGCGGAACGTGGCCAGCAGGTCCAGGATCATGCCAAGGTACCATGCCTTGAAAAATTCCAGCGCCGCCCTGGCCGCGGCGCCCTTCGAGACATCAATCCGTTCGGCCACCACCTCCAGCCAGTCGGCACACCAACTAGGAGTCCCGGGCACCGGCATATCCGGCCAGAGTCCCTCGGGGACATGGGATCCGGCGCGCAGAAGTAGGCGGCGCGTCAGCTCAAGGCGCATCCGGGTGGCCAAGAGTTGCTCGCGGATAGTCCGAGGCCGGTTCGCCGGGAACTGCGTGCCCGTCCTCCTCCGTTGGTCGCACTGTTCCTCGATCGCCCGACAGACGACGACAGAGCGACTGGGGAGAAACTCTGTTCAAAGAAAAGCCAGAGATTCTGCAAAGACAAGGAAGAATCATCAGTATCGACCAAAGACAAGAAGATGTCGGAAGATCCGACCCGACTACTGAGCATCGGCCCCAATCTCGAGGGCTACACCCAGCGGGTGCGCTGGCGCGCCCCCGCTGATGGACGACTCATGTACCGCGGCTCTTATTCAAGTCAGCGGTCCGCTTGGCGAGCTGCTGACTCTGCGAGTTGAAGGCGGCCGCGCAGACGGTGTGGTAATCCTACAACAAAGCACGACATCCCTATAATCAGATACGCGCCTAAGAAGTTCCAACCCGCCTGCTCAACAGTCGGCTTGGAACTCGAGGGGCTACACCCAGCGGGTGTGCTAGCGCGCCCCCGCTGAAGTTTACAAGAATAAAAAGGAAGATCAGAAAACATACCCGAACAACCGTTCACGACACCAACATGTCGCTCCTCGCCTTCTGGAGAGTGGCGCCGAGGGTGTTGAACGAGTCCAAGACGTCTAACACTGGAAGGTTTAGGACAGGATGGCTGGCTCCTGGTTTCAAACCAGGCGGAGCGGGGCTTGTGGCCTCGACACTGGCCACCTGCGAGCTTACGGCCTCGGCCCCTGCCGGCCTCGGCGCGGAAGCCGCCTGCGCCGGGCGTAGAACCGCAGAAGTACGGGTCACCACCATCTGTCTTGTCGACACCCCGATGTTGGCCGGTGGCACTTCCGACCTACCAGGCTGGCTGCCCCCCCCCCCCCCC
>LR738713.1:368110985-368145026 GCA_902687465.1 Secale cereale | reverse complement strand
CCCCACCCTCCGGCTTCCGACACGCGCGAAACAGCCTCCGCCTCGGGGACAAGGGGGTCAGCCCCCTCCCGCTTCGGGGCCGCCTGGTCAGCTCCGGCTATTCCAGTCAGCGCCCAGCCCTCCATCATTGGTGGCTCCGGCTGTGATGACCCACGAGTGTAGGTAATCTATCGTAGTCCTTTCAATAAGTAGGAGTGTCAACCCAATGAGGAGCAGAAGGAAATGGCAAGCGGTTTTCAGCAAGGTTTTCTCTGCAAGCACTAAAATTATCGGTAACAGATAGTTGTGTGATAGTATAATTCGTAACGGGTAACAAGTAACAAAAGTAAACAAGGTGCAGCAAGGTGCCCAATCCTTTATGTAGCAAAGGCAAGCCTGAACGTACTCTTATATAAAGCAAAGCGCTCCCGAGGACACATGGGAATTATTGTCAAGTTAGTTTTCATCATGCACATATGATTCGCGTTCGCTACTTTGATAATTTGATAGTGGGTGGACCGGTGCTTGGGTGTTGTCCTTCCTTGGAAAAGCCTCCCACTTATGATTAACCACTCTCGCAAGCATCCGCAACTACGAAAGAAGTATTAAGATAAATCTAACCATAGCATGAAACATATGGATCCAAATCAACCCCTTACGAAGCAACGCATAAACTAGGGTTTAAGCTTCTGTCACTCTAGCAACCCATCATCTACTTATTACTTACAAATGCCTTCCCATATGCCCAAATAATGGTGAAGTGTCATGTAGTCGACGTTCACATAACACCACTAGTGGAAAGACAACATACATCTCATTAAAATATCGAACGAATACCTAATTCACATGATTACTTATAACAAGACTTCTCCCATGTCCTCAGGAACAAAAGTAACAACTGACAAAGCATATTCATGTTCATGATCAAAGGGGTATTGAATAGAATTAAGGATATGAAAATATGATCTTCCACCGAATAAACCAACTTGCATCAACTACAATGAGTAATCAACACTACTAGCAACCCACAGGTACCAATCTGAGGCTTTGAGATAAAGATCAGATACAAGAGATGGACTAGGGTTTGAGAGGTGATGGTGTTGGTGAAGATGTTGATGGAGAGTGAACCCCTCACAATGAGAGGATCGTTGGTGATGACGACGGCTTTGATTTCCCCCTCCCGGAGGGAAGTATCCTCGGCAGAACAGCCCTGCTGGAGCTCTAGATTGGTTTCGCTCTGCTTTCGCCTCGAGACAGCGACTCTTCGTCCCGAAAACCTCCTTATGATTTTTTCCAGGTCAAAACACATCATATAGCAGAAGATGGATGTCTGGGGCCTGCCAGGGGCCCACAAGGTAGGGGGGCGCGCCAAGGGGGGTAGGGCGTGCCCCCACCCTTGTGGGTGGCTGGTGGCCCCCCTCTGGTGCTTTCTTCGCCCAATATTTTTTATATATTCCAAAAATATTCTCCGTCAAGTTTCAGGACTTTTGGAGTTGTGCAGAATAGGTATCTCAGATTTGCTCCTTTTCCAGTCCAGAACTCCAGCTGCCGGCATTTTCCCTCTCCATGTAAACCCTATAAAATAAGAGAGAAAAGGCATAAGTATTGTGATATAATGTGTAGTAACAGCCCATAATGGAATAAATATTAATATAAAAGCATGATGCAAAATTGACGTATCAACTCCCCCAAGCTTAGACCTCGCTTGTCCTCAAGCGAAAAGCTGATATCGGAAAATATGTCCACGTGTTTAGAGATAGAGGTGTCGATAAAAAGAAAATACGGACATGAGGGCATCATGATCATCTTTAGGACATCAGCATAACTTCTCATGTAGGTTCTTATGTTAAAGTAACAATTCATTTACAAAGTAAAGTATGAACCCGAAACTTCATTGATAGCCAACAAACTATGATCTTAGTCATTGAAGCAATTGCAATTTATCATACATCGGAAAAAGTCAAATATAAGAGCTTTTCAGCTAGTGCACATACTCAACTATCATTTAGTATTTCACAATTGCTAACACTCATGCGATACTAATGAGTTCAAAGCTTCAATCGGACACAGAGAAAGATAGGGGCTTATAGTTTTGCCACCCAACGATTTACCTCAAGGTAATGTCAACCATAATGGTTCATGGCTGCTAAACTGCACGAGCGCGCATAATGCCTTATCGTATGCATTGGTCCTAATTATAACTAGGCGGGTCGCTCGGACCTCCTCGCGAGTTAACAAACGGAGGTAAAATCCATGGAAGGAATAGTAATGCATTTAATTTTGTTACTATCCCCAACGGTTAACTTACGTCACGCATACAACCGTTGCTAATTATGGCAGTAAAATGGGTTCGGAAAGTGGTAATGTGTTACTAGTTCACCTACATCCCATGTGGCCATCGCTAATTTTGGCAGTAAAATGGATTGAGAAAGTGTTAATGTGTTACTGGTTCATGTACGCTAGTGGTCGCTAATTGTTGACTGTAAAATGGGTTGATGAAATGGTAATGCTTTACCACGTGAGATGAATTAGTGAAATAAAATAAATTTCTACATGTGCATCCCTCTAGTATAGTAAAACACACCGAAAAGTATAGTAACAATGGTAATATTGCCATATGCAATAGTAAAATTATTAATCTAATGAAAATTATAGTTGTGGTAAGTCGGTTACTGACTTCCAAAGTACATGGACCAGGTGGGTTGCCGGATTTATCTGGCCGTAACTCATTACGATACATTTTTCACGGAGGAGCGCACATATCAGGTGGTTCGGGCTAATTAGCGTGTAGAGGACGGTTATGTCGATTGGTCGGTGCGTACGCTAACTTATTCTGCGCTCTGGAGTAGTTTAGCAGCCAAAGGGTATAATTTAAAAGTAAAGGTGATGATCACCGTGACTCTTGTATAAGGATATGAGATAAAAATAAAAGATAGGCACTTCATAGAGGGAAGCAGAGGTTGTCATGCGCTTTTATGGTTGGATGCAAAAAATCTTAATGCAAAAAAACGTCACTTTATATTGCCACTTGTGATAAGGACCTTTATTATGCAGTCCGTCGCTTTTATTTCTTCCACATCACAAGTTCGTATAAAGCTTATTTTCTTCACATTAATAGATCATACATATTTAGAGAGCAATTTTTATTGCTTGCACCGATGACAACTTAAAGGATCTTACTCAATCCATAGGTAGGTATGGTGGACTCTCATGGCAAAACTGATTTGAGGGATGTTTGGAAGCACAAGTAGTATCTCTACTTGGTGCAAAGTATTTTGGCTTTAATGAGAGGGAAAGGCGAACTCGACATGTTGGAGGATCTATGACAATGTAACTTCTGTTAGGATGTAAGAAGTCATAACCCATTATGTTGTCTTCCTTGTCCAACTTCAACTTTTTAGCATGTCATATTTTAATGAGTGCTCACAATTGCAAAAGATGTCCAAGATAGTATATTTATATGTGAAACTCCTCTTTCTTTATTACTTCCTATTAATTGCAACAATGACCAAAACTATGTTTGTCAACTCTCAACAACTTTTATTCTCCATACTCTTTATATGTGAAGTCATTACTTTACATAAGATCAACATATGATCTTTATTTATTTCTTTTTATTCTCTTCTTTTCTTTATTTAATTATTCCCCCAAGATCATAGCAACATAGTAAAGCCCTCACTCAAAACTATTCTATATTATATATAACTCAAGGACCCGATTACATAGATAGAGATCGAAGCAAAACTCAAAGCTAGATCATACTAAAAAAATTATTCTACTAGATCAAGATATAACCAAAAGGATCGAACTAAGAAAAATTATGAAGATAAAGGTGTGATGGTGATACGATACCGGGGCACCTCCCCCAAGCTTGGCAGTTGCCAAGGGGAGTGCTCATACCCATGTATTATGTACCTTTCTTCGGAGGTGGTGATGAAGGAGTTGTTGATGTAGTAGGTTTGTCATCCATCTTCCAAGGCATAGGCTCACCATCATAGAAGGATTAACGAGTCTCCGGGATCCTAAAATCTGCAGCCAAACTCATCCTCTTAAATCTGTATTCATACTCATAGTTTTGGTTTTGCACGTCAGAGATCTGGGCTTGGAGATGCTCGATTTTCTCTTGAAGCTTGAAGATGATCTTCCCAATGTGCTTGGCGTCCAGCTTGTGATTACTAGTAAATTCCGCGATCATCATGTGGTTGGCGTTAAGTCCATGCTCCACCATTCCTTCACACTTGAAAATTTGTTGTTCCATTGCTTCGAGTCTTGTCTCCATGCTTCCGGTCTTCTTTGGCCCCTCAACGTCGCAGATGTGCAGCACCCCCTCTCGTGTCTCAATGGTTCCCTCAAGGTAGGGGTTGATGACCTTCTCAAAAAACTTCTCCTTGGGGCGCTTGGAGACGTCATGGCGATCTTGATCTGTCAGAAAAACAGCTTGAAACAAAAACAGAACATATTGTCGTGGTACGGTGGTCAAAACCTTCGCGAAATTATATAATGAATTTTTACCGATAGAAGGAAGTAGCATGCAAGAAAACGGAGTTCGGAGGGCACACAGGGTGGCCACAAGGTAGGGGGGCGCACCCTCCACCCTTGTGGTGGCCCCATGTCCCTTCCAGACAAGTTTTAATTTTCCTAATTTTTTAATATTCCAAAGCGGATAAAAATTGTTGTTTGGAACGTTTTGGAGTCGGTTTACTTACCTTACCTCATACCTATTCCTTTTCGGAGTCAAAAACATTCTGGAAAGTTTCCCTTATGTACTCCTCCGGTGTCATGGTGTCAATTATATTGGTATCAACATTAATGGGAGTACTTGTGATATAGTGTTTGATTGTTTGACCGTTTACCACCTTCGGATTTGTGCCTTCGGCGTTGTTGATTTCGATGGCACTGCAGCGATAGACCTCCTCGATAATGTAAGGGCCTTCCCATTTAGAGAGAAGCTTTCATGCAAAAAATCTTAAACGAGAGTTTTATAGCAAAACATGATCACCTACGTTAAACTCACGCTTTTGCATCCGTTTGTCATGCCATATTTTAACTTTTTCAAAAAAAAAAACTTGGCATTGTCATAGGCTTGGGTTCTCCATTCATCATGTGAGCTAATGTCAAATAACCTCTTCTCACCGGAAAGTTTGAAATCATAATTGAGCTTTTTAATAGTCTAATATGCCTTATGTTCTAATTCAAGAGATAAGTAACATGCTTTTCCATAAACCATTTTATACGGAGACATACCCATAGGATTTTTATAAGCAGTTCTATAATCCCATAATGCATCATCAAGTTTCTTAGACCAATTCTTTCTAGATCTGTCAACAGTCTTTTGCAAAATAAATTTAATCTCTCTATTGCTCAATGCTACTTGACCACTAGACTGAGGATGATATGGAGATGCAATTCTATGGTTAGCATCATATTTAGCAAGCATTTTATGGAAAGCACCATGTATAAGATGTGAGCCAACATCTTTCATTAATTATATAGAGACTCCAAACCTCGGAAAAATAACTTCTTTAAGCATCTTAATAGAGGTGTTATGATCAGCACTACTAGTTGGAATAGCGTCTACCCACTTAGTAACGTAATCAACATCAACTAAAATATGTGTATACCCATTAGAGGAAGGAAAAGGTCCTATATAATCAAAGCCCCAAACATCAAATGGTTCAATAACAAGTGAATAATTCATAGGCATTTCCTGACGTCTACTAATATTACCAATTCTCTGACATTCATCACAAGACAAGACAAATTTACGGGCATCTTTGAAGATAGTAGGCCAATAAAACCGGATTGCAATACCTTGTGTGCAGTTCTATCGCCAGCATGGTGTCCCCGTAGGCCTCGGAGTGACACTTGCGTAGGATTTGTTCCTGTTCATGCTCAGGTACACAAAGTCTAATAACACCATCTACTCCTTCTTTATAAAGATGTGGGTCATCCCAAAAGTAATATCATAGAAAAACTTTTTTTTGTTGGTATGTGAAGCCAGGTGATATAAATTTAGCAACAATGTAATTAGCATAATCAGCATACCAGAGAACATTTACGATAGCTAATTGTTCATCGGGAAAGCTATCATCAATAGTTAGTGGGTCATCAAGAACATTTTCTACAATATCTGCAACGGCGTTCTCAGCTCCCTTTCTATGAATAATATGCAAATAAAATTCTTGTAGCAAGAGAACACATCTAATAATTCTAGGTATAACATCTTTCTTTTTCGTAAGATATTTAATAGCACATGATCGGTGTGAACGGTTACTTTGGAATCAACAATATAAGATCTGAACTTATCACAAGCAAAAACAACTGCTAAAAATTATATTTCAGTAGTAGCATAATTACTCTGGGCATTGTCTAGAGTTTTACTAGCATAGTGAATAACATTCAATTTCTTATCAACTCTTTGTCCTAGAACAGCACCAACAGCATAACCACTCGCATCACACATAATTTCAAAGGCAAATTCCAATCAGGTGGTTGAACAATAGGTGCAAAAATCAAGGTTTTCTTAAGTATTTCAAATGCTTCTACACAGTCATCATCAAAAACAAAAGGAACATCTTTTTGCAAGAGATTAGTGAGAGGCCTAGAAATTTAAAGAAGTATTTAATAAATCTCCTATAGAAACCAGCATGACCAAGAAAACTTCCTATACCTTTGATATCTTTACGACACGACATCTTTTCAATAGCATCTACTTTAGCTTTATCAACTTCAATACCTCTTTCAGAAATCTTATACCCCAAGAAAATACCTTTATTAACCATAAAGTGGCACTTCTCCCAATTCAATACAAGATTAGTTTCTTTGCATCTCTGCAAAACTCGATCAAGGTTGCTTAAGCAATCATCAAAAGAAGTTCCGTAAACGGAGAAATCATCCATGAACACCTCAACAATCTTTTCACAAAAGTCAGAGAATATAGCAGTCATACATCTTTGAAAGGTAGCAGGTGCATTGCATAAACCAAAATGCATATGTCTGTAAGCAAAAGTACCGAAAGGGCAAGTAAAAGTGGTATTTTCTTGATCCTCTTTTGACACAGGTATTTGAAAGAAACCAGAATAACCATCTAGAAAGGAAAAGTGTGTATGTTTGGATAATATTTCTAGCATTTTATCAATAAAAGGTAGAGGGTAATGATCTATCTTAGTAGCTTTATTCAATTTACGAAAATCAATTACCATTCTATAACATGTAACAATTCTTTGCGGGATCAATTCATTCTTATCATTAGGAACAACAGTAATGTCTCCCTTCTTAGGGACACAATGAACATGACTTACCCGTTGACTATCACCAATACGATAAATTATACCTGCCTCCGGAAGCTTTAGTATTTCATTTCTTACCACTTCCTTCATACTAGGATTTAATCGTCATTGGTGATCAACAGCTGGTTTAGTATCTCGTTCCAGCTTAATTTTGTGTTGGCATAAGGTGGGACTAATGCCCTTAAGATCATCAAGAATATATCCAATAGCGGCACGATGCTTCTTCAGAGTTTTCAATAGTTGCTTTTCTCCATGCTCTGAAAGGCTAGCACTAATAATAACATGATATATCTTCTTTTCATCAAGATAAGCGTATTTCAAAGTATCGGGTAATGGTTTAAGCTCAAACACGGGATCACCCTTAGTTGGAGGAGGATCCCCAAGGATTTCAATAGGAAAATTATTTTTCAGAATAGGCCCTTGTTTAAAGAATATTTCATCTATTGCCATTCTTTCATTCATAAACATATCATTCTCATGGTCTAGCAAATATTGTTCTAAAGTTTCAGTAGGAGGCACGGCAATAGAAGTAAGACCAATAATTTCATCCATACTAGGCAATTCTTTATCACGGGGTTGTCTACGAACTTTAGAGAAATTAAAATTATGATACATATCCCCTAAACCAACGGTAATAATATCTTTCTCGTAGTCTATCCTAGCATTAAGAGTGTTCAAGAATGGTCTACCAAATATAATGGGACAAAAGTCATTTTGTGGGGAACCAAGAACAAGAAAATCAGTAGGATATTTTATTTTCCCACACAATACTTCAACATCTCTAACAATCCCAATTGGTAATATAGTATCTCTACTAGCAAGTTTAATAGTAACATCAATTTCTTCTAACTCGGGAGGTGCAATTCCATTCATAGTTTCTTCATATAAAGTAAAAGTAATTGCACTCACACTAGCACCCACATCACATAAGCCATGATAACAATGATCTCCTATTTTAACAGAAACAACAGGCATGCCAACCAGGGACGGAGCCAGGATTTGACCATAGGGGGGGCGAAGATAACTACACTAGAGATTCTTTTTAGGTTAACATAATTTCCACTAATTTTTTAACAGGATTTACCAGCCTGTTACAGTGATAAGAGAAAAAAAAGAGCAAATCTGACCACTAATAGAAAGACAACGACACAAGAGATGTAGATTTGCCAAATTTTATTAGCGATATTTTTTATTAGGAGCTTGCATATCAATTAAATTATGATTGGGCTATTACCTTGGTTCTTGGAATCATCAAATTCACCATTTCCTCTAAAGGGGCATGCTTGGAAAATTAACCACCTGATGCAATCAACAGAAAATAATTATTAGATATCATGTATTAAGAAACTATAAATATTTGAAAAATAAATAATTATTACTTACCACATAGCATCAATGGAAGTTTTTAGCCTTAGTTAGGATTATGCTGCTTCATTTCACTAGATTGTACTGTAGCATCATGTTCCGATGATTGAGAGCTTGAACCAACTAGTTTGAATAATTTATGAATGGATTTGCTCTTTTTCTCTTCTTGTCTACACAAGCACAAATAAATAAATGAAAATGTTATAATTGATGATTAATGCTTGTAGTTTGTACGATTATACTTTTATAGTTTTTAAAGGCATGAATCAATCTGATGTGAGAACAGATTACCTTCTCCGTTGCTGCTCAGCCGCACTGTGTACAGGCCGCCGTCAATGGGCAACGGGGAACTGGCGACGTGTCTGTGGATCGGCGCAACGGCGCTACCCTGTCCCGGCGTCCCCTACCCTTCTCCACTTCTCGATGGTGGCGCGATGGAGAGATCTGATCGTAGCAGCCAGGTGGTAAGTCTCGATCTCAACAGCGGGCGGCGGATTGGAAACCAACAGACTACCTCTAGCGATGTGGATTTTTGCTGTAACTAATAGGGCCTTTTTTCTCCACGATGGCCATACCTAATGGGCTGTACCCCTAACAAAAGATCTAATGGGCTGTACTAGTATATGGGCTGAAGATAGGGGGGCGAAGCAGGCTACGTACATGATCGCAAGCAGAAAAATTAGGCAATCGCTGATCGCTATCGAGGGACGACTCGATCCTTGGGGGGGGTCTCGCCCCCCCTCGTCCCCCCTTAGAATCGTCCCTGATGCCAACAATAGGTCTATGTTTATTTTTAGTATCGGGTTTGGCAATTCTAGCAGCTTCATCACAGAAATAAATAGCATTCCCATCAATATCATTAGCCAAGAGATCTTTAACCATAGCAATACTAGGTTCAACTTTAATTTGTTCAGGTGGTCTAGGTGATCTAATATTACTTTTATTAACCACAGTTGAAGCTTTAGCATGATCCTTTATTCTAACTGGAAAAGGCAGTCTCTCAATATAAGCACTAGGAATAATAGGATCAACATTATAGGTAATGGTTTCTTCTTCAACTTTAATTGGTTCTACTATTTTACCCTCAATGGGAGGATAATATTTAAACCACTTCTCCTTAGGGAGATTAACATGAGTTGCAAATGATTCACATGAAGAAGTTACTATCTCAGAGTCGAGTTCATATTTAGCGCCAAATTCATGAAAAGCATCGGTATTCATAAAAGATTTAACATAATCAAACTTAAGGTTTATACCTGACTCATTACCTTTATCGAGATCCCAATCTCCAGAGTTGCATTTAATTGTTTCCAATAAATCCAATTTGAATTCAATAGTCTTATTCATATAAGAGCCAGCACAAGAAGTATCGAGCATGGATTGATCATTATGAGAAAGTCGAGCATAAAAATTCTGTATAATAATTTGTCTTGAGAGCTCGTGATTGCGGCATGAATATAACATTGACTTAAGCCTCCCGCAAGCTTGAGCGATACTTTCTCCTTCACGAGGCCAAAAATTATATATATAATTCCGATCATGATGAACTAGATGCATAGGATAAAACTTCTGATGAAATTCCAATTTCAATCGGTTGTAGTTCCATGATCCAATATAATCACATAGCCTATACCATGTCAATTCCTTTCCCTTCAAAGACAAAGGGAAGACCTTCTTCTTGACAACATCCTCGGGAATACCTGCAAGCTTAAATAATCCACAAACTTCATCCACATAGATTAGGTGTAAATCATGATGCAATGTTCCATCTCCTGCATAAGTATTAGCTAGCAGTTTCTCTACCATACCCAAAGGAAGTTCAAAGTAAATATTTTTAGTAGCTGTAGTATGTTGAGGAGAAAATCTTTGTTCTTCCGGTCAGGGTGAAGATACTGCAAACCCCTCAAAGGATTATTGTCCATAGTAACAAGTGATAGTAAATTTCATCACACTATATAAATGTTTCCTTACCAAATTTCACTTACCAAAGGCGCTTCACTCCCCGGAAACGGCACCAGAAAAAAGTCTTGATGACCCACAAGTGTAGGGTATCTATCGTAGTCCTTTCAATAAGTAAGAGTGTCGAACCCAAAGAGGAGCTGAAGGAAATGACAAGCTTTTTTCAGCAATGTTTTCTCTACAAGCACTGAAATTATCGGTAACAAATAGTTATGTGATAGTATAATTCGTAACAGGTAACAAGTAATAAAATTAAACAAGGTGCAGCAAGGTGGCCCAATCCTTTTTGTAGCAAATGACAAGTCTGAACGTACTCTTATATAAAATAAAGCGCTCCTGAGGACACACGGGAATTATTGTCAAGTTAGTTTTCATCATGCTCATATGATTCACGTTCCTTACTTTGATAATTTGATATGTGGGTGGACCGGTGCTTGGGTGTTGTCCTTCCTTAGACAAGCCTCCCACTTATGATTAACCAGTCTTGCAAGCATCCGCAACTACGAAATAAGTATTAAGATAAATCTAACCATAGCATGAAACATATGGATCCAAATCAGCCCCTTACGAAGCAACACATAAACTAGGGTTTAATCTTCTGTCACTCTAGCAACCCATCATATACTTATTACTTCCCAATGCCTTCCCCTAGGCCCAAATAATGGTGAAGTGTCACGTAGTCGACGTTCACATAACACCACTAGAGGAAATACAACATACATCTCATCAAAATATTGAACGAATACGAAATTCACATGATTACTTATAACAAGACTTCTCGCATGTCCTCCAGAACAAAAGTAACTACTCACAAAGCATATTCATGTTCATGATCAAAGGGGTATTGAATAGCATTAAAGATCTGAACATATGATGTTCCACCGAATAAACCAATTAGCATCAATTACAAGGAGTAATTAACACTACTAGCAACCCACATGTACCAATCTGAGGCTTTGAGACAAAGATCAGATACGTGAGATGAACTAGGGTTTGGGAGGAGATGGTGCTGGTGAAGATGTTGATGGAGATTGACCTGCTCACGATGAGAGGATGTTTGGTGATAACGATGGCTTTGATTCCCCCCCCCCCCCGGAGGGAAGTATCCCCGGCAGAACAGCCCTGCCAGAGCTCTAGATTGGTTTCGCTCAGGTTCCGCCTCGAGACGGCGGCGCTTCGTCCCGAATACCTACTTATGATTTTTCCACATCAAAACACATCATATAGCAGAATATGGATGTCAGGGTCCGCCACGGGGCCCACAAGGTAGGGAGCGCGCCCAGGGGGTAGGGTGCGCCCCCACCCTTGTGGATGGTTGGTGGCCCCCCTCTGGTGCTTTCTTCGCCCAATAATTTTTATATATTCCAAAAATATTCTCCGTGAAGTTTCAGGACTTTTGGAGTTGTACATAATAGGTATGTCAGGTTTGCTCCTTTTCCAGTCCAGAACTCCAGCTGCCGGCATTCTCCCTCTCCATGTAAACCTTGTAAAATAAGAGAGAGAAGGAATAAGTATTGTGATATAATGTGTAGTAGCAGCCCACAATGCAATAAATATTAATATAAAAGCATGATGCGAAATGGACGTATCAGGCTGCCGCACGTCGGCGGCCTCCGAAACCACGTTGTAGGCCGGGTCCTCCGCGGCCTTGACGTCGGCCTCCGCTTGCGCCTTGGCCGCTGCGTCCTCCCCTGCCTTGGCCGCGACATCGGCCTCCGCCTGCGTCGTGGTCGCCGCCTCGGCCTTCGCCTGAGCCGCAGCATCCCGCTCCTCATGCGCCTCCCGCGCGTCCTCTTCGTCGCCTCCCGAAGGGCGGCGACCGGGTCCACGCGACGGGTCCCCTCAGAGCCGTCTACCGAGCTGATCAGCGAGGCTGACGGAGCCCATGACACGAAGAGGGGAGCCCTGCTCGGCAAGGGAAGCGAAGATAAGAAACTGGTGAAAGAGAGAAAGCCAAGAAAAGCAACTACGGTAAGAACAATCTGGGCACTTACCCGGACACCATGGGGCGCTCCTTCGGGACCCTCCGGATGGCGCCCTCCTTCGTAGCCTCCTGACACTTGGTCGCGGCAACCGACGGCCTGGTATTCTTGGGCGGGCGGCTGTCGAACATCACCCCTTCATGGCGGCGCTTAGATGCACCGGCTGCCCCAGCCGGTGCCTTGCCCGTGGGCCGCGCCATCAAAGAACCGGCCCCGGTCATGTCGACGCCTTCTCGGTGGTATGGCTCATCGCCGTCCTCATCATCGTCCGGCCAATCACGGACGTCGGCCCCTGCATCGCCTCCTGCGTCTCTGCCTGCTCCATCGTCGCCTCCTCTGGTCGTGTCGTCCTCCTCCATCACGAACGCCCCCAGCTCGGGGTCACCCACGTCGCTCACCTCTCGGTTCGGCATCCACTGATGGATGGGAGCTGGCGCGGCGACTGCTCCTTGGCCAATGAAATGCTACGCCATGAGCTGATTGGTCAAGGCGGATAAGAGAACACGGCGCAAGAAAGGAAAAAGGAGTCAGGCACTCACCGCAAGCAGAGGGTTAGCGCGGCTGTATGGCGGCTTGCCGAAGACCCACTCCTCTTCATTGAGCTGGTGGTTGAAGAAATGGTTGATGTGTCGGATCACCTTGACAGTCGACAGGAAATTTTTCGACATCTAGCAAGGGTCCCAGCGGCCACTCATGTCGCACATCGAGTGCGGCCGGTACTGGGGAGTGATACACGGAGGTGGACAAAGGCAACAAGTAGATCCGCCGGCTGGAGCCCGTCCGACTCCGTCATCTCCTAGAGCCAGTTGAGGGCGATTTCGATGGCAGCCAACAGAGGCTCGCCGGGTTGTTGGCCCCAGTTTCTCCTGAAGGAAATATGCCCTAGAGGCAATAATAAAGTTGTCATTTATATTTCCTTATATATCATGATAAATGTATTTTATTCATGCTAGAATTGTATTAACCAGAAACTTGATACATGTGTGAATACATAGACAAAACAGAGTGTCCCTAGTATGCCTCTACTAGACTAGTTCGTTAATCAAAGATGGTTAAGTTTCCTAACCATAGACATGTGTTGTCATTTTATGAATGGGATCACATCATTAGGAGAATGATGTGATGGACAAGACCCATCCATTAGCTTAACATTATGATTGTTTAGTTTTATTGCTATTACTTTCTTCATGACTTAAACATGTTCCTCTAACTATGATATTATGCAACTCACGAATACCGGAGGAACACCTTGTGTGCTATCAAACGTCACAACATAACTGGGTGATTATAAAGATGATCTACATGTGTCTTCGAAGGTGTTTGAGGTGTTGGCATAGATCAAGATTAGGATTTGTCACTTCGAGTGTCGGAGAGGTATCTCTGGGCCCTCTCCGTAATGCACATCATAATAAGCCTTGCAAGCAAATGACTAATGAGTTAGTCACGAGATGATGTATTATGGAACGAGTAAAGAGACTTGCCGGTAACGAGATTGAACTAGGTATGATGATACCAACGATCGAATCTCGGGCAAGTAACATATCGATGACAAAGGGAACAATGTATGTTGTTATGCGGTTTGACCGATAAAGATCTTCGTAGAATATGTAGGAGCCAATATGAGCATCCAGGTTCCGCTATTGGTTATTGACTAGAGATGAGTCTCGGTCATGTCTACATAGTTTTCGAACCCGTAGGGTCCGCACGCTTAACGTTCGATGACAATTTGTATTATGAGTTATGTGTTTTGATGACCAAAGTTTGTTCGGAGTACCGGATGAGATCACGGACATGACGAGGAGTCTTGAAATGGTCGAGACATAAAGATTGATATTTTGGATGAAGATATTCGGACACCAAAAAGTGTTTCGGGATGTTTCGGATATTTATCAGAGAATCGAGGGGTTACCGGAACCCCCCGAGGAAGTTATGGGCCTTAATGGGCCATAATGGAGTAGGAGAGGTCAGGCCACAAGGTGGCGCGCGGCCCCCCAAGGTGGTCCGAATTGGACTAGGGGGAGGGGCGCGGTCCTCTCTTTCCTTTCCCTCTCCCTCTCCTTCCCTCCTTCTCCCCCTTGGAATAGGAAAGGGAGTCCAACTAGGATTGGGAATTCTAGTTGGACTCCCCACTTTGCGCGCCCCCTAGGGCCGGCCGGCCTCCTCCTCCCTCCTTTACATACATGGCGAGGGGGGCACCCTAGAACACACAAGTTAATCTTTTAGCCGTGTCTAGTGCCCCCTCCACAGTTCAACACCTCGGTCATATTGTCGTAGTGCTTAGGCGAATCCCTGCGCGGATCACATCATTAATACTGTCAACACACCGTCATGCTGCCGGAACTCTCCCTCGAGCCTCTGCTGGATCAAGAGCTCATGGGACGTCATCGTGTTGAACGTGTGCTGAACACGGAGGTGCCGTACGTTCGGTGCTTGGATCGGTTGGATCGTAAAGACGTTTGACTACATCAACTTCGTTACTAAACGCTTCAGCTTTCGGTCTACGAGGATACATGGACACACTCTCCCCGCTCTTTGCTATGCTTATTCTAGATAGATCTTGCGTGATTGTAGGAATTTTTTTGAAATACTACATTCCCCAATAGTGGCATCATGAGTCAGGTCTATGCGCAGATGATATGCACGAGTAGAACACAAATTGTTGTGGGCGATAATAGTCATACTACTTACCACCAACGTCTTACTTTGATTCGGCGGTATTATTGGATGAAGCGGCCCAAACTAACATTACATGACCGCGTTCGTGGGACTGGTTCTACTCACGTGCTATGCACACAGGTGGCTGGCGGGTATCTGTTTCTCCAAATTTAGTTGAATCGAGTGTGCCTACGACCGGTCCTTGATGAAGGTTAAAACAACACACTTGACGAAAAGTCATTGTGGTTTTGATGTGTAGGTAAGAACAGTTCTTGCTAGAAGCCCGTAGCAGCCACGTAAAACTTGCAACAACAAAGTAGAGGACGTCTAACTTGTTTTTGCAGGGCATGTTATGATGTGATATGGTAAAGACGTGATGAGTTATACGTTATTGTATGAGATGATCATGTTTTGTAAATTATCGGCCACCGTCGAGAGCCTTACGGTTGTCTCTTTACTGTATGAATTACGAACGCCATGTAATTGCTTTACTTTATCACTATGAGTTAGCGATAGTAGTAGAAGCAATAGTTGGCGAGACGACCACGACGCTACGATGAAGATCATGGTGTCAAGCCGGTGACGATGGAGATCATGATGATGCTTTGGAGATGGAGATCAAAAGCACAAGATGATGATGGCCATATCATGTCACATATTTTGATTGCCTGTGATTTTTATCTTATTATGCATCTTATTTTGCTTAGTACGGCGGTGGCATTATAAGATGGTCCCTTACAAATTTCCAATGTACAAGTGTTCTCGCTGAGTATGCACCATTGCGATAGTTCATTGTGCCGAGACACCACATGATAATCGGGTGTGATAATCTCTACATTCACATACAACGGGTCTAAGACAGTTTTGCACATGCAGAATACTCGAGTTAAACTTGATGAGCCTAGCATGTACAGACATGGCCTCGGAACACTGGAGACCGAAAGGTCGAGCATGAATCATATAGTAGATATGATCAACATAAGATGTTCACCATGGAAAACTACTCCATCTCACGTGATGATCGGACATGGTTTAGTTGATTTGGATCGTGCGATCATTTAGATGACTTGAGGGATGTCTATCTAAGTGGGAGTTCTTTAGTAATATGGTTAAATGAACTTTAATTTATTGTGAACTTAGTCCTGATAGTTTTTTGCACATCTATGTTATTGTAGATCAATGGCCCGTGCTACCGTTCCCTTGAATTTTAATGCGTTCCTAGAGAAAGCTAAGTTGAAAGATGATGGTAGCAACTACACAGACTGGGTCCGTAACTTGAGGATTATCCTCACTACTACACAGAAGAATTATGTCCTTTAAGCACCACTAGGTGACAAGCCCCCTCCCGCTAATGTGGATGCTTTGAACGTCCGGCAGACGTGGTCCGATGACTACTCGATAGTTCAGTGTGCCATGCTTTACGGCTTAGAATCAGGACTTTAAAGACGTTTTGAACGTCATGGAGCATATAAGATGTTCCAAGAGTTGAAGTTAATATTTCAAGCAAATGCCCGAGTTGAGAGATATGAAGTCTCCAACAAGTTCTATAGCTGCAAGTTAGAGGAGAACAATTCTGTCAGTGAACACATACTCAGAATGTCTGGGTACCACAACCACATGACTCAACTTGGAGTCAAAGTTGATGATGATAGTGTTATTGACAGAGTTCTTCAATCACTGCCACCAAGCTATAAAGTCTTCGTGATGAACTATAATATGCAAGGGATGCAAAAGACAATTCTCGAGCTCTTCCTTATGCTCAAAGCCGCGGAGGTAGAAATCAAGAAGGAGCATCAAGTGTTGATGGTTAACAAGACCACTAGTTTCAATAAAAAGGGCAACGGAAAGAAGGGGAACTTCAAGAAGAATAGCAAGCCAGTTGCTACTCCCGGGAAGAAACCCAAGTCTGGAGCCAAGCATGAAACTGGGTGCACCACTGCAAAGGGACTGGTCATTGGAAGCAGAACTGCCCCAAGTATTTGGCGGATAAGAAGGATGGCAAAGTGAACAAAGGTATATTTGATATACACGTTATTGATGTGTACCTTACTAATGCTCGTAGTAGGGCCAGTGTATTTGATACTGGTTCGGTTGCTCATATTTGTAACTCGAAACAGGGGCTACGGATTAAACATAGATTGGCTAAGGACGAGGTGACGATGCGCGTGGGAAATGGTTCCAAAGTCGATGTGATCGCCGTCGGCACGCTACCTCTACATCTACCTTCGGGATTAGTTTTAGACCTAAATAATTGTTATTTGGTGCCAGTGTTGAGCATGAACATTATATCTAGATCTTGTTTGTTGCGAGGCGGTTATTCATTTAAATGAGAGAATAATGCTTGTTCTATTTATATGAGTAATATCTTTCATATACATGCACCCTTGATGAGTGGTCTATTTTTGTTGAATCTCGATTGTAGTGATACCACTGTTCAAGAAATCTTCGGATTCAACGATTTATCGTCCGATTTATCTCTACTCTTGGGGTGACCGATAAGATTATGCCTTATCTTCATCATTTATCGTTTGGGCCAATTTATCGCTATGACAAGCGATTTATCGGTAATCTACCGATAAATCGGGCATATTCGTAGCACTATGTTTGCAAGAACTATGTTTAGTTGTGTTTTGTGGACCTTGTTACGCAATATGTAATGTTTTAATATTTTATTTGTCATTATATCAGGATTCAAAGGCTAGGATTCAAGCTAACACTTCTGTCCAATATTGTTTTGGTGTTGAATATAGCATATTTTAGTGTTGGGAACCTAGGATTTGAAAAAATGGCCGATTAATAGTCGACCGATAAAAACGATTAATCGGCCGATTTCTGATTAATCTCTAATCCCCAGCTGACCGAGACGATAACGATAAGCGATATACTCAACATTGAGTGATACACATATTCATAATATTGAAGCCAAAAGATGCAAAGTTGATAATGATAGTGCAACTTATTTGTGGCACTGCTGTTTTGGTCATATTGGTGTAAAGTGCATGAAGAAACTACATGCTGATGGGCTCTCGGAATCACTTGATTATGAATCACTTGGTGCTTGCGAACCATGCCTCATGGGAAAGATGACTAAGACTCTGTTATGCAGAACAATGGAACGAGCAACTGACTTATTGGAAATCATACATACTGATGTATGCGGACCAATGAGTGTTGATGCTCACGATGGGTATCACTATTTTCTGACCTTCACAGATGATTTGAGAAGATATGGGTATATCTACTTGATGAAACACAAGTCTGATACATTTGAAAAGTTCAAAGAATTTCAGAGTGAAGTAGAGAATCATCGTAACAAGAAAAATAAAGTTTCTACGATCTGATCACGGAGGTGAATATTTGAGTTACGAGTTTGGTCTTCATTTGAAATAATGTGGAATAGTTTCGCAACCACAGCGTAATGGTGTGTCCGAACGTCGTAACCGTACTTTATTAGATATGGTGCGATCTATGATGTCTCTTACCGATTTACCAGTATTGTTTTGGGGTTATGCTTTAGAGACAGCTGCATTCACGTTAAATAGGGCACCATCTAAATCCATTGAGGCGACACCTTATGAATTGTGGTTTGGCAAGAAACCCAAGTTGTCGTTTCTTAAAGTTTGGGGCTGCGATGCTTATGTGAAAAAGCTTCAACCTGATAAGCTCGAACCCAAATCGGAGAAATGTGTCTTCATAGGATACCCAAAGGAAATTGTCGGGTACAACTTCTATCACAGATCCGAAGGCAAGATATTCGTTGCTAAGAATGGATCCTCTCTAGAGAAGGAGTTTCTCTCGAAAGAAGTGAGTGGGAGGAAAGTAGAACTTGATGAGGTAATTGTACCTTCTCCCGAATTGGAAAGTAGTTCATCACATAAATCAGTTCCAAGGATTACGCCAATTAGTGAGGAAGCTAATGATGATGATCATGAAACTTCAGATCAAGTTACTACTGAACCTTGTAGGTCAACCAGAATGCGTTCCGCACCAGAGTGCTACAGTAACCCTGTTCTGGAAGTCATGTTACTAGACCATGACAAACCTACGAACTATGAGGAAGCGATGATGAGCCCAGATTCTGCAAAATGGCTTGAGGCCATGAAATCTGAGATGAGATCCATGTATGAGAACAAAGTGTGGACTATGGTTGACTTGCCCGGTGATAGGCAAGCCATTGAAAATAAATGGATTTTTAAGAAGAAGCTTGACGCCAATGGTAATGTTACTATCTACAAAGCTTGACTTGTTGCGAAAGGTTTTTGACAAGTTCAAGGTTTTGACTATGATGAGACTTTCTCACCTGTAGCGATGTTTAAGTCTGTCTGAATCATGTTAGCAATTGTCGCATTTTATAATTATGAAATCTGGCAAATGGATGTCAAAACTGCATTCCTTAATGGATATCTCAGAGAAGAGTTGTATATGATGCAACAAGAAGGTTTTGTCGATCCTAAAGGTGCTAACAAAGTATGCAAGCTCCAGCGATCCATCTATGGACTGGTGCAAGCATCTCGGAGTTGGAATATACGCTTTGATGAGGTGATCAAAGCATATGGTTTTATACAGACTTTTGGAGAAGCCTGTATTTACAAGAAAGTGAGTGGGAGCTCTATAGCATTTCTGATATTATATGTGGATGACATATTGTTGATTGGAAATGATGTCGAATTTCTGGATAGCATAAAAGGATACTTGAATAAGAATTTTGCAGTGAAAGACGTTGGTGAAGCTGCTTATATATTAGGCATCAAGATCTATAGAGATAGATCAAGACGCTTGATTGGACTTTCACAAAGCACAGACCTTGATAAAGTTTTGAAGAAGTTCAAAATGGATCAGTCAAAGAAAGGGTTCTTGCCTGTGTTCCAAGGTGTGAAGTTGAGTCAGACTCAATGCCCGACCACTTGAGAAGATAGAGAGAAAATGAAAGTCATTCCCTATGCTTCAGCCATAGGTTCTACCATGTATGCAATGATGTCTACCATACCTGATGTGTGCCTTGCTATAAGTCTAGCAGGGAGGTACCAAAGTAATCCAGGACTGGATCACTGGACAGCGGTCAAGAACATCCAGAAATACCTGAAAAGGACGAAGGATATGTTTCTCGTTTATGAAGGTGACAAAGAGCTCATCATAAACGGTTACGTCGATGCAAGCTTTGACACTGATCCGGATGACTCTAAGTCACAAACGAGATACGTATTTTTGTTGAATGGTGGAGCTGTCAGTTGGTGCAGTTCCAAACAGAGCGCCATGGCGAGATCTACGTGTGAAGCGGGGTACATAGCTGCTTCGAAAGTAGCAAATGAAGGATTCTGGATGAAGGAGTTCATATCCGATCTAGGTGTAATACCTAGTGCATCGAGTCCAATGAAAATATTTTGTTACAACACTGGAGCAATAGCCTTGGCGAAGGAACACTGGAGCAATAGCCAAGCACATCAAGAGACGCTTCAACTCCATCCACGATCAAGTCAAGGAGGGAGACATAGAGATTTGCAAAATACATACGGATCTGAATGTCACAGACCAGTTGACTAAGCCTCTTCCACGAGCAAAACATGATCAGCACCAAGACTCCATGGTTGTTAGAATCATTACTATGTAATCTAGATTATTGACTCTAGTGCAATTTGGAGACTGAAGGAAATATGACCTAGACGCAATAATAAAGTTGTTATTTATATTTCCTTATATATCATGATAAACGTCTTTTATTCATGCCAGAATTGTATTGATACATGTGTGAATACATAGACAAAACAGAGTGTCACTAGTATGCCTCTACTAGACAAGCTCGTTAATCAAAGATGGTTAAGTTTCCTAACCATAGACATGTGTTGTCATTTTATGAACGGGATCACATCATTAGGAGAATGATGTGATGGACAAGACCCATATGTTAGCTTAGTATTATGATCATTTAGTTTTATTGCCATTGCTTTCTTCATGACTTGTACATGTTCCTCTGACTATTAGATTATCCAACTCCCGAATACCAGAGGAACACCTTGTGTGTTATCAAACGTCACAACGAAACTGGGTGATTATAAAGATGCTCTACAGGTGTCTCCGAAGGTGTTTGTGGTGTTGGCATAGATCAAGATTAGGATTTGTCACTCCGAGTGTCGGAGAGGTATCTCTGGGCCCTCTGAGTAATGCACATCATAATAAGCCTTGCAAGTAAATGACTAATGAGTTAGTCACGAGATGACGTATTACGGAACGAGTAAAGAGACTTGCCGGTAACAAGATTGAACTAGGTATGATGATACCGACGATCGAATCTCGGGCAAGTAACATACCGATGACAAAGGGAACAATGTATGTTGTTATGCAGTTTGACCGAGAAAGATCTTCATAGAATATGTAGGAGCCAATATGAGCATCCAGGTTTCGCTATTGGTTATTGACCGGAGATGAGTCTCGGTCATGTCTACATAGTTCTCGAACCTGTAGGGTCTGCACGCTTAACGTTCGATGATGATTTGTATTATGAGTTATGTGTTTTTGATGACCGAAGTTTGTTCGGAGTACCGGATGAGATCACGGACATGACGAGGAGTCTTGAAATGGTTGAGACATAAAGATTGATATATTGGACCTTCGGACACTAGAAAGTGTTTCGGGATGTTTCGGATATTTACCACAGAACCGAGGGGTTACCGGAACCCTCCGAGGAAGTTATGGGCCTTAATGGGCCATAAGGGAATAGGAGAGGGAAGGCAACAAGGTGGCGCGTGGCCCCCCAAGGTGGTCCGAAATGGACTAGGGGGAGGGGGCACAGCCCCATCTTTCCTTTCCCTCTCCATCTCCTTCCCTCCTTCTCCCCCTTGGAATAGGAAAGGGAGTCCAACTAGGATTGGGAATCTGTAGGATCGAAGAAGTAGGTCTAGAGGGGGGGGGTGATTAGACTACTTGACAAGATAAAAATCTGCCTTTTGGTTGAGCAAAGTTTTAGGCAGTTTTGCAATTAAGATCAAGTCAAGTAACATACTACACATGCAATTCTAGAGTATGGGCAGCGGAAAGTAAATTGCATATATAGTAAATGGAAGTGGAGAAGATCAAACGCAGTTTGGTGACACGGAGATTTTTGTCGTGGTTCCGATAGGTGGTGCTATCGTACATCCACGTTGATGGAGACTTCAACCCACGGAGGGTAACGGCTGCGCGAGTCCACGAAGGGTCCACGAAGAAGCAACCTTGTCTATTCCATCATGGCCTACGCCCACGGAGGACTAGCCTTACTCGGGGTAGATCTTCACGAAGTAGGCGATCTCCTTGCCCTTACAAACTTCTTGGTTCAACTCCACATCATCAAGACGGAGGCTCCCAAGCGACACCTAACCAATCTAGGAGGCACCACCCCCCAAAAGGTAATAGACGGTGTTGATGGTGATGAACTCCTTGCTCTTGTGCTTCAAGTGATAAACTCCCCAACACTCAACTCTCCTCACTGATATGGCTGTGGTGGAAGAAAGATTTGAGTGGAAAGCAACTTGGGAAGGCTAGAGATCAAGTTTCATATGGTAGGAATGGAATGGCTTGATCTCAACACAAGGGTAGGTGGTTCACTTCTCAGAAAGTGTATGGTAGAAGTGGTGGTACTTTCTGATGGCTCTCCTCACGAATGAGGAGGGGGTGGAGGGGTATATATAGCCTCCACACAAAATCCAACCGTTACACACACATTTGACCAATCTCGGTCAGACCGAAGTGAAAACTCGGTCAGACCGAAAGTTCAAATATAGTGAACGTTGGGATTTTCGGTGGGACCGAAAATACCATCTCGGTGGGACCGAAAGTGTATCTGATATGAACGTTGGAGATTTCGGTGAGACCAAGAAAGAAAACTCGGTTGGACCGATTTGAGAAAAGAGTAGGAACATGCCAGAATCGGTTAGACCGAAAATGAATTATCGGTGAGACCGATTTGAGCCAAGACAGAACCTGGTCAATTTCGGTAAGACCGAAAATGCAAACTCGGTTATTCCGAAATGATGTGAAATGGTTACAGAAGGTTGGCAGTTCAGTTTCGGTGAGACCGATCTCAAACTCGGTGTGACCGATTTTTCTAGGGTTTGGAATATGGCAGAAGTGGTTCATCTCGGTGGGACTGAGTTGGAAGAATCGGTTTGTCCGAGATTACTTATGGGTGTGTGTTAAGTAGTGAATAGTGCTGATAGTTGAGGGAGTTAGATCACCAAGCACTTGAGCAACAAGAACATTAACACAACCTCATCCCCTTTTAATAGTATTGGCTTTTCCTATGGACTCAATGTGATCTTTGATCACTAAACCAAAAATGGAGTCTTGAGCTTTTGCCAATGCTTGCCTTAGCATTTGAGGGGTCCACTTCTTCAGTCATCTTGCCATACCAATGTGATTGGGTTTCCTGAAACATACTTGATAAAAGCATTAGTCCAACCACAAAGTATGTTGTCATTAATTACCAAAACCACCCAGGGAGCAAATGTGCTTTCAATCTCCCCCTTTTTGGTAATTGATGGCAACACACTAAAATCACACTAAACAAAACATCAAAGCTTATTGAAAGAAAGACAGAATTATCATGAAAGCTTTGACAAGCATGTAGTACACAGGCTCCCCCTACAAGTGTGCAAGATTTTCATAAATTATGGTTTTGGACTACCACAAGCACACAAGAGAGATAAGCAAGATGTGCTACATGCAGCTTGGCTATATGCATCAGAGCAGAAGAAAAGGAATTGAGTGATAATGCATATGTGCATGGTGATTTCTTGCAAACAAGTATTTACAAGCAAGTCACCATCATGCACATTCTGCAAGATGCATATACTTACCTTGAGGTTCCTTGACATTGTACCTGAAGGGATAAACTTGAGAAAACAAGGTTAGATAACACAAGAGTATTCCTTCAACCAACTGCAAGAACATCAAGAGTACCAAGCCAGGGAGGACATGTATAAAGAGTGTCTCATATTTGAGCACAGGCTTGAATCAGCAAACATGTCTCCGAAGCTAAAAGATTTTCAATGAACTCTGAGAGATTTTGCTTTTCATAGGATATCAATTGTGAAGATTCCTCTAAGTCTTCTCCCCTTAAGCTAAAAGATTCCATGAGATACTGTAGGATCGAAAGTAGGTCTAGAGGGGGGGTGATTAGACTACTTGACAATATAAAAAATCTGCCTTTATATCATGCAAAGTTTTTGGCAGTTTCACAAACAAGATCAGTTCAAGTAACACCCTACACATGCAATTCTAGAGTTTATGCAGCGGAAAGTAAATTGCACATGTAAAAGAGAGGTGGAGAAGATCAAACGCAGTTTGGTGACACGGAGATTTTTGTCGTGGTTCCGATAGGTGGTGCTATCGTACATCCACGTTGATGGAGACTTCAACCCACGGAGGGTAACGGCTGCGCGAGTCCACGGAGGGCTCCACCCACGAAGGGTCCACGAAGAAGCAACCTTGTCTATTCCATCACGGCCTACGCCCACGGAGGACTAGCCTTACTCGGGGTAGATCTTCACGAAGTAGGCGATCTCCTTGCCCTTACAAACTTCTTGGTTCAACTCCACATCACGACGGAGGCTCCCAAGCGACACCTAACCAATCTAGGAGGCACCCCCCCCCAAAAGGTAATAGACGGTGTTGATGGTGATGAACTCCTTGCTCTTGTGCTTCAAGTGATAAACTCCCCAACACTCAACTCTCCTCACTGATATGGCTGTGGTGGAAGAAAGATTTGAGTGGAAAGCAACTTGGGAAGGCTAGAGATCAAGTTTCATATGGTAGGAATGGAATGGCTTGATCTCAACACAAGGGTAGGTGGTTCACTTCTCAGAAAGTGTATGGTAGAAGTGGTGGTACTTTCTGATGGCTCTCCTTACGAATGAGGAGGGGGTGGAGGGGTATATATAGCCTCCACACAAAATCCAACCGTTACACACACATTTGACCAATCTCGGTCAGACCGAAGTGAAAACTCGGTTAGACCGAAAGTTCAAATATAGTGAACGTTGGGATTTTTGGTGGGACCGAAAATACCATCTCGGTGAGACCGAAAGTGCTTCTGATATGAACGTTGGAGATTTCGGTGAGACCGAGAAAGAAAACTCGGTTGGACCGATTTGAGAAAGAGTAGGAACATGCCAAAATCGGTTTGACCGAAAATGAATTATCGGTGTGACCGATTTGAGTCAAGACAGAACCTTGCCCATTTCGGTTAGACCGATAATGCAAACTCGGATATTCCGATATGATGTGAAGTGGTTACAGAAGGTTGGCAGTTCAGTTTCGGTGTGACCGATCTCAAACTCGGTAAGTCCGATTTTTCTAGGGTTTGGGAAATGGCAGAAGTGGTTCATCTCGGTGGGACTGATTTGAAAGAATCGGTGTGACCGAGATGTTAGGGTTTGGAATATGGCAGAAGTGGTTCATCTCGGTGGGACAGAGTTGGTTTGACCGAGATTACTTATGGGTGTGTGTTAAGTAGTGAATAGTGCTGATAGTTGAGGGAGTTAGATCACCAAGCACTTGAGCAACAAGAACATTAACACAACCTCATCCCCTTTTAATAGTATTGGCTTTTCCTATGGACTCAATGTGATCTTTGATCACTAAACCAAAAATGGAGTCTTGAGCTTTTGCCAATGCTTGTCTTAGCATTTGAGGGGTCCACTTCTTCAGTCATCTTGCCATACCAATGTGATCGGATTTCCTGAAACATACTTCATGAAAGTATTAGTCCAACCACAAAGTATGTTGTCATTAATTACCAAAACCACCCGGAGAGCAAATGTGCTTTCAATCTCCCCCTTTTTGGTAATTGATGGCAACACACTGAAATTATATTGAACGAGACATCAAAGCTTATTGAAAGAAAGACAGTATTATTATGAAAGCTTTGACAAGCATGTAGTACACAAGCTCCCCCTACAAGTGTGCAAGATTTTCATAGATTATGGTTTTGGACTACCACAAGCACACAAGAGAGATAAGCAAGATGTGCTACATGCAGCTTGGCTATATGCATCAGAGCAGAAGAGAAAGGAAGTGAGTGATAATGCATATGTGCATGGTGATTTCTTGCAAACAAGTATTTACAAGCAAGTCACCATCATGCACATTCTGCAAGATGCATATACTTACCTTGAGGTTCCTTGGCACTTGTACCTGAAGGGATAAACTTGAGAAAACAAGGTTAGATAACACAAGAGTATTCCTTCAACCAACTGCAAGAACATCAAGAGTACCAAGCCAGGGAAGACATGTATAAAGAGTGTCTCATATTGAGCACAGGCTTGAATCAGCAAACATGTCTCCGAAGCTAAAAGATTTTCAATGAACTCAGAGAGATTTTGCTTTTCATAGGATATCAATTGTGAAGATTCCTCTAAGTCTCCTCCCCCTAAACTAAAAGATTTCATAAGATCCCAATTGTAAAGATACCAATTGCGATAACAAGGGGTGTGAAGGAAAAGGCAAAATCAAAAGAAAGATGCCAATTGTAATGTCCAATGTAACACACGACAAAGCTTTGATGTGATTCTCTCCCCCTTAAGATAAGATTGCTTTTCTTCTTCCCTTAAGTCTTCTCTCCCCCTACTCCCCCTAAGTTCTCTCCCCCTTTGACATCAAGTGCCGAAAAGGACAGTAAACTAGGTAGGACAGGAAAGATGGAAAGAAAGAAAGAAAGAAAGAAAGAAATGGGATCCTGAAGAATCACAACAGGGCAAATAAGGACATTCATAGAGAAACAATTTGAGTCCAAATTTGAGTTCTCTCCCTCTTTAAGATTTAAGTCTGAGTGGAGCTGCAGAAGGTGAAACACAGAAATAATCCAGCTCACTCTGCGAGGGATGTTTCAAAGGATTTGCAATGAATTTGTAAATGATTTTCAGGGAATTGATCAGAGCCAGAAAAAAAAATTCCAGAAGGATATTCACAAAGAAACATAAGAAAAGAAATAAAAAGAGTTCTAGATGAAGTTTTTTTTTTTTTTTGTAAAGGAAAACTCAATGAGTGAACATAAGAGAAAGCAGAAAAACTCCAAAAGCATATGTACTTCATCTAGATAAAGGTCGGCGACAAAGTCACCTATGTTTGAGTATATTGACTTAGGAGTCAAATGAGGACATTTGATCATAGGTCATACTCATCGTTTAAGCTCAAAATGGGGTTGCCATTTTTCGATTAAGCATTTTGATGTGATCACATCTTATGAAGCTGCTTGTACTCATGACTTTGAGTAAAGCTCCTCAAAGATGTGAAGAACATACCTTGGGCTTGTTGATGCTTTGCTCATGTAGGTGAACTTTGATGTAGGTGCTCATTGAATGTGAAGTTGGAGCGCCATTTCTACTTGTGTAGTTCATCTTCCTACATGGGTTAGGCAAGCAAGGAAATACTCAAGAATATCCAAAATGACAAGAGTGAAATACTAGATGTATAAGGTGTCAAAAAGGATATGTAGAATTTTGTTCCTTGAACTCAACATCCCAAAGGGCTAGATACTTGGTTCAAAGACAAGATCATTCATGATTTGAGTGTGTGGTAATCTTGTGGAATGTAGATCATCCAAGTACCTGCAAAGGGTTAGATGCAATACAAGGAGGCAAATGTGTTCCAAGACATATGATCATCATCATAAGAGAAATATCAAGGATTAGTCAAGAGAGCTCAAGCCTTGCATGCATCAATGGAGTCATCACTCCAAGTTTGAAGCATCAATGATGTTCAACTCACTCCTTAAGCGACAAAACACTTTCTCATCAAGAGGTTTTGTAAAGATATCTGCAAGTTGTTTGTCAGTACGAACATGCTTAAGATTAATGTCACCCTTGGCAATATGATCACGAATAAAATGGTGACGAACTTCAATATGCTTTGTTCGAGAGTGTTGCACAGGATTGTGTCCAATCTTGATTGCACTCTCATTGTCACAAAGCAAGGGAACACGTCTCACATGTATCCCATAATCTTTAAGTGTTTGTGTCATCCATAGCAATTGAGCACAACACGAACCAGCAGCAATATATTCTGCTTCGGCAGTGGATAAAGATACCGAATTTTGTTTCTTGGAGGACCAAGATACAAGGGATCGACCAAGGAATTGACATGTACCCGAAGTTGACTTTCTATCAACCTTGTCACCGGCATAGTCCGAGTCGGAATAGCCAACAAGATCGAAAGAGGCTCTCTTAGGATACCAAATGCCAAAGTTTGGTGTGTGTATCAAGTATCTCACTATCCTTTTAACAGCTTTAAGATGACATTCTTTCGGGGCTGCTTGATATCTCGCACACATACATACACTCAACATTATGTCAGGACGAGAAGCACAAAGATATAGTAGAGAACCAATCATAGAGCGGTAAACCTTTTGATCAACGGGTTCTCCATCTTTTGTCAAGTCATTATGTCCACTAGTAGGCATGGGGGTACTCATACCTTTGCTTTCTTGCATGTTGAACTTCTTGAAGAGATCCTTGGTGTACTTTGTTTGTGAGACAAAAGTACCCTCCTTAGATTGCTTGATTTGCAACCCAAGGAAAAATTTGAGTTCACACATCATGGACATTTCATACTTCTCCGACATGAGCTGTCCAAACTTCTTGCTAAAATGGGGGTTAGTTGAACCAAAGATAATATCATCAACATATATTTGGCACACAAATAGTTCACCATTAACCCTTTTTGTGAACAGCGTTGAGTCTATCTTTCCAATCTCAAAGCCTTTTTCAAGAAGAAAGCTAGTTAAGCATTTGTACCAAGCTCTAGGGGCTTGTTTAAGACCATAAAGAGCTTTATGCAACTTATAAACATGATTAGGCTTTTTGGGATTCACAAATCCGGGAGGTTGTTTCACAAATACTTCCTCCTCAATTTCACCATTTAGGAAAGCACTTTTGATATCCATTTGATAGAGAGTAATATCATGGTGATTGGCATAAGCAAGAAGAATGCGAATGGACTCAAGTCTAGCAACGGGGGCATAGGTCTCACCATAGTCCATACCTTCGACTTGTGTGTAACCTTGAGCTACGAGACGAGCCTTGTTGCGGATGACTTGTCCATCTTCGTCTTGCTTGTTACGAAACACCCATTTGGTTCCAATGATGTTTTGATCATCGTTGGGCTTCTCTACCAAAGTCCATACCTTGTTCCTCTCGAAGTTGTGTAGTTCTTCGTGCATAGCGTTCACCCAATCCGGGTCTTCAAGTGCTTCTTCTACCTTCATAGGTTCAATACTAGAGATAAATGAGTAATGCTCACAAAAGTTAGCTAAGCGAGTTTTAGAGCGAGTAATTCTCCCGGAGTTGATGTCGTTCATCATTTGTTCCACGGGATGATTCTTCTTGACTCTTGCTCGAACTCGGGATAGCTTTTGTTGATGTTGTGGCTCAGCTTCCTCATCATCTTCATCTTCCTCTTCTTCTTCTTCTTGATCATTGTTGTTGGTGTTGTCTTGAGGTGGTGGAGAAGGAGGTTGTGGTGGATCTTCTTGTTGCATTTCCTCATCTTGGTGAGTTCCACTTGTGGAGGCCTCCATGTTGCCTTGAGGTTCACCTCTCTGTGAGGTAGGTGGCTCCACATATGTAGATGAGGTACTCTCCTTCACCTCCATGGGACGAATCTTTCCAATAGATAAATCTTGGATAGCTTCCGATGGGTCCTTGTCTCCTACATCAATAGGCATTTGCTCTACTTGCAAGCCATTAGATTCATCAAACTTCACGTCTACCGTCTCTTCAACCTTTCGGGTGAAATTATTGTAGACACGGTAGGTGTGGGAGTTTGATCCATAACCAAGAAGAAAGCCTTCATGAGATTTAGGAGCAAATTTAGACCGACGATGCTTATCAAGGATATAGCATTTTGAACCAAAGACACGAAAGTATCCCACTTGGGGTTTGTTACCGGTGAGAAGCTCGTATGATGTCTTGCCGAGAAGCTTATGAAGATAAAGCCTGTTGATAGCATGACAAGCTGTCTCGACCGCTTCTCCCCAAAAATGCTTCGGTGTCTTGTATTCATCAAGCATCGTTCTTGCCATCTCTATGAGCGTTCGGTTCTTCCTCTCAACAACTCCATTTTGTTGAGGCGTGTACGTAGCCGAGAACTCATGTAGAATCCCTTCCTCATCGAGAAAAGAGTCTACTTTGGCGTTCTTGAACTCCGTTCCATTGTCACTCCGAACTTTCTTGATCTTCACCTCAAATTGATTTTGGGCCTTTTTGGCAAAGGTCTTGAAGATCCTCTGAACCTGCGATTTATCATCAAGGAAAAATACCCACGTAAATCTGGAATAATCATCAACTATAACTAGACCAAAGGAGTTACCACCAAGGCTTTTGTAAGCATTGGGACCGAAGAGATCCATATGAAGAAGCTCAAGCGGTCTCCTAGTGGTCATGATGTTTTTCATGGGATGACTTCCACCAACTTGTTTTCCTGCTTGACAAGCACTACAAAGTCTATCTTTGTCAAAGAAAACATCTTTAACACCAAGAATATGATCACCTTTGATTAGCTTGTCTAGATTACGCATACCAACATGTCCTAGCCTTCTATGCCATAACCAACCTTTAGAGGATTTAGCAATGAAACAAGCTCTAGGTTGGGCTTTCTTAGTGAAATCAACAATATATAGATCACCTCTACGAATACCAGTAAAAGCCATATTTTGATTATCACGACGAAAGACTTGGCAATCTACTTTGGTGAATAGCACATTGAATCCAAAGTCAGCTAATCTAGACACGGAAAGTAAATTGTATCCAAGAGATTCAACAAGCATGACATTTTGAATTGAGCTATCTTGAGATATGGCCACCTTACCAAGGCCAAGTACCTTACCCTTGGAGTTGTCTCCAAAAGTCACGTACTTGCGTGGACCATCGTTCTTTGCAAGCTCTCGAAACATGTCTTTGTTTCCGGTCATGTGATCGGTGCATCCACTATCAAGAATCCACTCTTTTCCACCGGACATGTAGTCTCTCAGATTTGCCATGAGATTGAGACTCTTCATGACCTTGTCTAGCTCGGTGTCCGAATCGGAGTAATCATCATCATGCTCATGCTCATCATCATATTGACCCATAGATTGTTCATCATCAACACCTAGGTCAATTTGATAAGTACTTGCATTAGTTTGGTCAATGGAATAATAATCTTCGGAATGCAATGCAAGAGCATTTCTAATGATAATATTGATAAGACCGGGATCACCCTTCTTTTTCATAAGATCACGAAGCTCAAAGAAGCATTTATCAAAGTTGGGATCATTGGGGTGCAACCTATCAAATTCAATAGTCTTGTGTAGAATTTCATCAAGACTTCTCAAAGAGTAGTCCGGATAAAGTTCTTCCAAGAATTTCCACACAGCATAGGCACACTCAAAATTTGTAACAAGATTAAGCAAGTCATCAGGTAACCCTCTAATGATAAGATTTACAGTTCTAAGGTTACGAAGCAAATCAAGCTCTTCATCCATGGTAGGGTGCAAGGGATCAACAGGAGGCACATAAGGGGTTTCAACATATTTGCACAAATTGTACATTTTAAAGATACTAAGCATTTCAACCCTCCAAGAGTTATAGAACCTTCCATCAAGAACAGGCACTCTATGGCTAACACTCCCATCCGTAGACACGTCCATCTTCCTCCAATGGTGTGTAAACCAAAGCAATGGAGACCAATGCTCTGATACCAATTGTAGGATCGAAGAAGTAGGTCTAGAGGGGGGGTGATTAGACTACTTGACAAGATAAAAATCTGCCTTTTGGTTGAGCAAAGTTTTAGGCAGTTTTGCAATTAAGATCAAGTCAAGTAACATACTACACATGCAATTCTAGAGTATGGGCAGCGGAAAGTAAATTGCATATATAGTAAATGGAAGTGGAGAAGATCAAACGCAGTTTGGTGACACGGAGATTTTTGTCGTGGTTCCGATAGGTGGTGCTATCGTACATCCACGTTGATGGAGACTTCAACCCACGGAGGGTAACGGCTGCGCGAGTCCACGGAGGGCTCCACCCACGAAGGGTCCACGAAGAAGCAACCTTGTCTATTCCATCATGGCCTACGCCCACGGAGGACTAGCCTTACTCGGGGTAGATCTTCACGAAGTAGGCGATCTCCTTGCCCTTACAAACATCTTGGTTCAACTCCACATCATCAAGACGGAGGCTCCCAAGCGACACCTAACCAATCTAGGAGGCACCACCCCCCAAAAGGTAATAGACGGTGTTGATGATGATGAACTCCTTGCTCTTGTGCTTCAAGTGATAAACTCCCCAACACTCAACTCTCCTCACTGATATGGATGTGGTGGAAGAAAGATTTGAGTGGAAAGCAACTTGGGAAGGCTAGAGATCAAGTTTCATATGGTAGGAATGGAATGGCTTGATCTCAACACAAGGGTAGGTGGTTCACTTCTCAGAAAGTGTATGGTAGAAGTGGTGGTACTTTCTGATGGCTCTCCTCACGAATGAGGAGGGGGTGGAGGGGTATATATAGCCTCCACACAAAATCCAACCGTTACACACACATTTGACCAATCTCGGTCAGACCGAAGTGAAAACTCGGTTAGACCGAAAGTTCAAATATAGTGAACGTTGGGATTTTCGGTGGGACCGAAAATACCATCTCGGTGAGACCGAAAGTGCTTCTGATATGAACGTTGGAGATTTCGGTGAGACCGAGAAAGAAAACTCGGTTGGACCGATTTGAGAAAGAGTAGGAACATGCCAAAATCGGTTTGACCGAAAATGAATTATCGGTGTGACCGATTTGAGTCAAGACAGAACCTTGCCCATTTCGGTTAGACCGATAATGCAAACTCGGATATTCCGATATGATGTGAAGTGGTTACAGAAGGTTGGCAGTTCAGTTTCGGTGTGACCGATCTCAAACTCGGTAAGTCCGATTTTTCTAGGGTTTGGGAAATGGCAGAAGTGGTTCATCTCGGTGGGACTGATTTGAAAGAATCGGTGTGACCGAGATGTTAGGGTTTGGAATATGGCAGAAGTGGTTCATCTCGGTGGGACAGAGTTGGTTTGACCGAGATTACTTATGGGTGTGTGTTAAGTAGTGAATAGTGCTGATAGTTGAGGGAGTTAGATCACCAAGCACTTGAGCAACAAGAACATTAACACAACCTCATCCCCTTTTAATAGTATTGGCTTTTCCTATGGACTCAATGTGATCTTTGATCACTAAACCAAAAATGGAGTCTTGAGCTTTTGCCAATGCTTGTCTTAGCATTTGAGGGGTCCACTTCTTCAGTCATCTTGCCATACCAATGTGATCGGATTTCCTGAAACATACTTCATGAAAGTATTAGTCCAACCACAAAGTATGTTGTCATTAATTACCAAAACCACCCGGAGAGCAAATGTGCTTTCAGAATCCTAGTTAGACTCCCCACTTGGCACGCCCCCTAGGGCCGGCCGGCCTCCTCCTCCATCCTTTATATACATGGGGAGGGGGCACCCTAGAACACACAAGTTGATATTTTAGCCGTGTGCGATGCCCCCCTCCACAGTTCAACACCTCGGTCATATTGTCGTAGTGCTTAGGCGAAGCCCTGCGCGGATCACATCATCAACACCGTCAACACGCCGTCATGCTACGGGAACTCTCCCTCGAGCCTATGCTGCATCAAGATCTCGTGGGACGTCATCGTGTTGAACGTGTGCTGAACACGGAGGTCCTATACGTTCGGTGCTTGGATCGGTTGGATCGTGAAGATGTTCGACTACATCAACCGCGTTACTAAACACTTTCTCTTTCGATCTATGAGGGTACGTGGACCC
>LR738713.1:368079823-368110866 GCA_902687465.1 Secale cereale | reverse complement strand
CCCCGCTCATTGCTATGCTTCTCCTAGATAGATCTTGCGTGGTCGTAGGAATATTTTTGAAATACAACGTTCCCCAGCAGTGGCATCATGAGCCAGGTCTATGCGTAGATGATATGCACAAGTAGAACACAAAGAGTTGTGGGCGATAATAGTCATACTGCTTACCACCAATGTCTTACTTTGATTCGGCGGTATTTTTGGATGAAGCAGCCCGGACCGACATTACATGACCGCGTTTATGAGACTGGTTCTAACAACGTGCTATGCACATAGGTGGCTGGCGGGTGTCTGTTTCTCCAACTTTAGTTGAATCGAGTGTGACTACGACCGGTCCTTGATGAAGGTTAAAACAGCACACTTGAAGAAAAATCGTTGTGGTTTTGATGCGTAGGTAAGAACGGTTCTTGCTAGAAGCCCGTAGCAGCCACATAAAACTTGCAACAACAAAGTAGAGGACGTCTAACTTGTTTTTGCAGGGCATGTTGTGATGTGATATGGTCAAGATGTGATGAGTTATACATTATTGTATTAGATTATCATGTTTTGTAAATTATCGGCAACCATCAGGAGCCTTATGGTTGTCTCTTTATTGTATGAATTGCGAACGCCATGTAATTGCTTTACTTTATCACTATGAGTTAGTGATAGTAGTAATAGAAATAGTTGGCGAGATGACCACGATGCTACGATGAAGATCATGGTGTCAAGCCAGCGACAATGAGATCATGGTGTCAACCGTCAGGAGCTTCAGGGAGTACTAGCAGGGTTATATACCCTAGGTACCCTCATCTGCCCCCAATAACATTTTAAGACATCGGGGCTGGCCAAGCCCCTCAGGCCGACTGGGCAAGCGGTCGGCCTCCTGTTCGCGTTCCAGGAGGCGGTATGTCCCTGGAAGGCGGCCCCAGGAGCTGGCCGGCTCCTAGCTGCCGGCCTTTCCCTCCTCGGAGTCTGCACCAGCCGACCATGATCAAGACGAAGTATGGAAATAGTGCCACATGTACCTCCCGAGATACGGTGAAGCATGGCTACAACTTACTTTGACCAGGCGGACATCCTTCGCTAGGGCGCGATACTGTGGCCACACGCTTTGTGACGCCGCCCTCGTCAGCAAGGACAGTGCTACAGTGAAAGTACGCGTCAGCCGGATTCTCGGCAGCCGGCGGGGTCCACCAGAGGCGGACCCCAGCAGCCGGTGGAGAACCCGGCGACCGAAGACGCTGACATCCGGGACCTACCATCCAGTGTATTACCATTGTACCCCTGGGGGTAGGCCTATATAAACCCCCCAGGTTCACCCATGCAAAGGGTTCAGCCATTATTCCACATATCCACCATAGCTAGGAGGAACAAGAGAGCTAGGCCTTGCCCTTCTTCCTCCTCTAGCGAAACAACTCAAGTTGTGATCTTGTAGCCCCTATGTGATCTTAGTCATCATGTGGAGACCCCGAAGAGCAGGACTAGGGGTGTTATCTCCACGGAGAGCCCCGAACCTGGGTAAGACTCGTGTGCAATCGAGATCTCGCCCATTCCCGCTTCTAGAGCCTGACGACGTACTCCTCTCCCACACCATGATAAGCCACCCCCTGGCATCTGTCGCGAGAATACTTCGACAATGGAACAATTAAAAATTATAGATACGTTGGGGACGTATCAGTGGGTGAGCCCCATCATTGTCTTCCTGGCTTAAGTCACCTGGGTTGCTCTCCTCATCAGAGGAAAGGTACCAGTCCTCTTCTATAATTTGATCTAAACTTGCATGAGATCAGGTTGTTGGCCCCTTTCTCTGACTGCCTATTGTACTGCTTCCTCCTGTACTACTTCCTCCTATGGTGCTATTCATAGCTGCCTCCTGCTATGTTGCTTCATCAAGTCCCTCCTCCTCATCTGGTTTATATAGCTCTTCAACATCAGTGTCACCTTCAAAGTGGTTGAGTGGATCATCTCTATGCCTCTTCATTGCATCTAGCCTAGCAATTATGTCCTCATCCACTACTACTAGATGCTGCTAACGCGACACTATGATCAGAAACCCTTAGAGAAACTGTGTGCGATATAATAATCGCAAACGGTGGTGTAAAAAAACCCATCAAAAAAGATGCAAAATGTTTGCGATGATGGATGCATCAAACACAGTTCAGATTTTAGTTACGTGAGTGATGCAGGGCATACGGTTCAGTTCAATTAACTATTTGCGATGAGGAGGAACAAAAGAAACAGCTAGATAGATGAAGGTGTGTGCGATATACGACATACGATTGACTCGCATGAACTGTTTGTGATTAGGCAACACAAAATAAACAGTCAGCTAGATCAAGGTGTGTGCTATATACGACATGCGGTTCACTCGGATGAACTGTTTGCGTTGAGACAAGAGAACAGAAACGGTTCAATATAACAAGATGTGTGTGATACGCGGCAAACAGGTCTGTAAACAGAAATGTGTGCGAAGACCGATAATAACACAGACGATTGCTTCTACTAAGATGTATGTGATATGCTCTATCTACACAACATCTATTGGCCATTGGGCAACGGGCGGTCATCCGGGTACGCCATAAGGATGCGAAGAAGGCATCCTATATCAGCAAGGACTAGCTATTCCACCACTAGCTCATCTAAGAGAACTCTCAAGTTAAGTGTGCTCGGGCTAGAGCAGCCATGAGATGGGTGACCGGATGGGAAGTTGTCTTAATGTTAATCCCACTGATGGGATGTATCTTAAAGGTCCATTAAGGACATTTATGACACATCCCATCAGTGGAATTAACCTCAAGGTCCTTGTTTTGTTTTTTTTTGTTTTTTAACACATGTTAAAAGAAGGTCTACTGCATTACTTTTTGAGATTGTGTGATACGTGGCATACAATTGATCCAACCGACCTGTTTGTGACGGAATAAGGCGTGTGTTGTGGGCAAACGCTTGCTAGTATACAACTGTTTGCGATTGATGAATTCATCACCAACGGGTTCCGTGGTGTGGTCTGTGTTCATCTGATCATCATCTACTTCTTGTGCTAGCTCGATGTTCCTTATATGCTAAGTTTCCATTAATTGATGGCATTTTATGAACACGCCAACATTTCCTGCCATTTCCTCACATGTTTCCTGCCACCCATCGATATTGCACATAATCCTACGCGGCGCGCGACACACGGAGGCAACAAGCACAACCTGTACCACATCCACCTTTCCTCAAGCATGCCAACCCACCATAGCGACGCCTCTGCCATCAAGCATGTCGACGAGGAAAACGTGAAGGCGCCACGGCCCGTCGAGGCCAAGGCGCTCCCCGGCAACGCGATGGACGACACCGTGATGCGAGTCATCACCAGGGTTGAGCAGACCCTTGGCGCATGGCACTTGAGCGTCGCGGGTCAAGATAGGCATGTCAGTGCCGAGAGGCTGCATCTCGCCGCACAACATGATCGATGGTGCGTCGCAGAGCAAGCTAGGCGCGTTCGCACCGATAGGGTGCGGCTCGCCGCACGGCGAGACCGTTGGAGCACCACAAAGCGAGAGACGCGGCGCGCCGCACAGCAAGAGAGGATCCATCGGTGCTTGCCTAGTATCGACATGGCATCGCAACTATTATATATATTCAGTGATGAACTAATGAACAATTATTATATATATTAATTGTTCATTAGTTCATCACTGAATATATATAATATCATCACATATATGTGATGATACTTAAATACTAGGTACAATGCATAAAATTGAAAACGAACAATACTAAAACAAATAATCACTCCTGATGCGCGGCGTCATCCCAGTGCGGAGGCAGTACTCCGCCTCCTCCGCTTCGCAGCGCTTGACATACCGATCTGCCTCTTATTGGCGGACGAGCGCGGATGATCTTGCCATTTCGTTGGACGCCCACCAGAACTTCTCGTGAGTGGCACGCTGGAGCTTATCGTCCCAGCTCCATGCAGCAATGAGGCGCCTAGCGCCTTTGACCTTCCTCGCAAAGTACCCGTCTTCGTACACCTCCTCCGCACGACAACGCGCCCGCCCCAAAAGCTCCACCTTCTACTTTTTCCAGGCGGCATCACGGGCTTCACAGGCCGCCTGGTACCTGGCTTCCTCCTCCGCCATCTCCTTCTTGAACGCCATGTGCCTGGCTTTCTCATCCGGTGGCAGTGACTTCCACAGACAAAGATTGTACTGGCCCCAAAACCAATCCAAAGTTGGGGGGTCTAGCGCAACCTCGTCCGGCGGCGCGTAGGGGTCCTCCTCGTCGCTGCTCTTTGACTTAGCGTCCTCGGGGGGGCGAGACCCCTCATCGGCGCGTGGGCGGATCGGCGGCGCCATGGCAGAGCTTTGAGAGAGAGAGGGGGGCGAGCGAGGGGAGGATATACATAAGAATGTAGGTGAGATGACGTGATCAAGGTAGTATTTATTAGCGGCCAGAATCTAGATCGACGGGATCAGTACACACGCCGATCGCCAGAATTTACGAGAACTGTAGTTTGAATTACACACGATTCCCGCATTAGAATCCGTGTGTGAACATAATAGCTGACGGTTTCCAGTACAGAACTGTGTTTGATTAATAACCCCGGCCATTAACCTTCCAAACCTCGAGGCGCGAAATAGAGCGCCAATCGTGTGGTGGCCGTTTGTCTTCACAGATCTTTACATTTTCTTTTTTGAACACCATATATTTACATTGTTTGAAGATTTTTTAACTCGCACACAAGTACAAAAAAATATGATTTTTCAAACTGTTATGGTTAGCCATTGCATGTAGATGTAGTTCAAATTTGAATTACGGTCATTAAATGGCTAGAAAATCACTTAATTGTCTTTAAAAGGACAATTGACCCCTAATTTTTTTCAAATTTTCACATGACAGCTGTATTAGTGCACGTTAAACATAGAAATATTTGAAGGTCGTAAGGGGAAGCTATCTCCGGTTCGTCATCAAACATGTATTGTTACCTCTCGGAACCACTAGCCTTCTAGTGAGTTGCTCTGGTTTGTGAGGGGTGTGTGTCCAAACTTTCGTCAAACAGGCCAATCGTTTTACCACATCATCTTGGTGGCATGAGATTACATCAAGCAAGGTTTCATGTTTTTCTGGTTATTTTTTATTTTTTCGGAATTTAAATGCCATGGCACTCCATGCATGTACATATGTGCATGCCGTGAGACCAATATGTTTGAAAATTCCTTCTCATTTACTGCACATGGAATTAACTCGCACACAAGTACACAATAATATGATTTTCAAACCGTTATGGTTAGCCGTTGCATGTAGATGAAGTTTAAATTTGAATTACGGTCATTAAATGGCTAGAAAATCACTTAAATGTCTTTAAAAGGTCAAATGACCCCTGAAATTTTCCAAATTTTCACATGACAGTTGTATTAGTGCACATTAAATGTACAAAAAAATTGAAGACCGTAAAAGGAAGCTATCTCCCGTTCATCATCAAACATGCATTGTTCCCTCTCAGAACCACGAGCCTTCTAGTGAGTTGCTTCGTTTGTGAGGGGGTGTGTCCAAACTTTTGTCAAACATGAAAATTTTGTTACCACATCATCTTGGTGGCATGACATTACATCAAGCAAGGTTTCATGTTTTTCTGGTCATTTTTTAATTTTTTGGAATTAAAATGTCATGGCACACCATGCATGTGCCCATGTCGTGAGACCAATATGTTTGAAAATTCCTTCTAATTTACTGCACATGGAATTAAGTCACACACAAGTACAAAAATATAATTTTTTAAACCGTTATGGTTAGCCGTTGCATGTAGATGTAGTTCAAATTTGAATTACGATCATTAAATGGCTAGAAAATCACAGATATATCTTTAAAAGGTCAAATGACCCCTAAAATTTCCCAAATTTTCACATGACAATTGAATTAGTGCACACTAAATGTAGAAAAAAATTGAAGGTCGTAATAGGAAACTATCTCCCGTTCGTCATCAATCATGCATTGTTGCCTCTCAGAACCATGAGCCTTCTAGTGAGTTGCTCCGGTTTGTGAGGGGTGTGTGTCCAAACGTTCGTCACATGTCGTGAGACCAATATGTCTGAAAATTCCTTCTGATTTAATGCACATGGAATTAACTCGCACACAAGTACACAAATATGATTTTTCAAACCATTATGGTTAGCCGTTGCATTTGATGTTGTTCAAATTTGAATTATGATCATTAAATGGCTAGAAAATCACTTAAATGTCTTCAAAACGTCAAATGACCCCTAAAATTTTCCAAATTTTCACATGACAGTTGTATTACTGCATGTTACACGTAGAAAAAAAATTGAAGGCCGTAAGAGGAAGCTATCTCCCGTTCGTCATCAAACATGCATTGTTCCCTCTCGGAACCATGAGCCTTCTAGTGAGTTGCTCCGGTTTGTGAGGGGTGTGTGTCCAAATGTTCGTCACACATGCTAATTTTTTTACCACATCATCTTGGTGGCATGACGTTACATCAACCAAGGTTTCATGTGTTTCTGATTTTTTTATTGTTTTGGAATTTAAATGACATGGCACTCCATGCTTAATTGCGTCATAGGCGTTAGACCAATATGTTTGAAAATTCCTTCTAATTTACTACACATGGAATTAAATCGCACACAAGTACACAAATAAGATTTTTCAAACCATTATGGTTAGCCGTTGCATTTGATGTTGTTCAGATTTAAATTACGATTATTAAAAGGCTAGAAAAACGCTCAAATGTCTTCAAAAGGTCAAATGACCCCTAAAATTTTCCAAATTTTCACATGACAGTTGTATTAGTGCACATTACACGTAGAAAAAAAATTGAAGGCCGTAAGTGGAAGCTATCTCCCGTTCGTCATCAAACATGCATTGTTCCCTCTCGGAACCATGAGCCTTCTAGTGAGTTGCTCCGGTTTGTGAGGGGTTTGTGTCCAAACTTTCGTCACACATGCCAAAAAATTTACCACATCACCTCGGTGGCATGACATTACATCAACCAAGGTTTCATGTGTTTCTAATTTTTTTTTGGAATTTAAATGCCATGGCACTCCATGCTTAATTGTGTCATAGCCGTTAGACCAATATGTTTGAAAATTCCTTCTAATTTACTGCACACGGAATTAACTCGCACACAAGTACACAAATATGATTTTTTAAACCATTATGGTTAGCCGTTACATTTGATGTTGTTCAAATTTTAATTACGATCATTAAATGGCTAGAAAATCGCTTAAATGTCTTCAAAAGGTCAAATGACCCCTAAAATTTTCCAATTTTTCACATGACAGTTGTATTAGTGCACGTTACACGTAGAAAAAAATTGAAGGCCATAAGAGGAAGCTATCTCTCGTTCGTCATCAAACATGCATTGTTCCCTCTCGGAACCATGAGCCTTCTAGTGAGTTGCTCCGGTTTGTTAGGGGTGTGTGTCCAAACTTTCGTCACACATGCCAAAAAAATTACCACATCATCTTGGTGGGATGACATTACATCAACCAAGGTTTCATGTGTTTCTGATTTTTTTTTCCGGAATTTAAATGACATGCCACTCCATGCTTAATTGTGTCATAGCTGTTAGACCAATATGTTTGAAAATTCCTTCCAATCTACTACACATGGAATTAAATCGCACACAAGTACAAAGTATGACTTTTTAAACCGTTATGGTTAGCTGTTGCATGTACATGTAGTTCAAATTTCAATTACGGTCATTAAATGGCTAGAAAATCACTTATATGTCTTAAAAGGTCAAATGACCCCTGAATTTTTCCAAAATTTGACATGACAGTTGTATTAGTACTACAAAGTTTCTCGTACATTTAAAACACCATCCGTTGCCACTTTACTCCAAATTCGTCTTTCGCGGTTAATAAAAAATATCTACAACATCACACACGGTAGTATTGTAGGAACCGGTTGCGATGAAAATATTGGGTCTATTTAAGTCTTCCTACTTAAGCTTCACCGGCTCGTTTGCTCCAGTGCCGGCAACCCCCGGATCCACGAATCCCGATCCCCATTCCCGCACCCCCTTCTTACAAAGATGACGCTGTGGAAATGCTTCATGAAGGCACGTACGATTGTCGCGTCCCTCCCGGGAGGGCGGCCGCCTACGTCGAGAGTGCCGCCCCATCCGCATTGAGTGCAACCACTTCCGTTGAGAGGGCGTCTATGACAGTCGACAGGGCAGCTGCAGCAGCCGAGACGGCTGGAGCTACTGTTGCGATAGCGGCTGAAAACGCCAAGAGCGCTCAAGCTGTCGTCTGTGCCGCCGATGTCCCCCTGGTCCAGGTCGAGGCCATCCACGCCAAGGTCGAGGATGCACACGCCAAGATATTCCAGGCCACCTCGGAATCCAACATGCAACCCACGTCCAAAAAGGCGGCGGTGGCCATGGAGCACCTGCTTCCTCATGAGGTTGCCGAGCGGGAGCTGGAGATGCAGGAGGCGATGGATATCGAGAAGCACCGGGAAGAGGAGTTGTGCGTGGCCGAGGTCGAGGTAGAGAAGAGTCTGTCCGTCAAGGAATCGGTGATGGAGTACCAACGCGAGCTCTGGCGTGATGACCCACATGTATATGGGATCAGTTGTAGCTCTTTTCGATAAGTAAGAGTGTCGAACCCAATGAGGAGCAGAAGGAAATGACAAGTGTTCTTCAGTAAGGTAATGTCAGCAAGTGCTGAAATTGGAAGTAGCAGAGTATTTTGATAGCAAGATAATTTTGTAACGAGCAAGTAACGATAGTAGTAGCAAAAGTGCAACAAGGTAGCCCAATCATTTTGAGGCAAAGGACAGGCCAAGACGGTCTCTTATAATAAGCAAAAGCATTCTAGAGGGTACACGGGAATTTCATCTAGTCACTTTCATCATGTTGGTTCGATTCGTGTTCGCTACTTTGATAATTTGGTATGTGGGTGGATCGGTGCTTAGGTGATGTTCTTACTTGAACAAACCTCCTACTTATGATTAACCCTCCCGCAAGCATCCGCAACTACGACAAAAGTATGAATAAATTCTAACCATAGCATTAAACTTTTGGATCCAATCGGTCCCTTACGGAGTTTAGCATAAACTGGGGTTTACGCTTCTGTCACTCTCGCAACCCATCATCTAATTACTACTCCACAATGCATTCCCTTAGGCCCAAATATGGTGAAGTGTCATGTAGTCGATGTTCACATGACACCAGTAAGGGAATCACAACATACATACTATCAAAATATCGAACCCATATCAAATTCACATGATTACTTGCAACATGATTTCTACCGTGACCTCAAGAACAAAGGCAACTACTCACAAATGATAAACATGCTCAAGATCATAGGGGTATTAAATAGAATATTGGATCTGAACATATAGTCTTCCACCAAATGAACCATATAGTAATCAACTACACGATGTAATCAACACTACTAGTCACCCACAAGCATCAATCTATAGTTTCGGTAACAAGATTGAACACAAGAGATGAACTAAGGTTTGAGATGAGATGGTGTTGCTGAAGATGTTGATGGAGGTAGCCCTCCCCAAGATGGGAGATTTGTTGGTGATGATGATGACGATGATTTCCCCCGGCGGAATCGCTCCGCCTGAGGGCAAAAGTGCTCCTACCCAAGTTCTGCCTCGAGACGGCGGTGCTCCGTCCCGAAGGTCTTCTCCTTATTTTTTAGGTTAGAATGGCTTATATACCAGAAGATGGGCGTCGGAGGTGGGCCTTTTTTTAACATTAAAACAACAGGAGAGGCTCCTACTATTGCTTTATTATATGATGGGGGACAGTTACATTTTATATTTTGTACATAGCCAAAAGGCTTAAGGGGGGAAAAGCAAAGTCTACATTTTACACAGTGGAATTTTGGTGAACAGCCAAAGTTTGAATCAGTCCTTGGATAAAAGTATTAGTATCTCCTTGCCTGAATGTTAAGATCTCTAGGTCCTTCTTAAGCATCCTCAACCAGTCCAAGTGCGAGGCCACCTCACCATCAAACAACACCTTGTTTCTTTATTTCCAGATATTCCAAGCTGCTAGAATAGTGATTTCTTTGAATGCAGGTTTGTGCCTAGTTGTCAATGACGTGTCAAACATTATCTGGATGTCATCGTTTGTTCCCCACTGTATTCCAATTGTTTCACAACATGTTTTGGTGAATTGACAACCATAAAAAGATGTTTGTTCGTTTCAAGCTCATCAAGGTTGCACATCAGACATGGGTGATCTTCTCCAATATTAAAGTGTCTTCTTAGAAGCATATCTCTCGTGTTGACCCTGTCCATTAGCATGAGCCATGCAAAAACTCTGTGCATCATGATGCATTTTGATTTCCATATTAAGGTTATATAGCATGGGGCAGCTACATTTCTGAAAAGGAATCTGTAGAATTATCTGGGTTTGTATTGCTCATCTCCCCAACATAAAATCCATTCGTCGACATCCATATGGTCTAGTGTCATGGTGTTGATCATAGGCATGATAACAACCAGTTTTGATCTTGCCTCGACAGACAAAGGTAGCTGAAACAGAGTTGTTGGGTCTATATTTGAGTGGAATTGAGCCAATGATAAGTCTTCATCATGAGCATATGAAAATAAATGAGTGTGAGAATCCATGAGGACTGTAACACCCTGCTAGAGATCTTTCCAAAAGAGCAATGTGTCACCAGCCCTGGGTACGCAGGAGGTGATACCTCTATATACATTCATTAAGGAAAAAACATCCTTCCACCAAAACGACCCACAAGCTAGTTTTGCATGAGGAGCACCATGATCATAATATGCATTCCAGATTACCATGACCCAGGGAACATCAGCCTTGTGAATGAATTTATGTATGTATTTGAGTAGCAATGCCTTGTTTTGGGCTTTGAGATCAAGTACTCCCAAGCCACCTTTATTCTTAGGGCGACAAACCAAGTCCCACGCTACCAATGAGTGGGTTTTAGTATCTTGATCTAAGTCTTTTCTCCAAAGGCAGTGGCGCCTTGCCCGATCAAAAATGTCTATTAACTTCAAAGGGAGTTTGAGGACACACATGGCGAAAGATAGCAGAGATGAGAGCGCTGAGTTAATGAGTTGCACTCATTCACCATAGGAGAGCCAGATAGCCATTCCAGTTAATCTCTATTATATTCTATCCACAAGGGGCATTAGCTCTCTCACAGCCGGCCGTGTGGTGCCCAAAGGAAGTCCCAAGTATGTGAACGAAATTCTCCCAACTTGGCATCCAATTTCCAACGCTAACTGTTGTGTTTTCTTTTCATCAACATCTATGGGCATCAATTGGGATTTTCCATAATTAATTTTAAGCCCAATTGCCCTAGCGTAGGAATCCAGGATAGCTTTAATGGTATGCAATTGATCAATTTCGACCGGAAGCACAATGATTGTGTCGTCGACGTATTGAATAACTAGATATTGTTCCGATGCTGGTTGTTCAATGGGTAGTTGTAGGTGTCTCTCCTCACATGCCTTGTTGATCAAGGATTGTAGCAGATTAGCAGCAACTACAAACAGCAACGGAGACACAGGATCCCCTTGATGAACACCTATTTTGCACTTAAACTCTTTCCCAGGCACTCCGTTTAGAAGAAATGAAGATGTTCCAGATTCCATAATCATTTTTATCCACATGCACCAGCGATCATCAAAACCTTTGCACTTAGAAATGTTGACAATGAAGTCATGTTCCATAGTGTCGAACGCTTTCTCAAAGTCTAACTTTAGAATAACAATTTCTTTCCACGATTGTTTACATTGGTGTATGTATTCAAAGGCCCAGCCCAGACAGTCCTGAATCGTGCGTGATTTGATGAAACCTATTGGTTACAATGGACAATTTTCAAAATCCATTTTTGTAATCGCTCTGCTAGGATTTGGTTAATACTTTGAGCACACAATTAAGGAGGGATATTGGTCGGTAGTCATTAACTGTTTCAGGTGTACCTTTCTTTGGAATAAGCATTATTAATGAGGTATTGAGGTAGTTAATGTTTATCTTTCCTTCCCAGAAATCTTGACATAAACTGCAGAAATCCTCCTTGATAATCTCCTAGAACACTTTAAAAAATTGGCCATTAAAACCGTCCGGCCCCGAGGCCCTGTCTGCACGTATAATTTTGATTACCCTATCAATTTCATCTGGAGAAAAAGGTTCAGATAATTCAGACAGACCAGGGTACTGATGTATTAAATCTGACATCACAAAATCAGAAGTTGTAGAATTCAACACACCCATTCTCTTCTTAAAACACTCCAAAAAAGTTGTTGCTTTGTCATTATGATTTTCAGTTGAGCTTCCATCCTCCATCATAAGCGAAGTGATTGAGTTTCTTCCCAATCTTTCCGTTGCACGAGCCTGAAAGAGTTTTGTATTTTCATCACCTTTCACTGCCCATCGGAAAGTACATCTTTTTGCAATAATCACTCTGGTACCGGAGGTGGGCCTGGGTGAGCACAACCCACCAGGGCACGCCTGGGCTCCATGGCACGCCTAGGTGGGTTGTGCCCACCTGATGGGCCCTCTCTGGTACTTATTTGCTCCAATATTCTTTAAATATTCCATAAAAAATCTCCATGAAGTTTCAGCTTGTTTGGAGTTGTGCAGAATAGGTGGCCTGACGTAGCTTTTTCAGGTCCAGATTTCCAGCTGACGGAATTCTCCCTCTTGGTGCATACCTTGCAAATTATGAGAGAAAAGGCATTATAATTACTGCAAAAAGCATTATTATACATAAATAACAACAAAAACATGATGCAAAATGGATGTATCATGGCGCAGTCACTACTATGAGTACTACAACCTTGAGGGCGGCGCCGAGGATGAGGACGAGGACGAGGACGCGGTCGACTTCGGCAGGGGGGGCGCAGACTCCACCAATGGCGGCATGTCGCCAGGACAAGTCATCGATGTCTCATCTCACACTGGCGATGCATAGGCCGGTGCGACGGCGAATTTGTTAAAATTATGTGTACTTAGGCTTTGTTTTTAATGCTGCTCTTTTGTTAGAGCAATATTGAGGTCAACTGGCTCTGTTTAATTACTAAAATTGCTCGATTCAGTAAGTGTGGTATGTCTGATGTGCGCTCTTTTGTGTGCCCAAATTAGCAAGCGATGTTAAATTATGCAATGATGTACCCGGGGAAATTTCCACCAAAATTTGAATTATCAAACTCAACCCATGCGCGTAAAGCAGAAGAATCGTTTGCGATGCACACAATCGTTCAAAGTGAATGGTTCGGCGGCACCGCGCGCTAAGTTTCCCTCCACATTTCCAAAATTTTGGCCTACCGCCAAAATATCTACCCCCGCCCCCCTTCCTCACTCCCTTTTCTCCCCGACCACAAGTCACATCTCCCATGTTTCCTCCTTCCTTCCTTCCTAAGCTATAGCCTCTTCCTCGCTTGCTTCCTCGCTCTCGCCGTCTCGCATCCTACCCCGAGGTCGCCATGGTCTTCTTCAAAGACCTCTCCAGCGGTTCCTCCTCCGGCGGCGACTCCTTCACCACCCGGGTATGCCTCTCTTCTCTCTCGGGCTATGACTTGGAATGAAGGATTTTTACCCGGCGGTCGATTTGAGTAATTTCTTACTCTTGTAGCTCCCTAGGACCATAAGTGGCAATGAATGGAGCGGGGTGGCTGAAGATCTATCTGCTCGTTGTCACCATCAATCTCCATGCGTGAAGCTAGTTGCGTTTGAATCTGTGGACAGTGGCAGGAAGTTTCTGGCATGTGCAGAGAAGGTTAGACCCTCTTTCGTTGTTACAAATCATTTGTTAGATGTGATTCAGACACTGTCATGGTCCCAACTCATTCATACCACACCTTCAACCAAACACATCCTAAGACAGTGTCACAATTTGTATCTAGTATCTAAAATTGTTGCCATATCATCAGCGGTGCCATTAAAAATTATTTGGCATCGCTTCAACAGTTTGTGCAACCAACTTTGGTCCACACATCCGAGTAGCCAAGCAGTAAAATACTAAATCTTTATGGCACGAAGGAACTGGGCACCGGAGCAACTAGGTGCTCCGGAGTCGGGGTCCCTGATTTTTTTCCGCTGCATCGGCTCGCCAGTGCAGGGCACTGGAGCGAGATTTAGCGACAGTTGTCTTTACACCAGTTTTGGCGTACATAGTGGACGGTCTTAGTGCTATTAGTTCTATGTTACTAAATTTGTGCATGTGCACACCTGTTAATATCAATTTGTTGTCATCCAAACACTGTTGCTATGTTGTTGCAGTTATATTTATCTTCCTCATAAAATGTTGAATTTGTTATTTATTGTACATGAGTAAGAACTTGTAGCGTTGTTGTAGTTTATTATAGCTTCTGATGTTTCAGAATTTGGTTGTTGTGTCAGTAACAATTAATTCATTTGCACATTGATATTTTTTAGAAGATATGTTATCATTAACATGTTTCTTCAGTTTTTCAAAATAAGCATTGATGATTTTCTATGTTGCTATAAACCCATTTCCCCTACAATTTTTACTGATCTAGTTTTAAATATTATAGGATGAACGGAAGTGTTCTTACTTGGAGTGGGTTGATCAAGAGTAGCCATAGTCTTTGAAGATGTGCCTAGCAAAGCTCTGGAGCATGTATGAGGAAGAAAACAGAGGTAGGCTTAGAGAAAGTGTTGTCAACGTTGAAGAATATTTGAAGATGTGCGATAAAAAGAGGAAGGTGGAGAATGAGCTCAGATTTTTTAAATCGGACTTTGCTAAGATGGTGTTGGCGACGGAGGAGGCACTTTCCCATTTGGTCTGTGCAAAACATGTTCTTACTACTGAAAGTAGAGGTGGATAAGACGAGCCTGGTAGATCTTGATAGGAATTAATATATTGTTCTTATATTGTTCTTATGAAGTTAACTAGCTATATGTTGTACTGTGTTGTTCTCATGTAGCTATCGTACTGTGATGTTATAATATATTTATGTGCCTGATATGAAATTGGCAAACTACTGCTCGATATGAAATGTGAATTTGTGTAATACTGGAATTATTAATTGTAAACTAATAAACCTGCTAAATATGTCATGGAACTTTGCAAACGGTTCTAGCAGTAAAAGAGCTTGTGATGGATAGCCCAATGCCACACACTTTTCTTCATCAAATCATGTGTGATGTAGTTGATAAAAGGAAACAGTTAACCAAGGCAGAGCGTGTGTGATAGTTACACCTTTCACACACGAGCCTACACATAAAACTGTGTGGAATGTACATACGAACGGAAATGTTTTCCCTAGATTGACTGTGTGGGGTGTACATAAGAACGGAAACGTAATCCTTGGATTGATTGTGTGTGATATACATACGAACGAGAACGTTTTCCTTGGGTTGACTGTGTGGGATGTACATAAGAACGGAAACGTATTCCTTGGATTGACTGTGTGTGATATACATACGAATGGAAATGTTTTTCTAGGATTCACCATGTGGGATGTACATACGAACGGAAATTATTGGGTTTCGATGCCTCGCCCGATCGCACACGAGCTCATTTTGCCCCAGCCTGGGCCTATCCCCGACGGTTTCTAGGTCGTGTGGGAAGGACCTCCCTATCACCCACACTCACTTGGCGACGGTTCCAAATGTCGTCGTGGAAAAGGGTTAAAAACCATTTGTATAGCACCGACGTGTACCAGTGATCTGCTAGAATCTCGCTATCAGTATCACTGTCAGTACAATCTTCAGCAAGCAACTCTGGAAGTTTCCTTTTAGCTGATCTGTATTTCTCTTTTCTTATTGCTCCTGAACTTCTCAATCTCTTTATTCCTCTTTCGCTCTATCAGTTGCTCTATCTACTCTTGCTCCTGATCAATATCCATGAAATATTCATGCCTCTCTTCACCTTTGTCCACTACAAATATGGGTTCAATGCTATCATGTGTGTGCAGGACCTGGATTGGCTTAGGTTGCGGCTTCACTGGACTAGGGAAAAGAACTCCAGATGTATATATCTCATACACAAGTGGCACACCTATTTCAGACAAAGGACCTCCTCTTCATACACAGTGTCTCTGTTGAAATCAGCTGGTGTTGGAGCATCACTTCTCATTACTGTAATATTAACCACATTTTTTCCTTTACTAGCTAGCTCATTCAACATCTCCTCCACCTTGTCATCATCTGGTAACTCTACCATTCCTGACACCTCAACACCTGGATCTCTCACATAATACATATAATATCTACAAGAATAGCCTTCTAGCTCTACAAGTGCAACTAGATTCCAGAAAGTTATGTCTGACAAGCCTATATTTCTTTCCAGTTATCTCTATCAAAGAAATGAAATCTGACTTCCCACACTTCATCATTCAAGCTACAAACAAAATTACAGTAAACTATTCAGTAAACATATACTTTAAAAGTTATATTCAAAGTTCAGTTAACAGATTAGTTAAAAATGCAATAAAAAGTTATCAGTTTACTGAGTATTCAGACAAATGTTCAATTAAGAGATAAGTTAACACTTCAATTAACTAAATATTGAGAAAATGTTCAATTAATAGATAAGATACACTTTAATTAACTTAATATTCACACAAATGTTCAATTAACGGATCAGTTAACACTTGAAGAAACTAAATATTCAGGAAAAATATATTTAAATATTTAGACAAAATTTTATGTAACATATATAAAGTTTCAGTTAACACATATATATACTAATATTCAGAGAATGCATCATACGTAACCCTAGAACCCTAATGCAAGAACAACAGCCCAAGAAGCCTAACCCTAGAACCCAAACACACGAACACCAGCCCTAGAAACCTAACCTACAAACCCAATCGGGGAAAAAAGGGAGAAGGTATGCATTACTTACGAGACATCGCCGAACGGGGATGCCTAGTTCTGGCTGCCGTCGGATCTTCCTTCACAGCTTGAGCGGACGCAGTCGCCACCGCCGATTCAATTGATGTGTTTGTTGCCGACAGTTGGGGAGGAAGCTACGGCTGAGATGGATTTGAGCTACCACAGAACTCCGGTGGACTCCATCAGCGCTGCACCTAGCATCAGCAGCGCTTCCGTCGCGGGATTTCACCATCTCCATGAGTGGGAGCACGGATGATGGAGAGAGAATGCGGGCGAGAGAGTGAGAGAGCTGGTGCGCTCGGGTGAGTCGACCGCGTCGGTTAGACCAGGAGCTGACCTAATGGCGTCGTCCGCCTGGCTGTTACGCCACATCGCCTGCTTTGGGTCCCACATGTTGGAAACGCCCTTAGACGCTGCAAAGCGAGTGATCAGTGCTATTTGCAAAAAGTTTACTGAATGTGCAGTGCGATTTGCAAATGATTAGGGACCATGTGGTTTTCTACCAAAGAAGCCCCAAATGTGGTGGTTTTATGCAATTAACTCAACATATAATGAAGCAATAAATTCTTGATGTGATGTAAAAGGCCTCCACTATAAGTGGAACAACATTTGTCATCTGCATATTGTAAAACTGGGAAATCAGGACATGAGGGTGTTGAAGTGGTGGTTCAATCAAGTTCTTATTCATAACTTCATTGAACATAGATTGTTGTAGATTAATAGCCAGTACAAAAAATAATGGAGGGGAAAGGTCTGCTTGCCCGACTCCTCTTTTGCAAAGGAATTGTTTGCTAAGTAATCCATTCAGCAGAACTGAAGAGAAGCCAATGATATAATTCATCTTGATCCATTGAAGCCATTTGTGACCAAGGCCTTGAGAAGATATGATATCGATTATAATGTCATGGTTTAAATGTCAAATGCCTTCTCAAAGTCAAGTTTAAACCGTCTCCTTATTTGACTGGTGACATTGATGTATACTAGCGTCGAAGATGCGCGACGCACGCCGCGCCCGTGGCAAGCCTTATTTATAATTTTGAAAAAGTACTTCCATTTTTATTTTTCTTGTATGTATGTACTTTTCATGTTTAGTCAGTTGGATTTGTTTTGTATTGTTTGGGTTTTATAGGAAGGAAAGGAGGCGTGGGTTCATTTGTGCTATAGGTTCATTTATTACACATTTAAATCCTTTGTAGTTGCTACTTTTGTCCTTGCGTGTAGAAATGATTGTCTTTTTTTGTATAGAGCGGCAAGGACCGTTGCCGTGCCATCTATTTCATGTTTTTCTATATGGAACATACGTTCTTTAAGGATAATGCGGTTGAAGTTCTGAACGAACCATGATCTATTTATGGTAAAGAGTTAAGTAGCATAGGTGCGGCGTAGGACAAATTATTCTAAGTACGATGTAACAAAATGAAAATCTTTCTTCTTAGTTTGCTGCCTGTGGGTAAATCGTGAGTCTTTTTTTTGTCCTTGTGGAATTTCTTCAGCATGTGAGGCTTGGCGATAGTCAATAAGGAAAGCAGAATCAGTGCTATGTTGTTTCTTAATTATATTGTAAAATATGTTCGTTTTCTTCTTACTGAAGCATTTCATTTTCTACAAAGCCGAGTTTGTTCATGGTAGGGTTGCAAACAGATTATGATGTTTTGCATTAGTTGCTAGTAAAAAGGAGAAAGAAGACTCTTTAGTTGCGACTGGATGCATATCACTCCCTAATAACAGTGAAGCTAGATGGTCTATGTTCTCCATATGCTCCATGGCTTGCACTTGGAAATAACAATAAATGTTGTCGAGTGATTTGCTTCTTGGTGTCACTGTGATGATGAATTTTTTGCCAGTAAGATGCGGTATTTTGTGTGGTATGTTGGTTATTGTTCCCGTTTTTGTTTTGTTTTTACTGTTCTTTATTGTTTGGAGTTACTGTTAATGGTTTATTTGGGTTTATGTCCCGGTTTGTTATTTTTTGTTTTCTGGTATATTTGAGTTTGATAATCCTATTTATTCAGATTTATTGTTCCAGTTTTACTGTTCATGTATTATTTTCGGTTTATACTGGATACAGTCTTGGTTTACATTTTCGGTTTATTGTTATGATATTGTTCACCCCGGGAGGGGGTTCTTCGTGAATAAGTATTGTTCACACCGAATTATTGTTTACACATAATTACTGTTTGTACATAATCATTGTTCATATCTGATTATTGTTCATATGTTCATAGTACACTTAATTATGGTTCATTGTTGGTTACTATTCATACATGCCTTGTATTTACCAACACTATTCACATGGTTTGTTGTTCCGGATTGCAATTCAGGTATTGTTCAAGTTCACCGTTTGAGTGGGTTAATGTTTTAGGTTATTCAAGTATTTTTCTGTTTCACTGGCTTTACTGTTTTGGGTTATTCGGGATTCTTGTTTCTCTTTATTTGGGCTATTTATTTCGGTTAGCAGTTCTGCGTATATTTGGGTACTGTTTTGATTTTGTCCCAATAATTGTTGGTGCATGTTCATTGCAGTCGTGGTGCAAAAATATACAATAATCGACGAAGAACATATTTCCCCCTCCAGATCATTGTTCATGCAAATACGCTATTCTGGATTACTTTTTTTTGCCTCGGCAGCACCGTCATCAAAAAGGAGCGGGTGACAACTGAGGCGGCTCTGCATTAGTATGCCCATGGAAACAAATGATACGTAGAAAAATGCAAAATTTTAACCCTCCATATAAGGACGCGGGCGTGGTGGAGGGGGAAAACTATGTGTTAAGAAATCTCGATTTTTTCTCAACTACGCGGTTATTTTTCTTCAGAACATCGTTCATAGCTGGAACTGTTCACCCGGAACACTGTTCAACTTTGGACACTGTCACATGTAAACACTTGTCAGAACTCGCCACTATGGACACTTGCTATTGGCCGCTGGACATGTAAATTGAACAGTAGCAGTAAGTAAAAAAGTCAAAAAAACAAGAAAATGAGAAAGATTCCCGTTTTAGTATATGTAATGATGATATTCAAAAGACCACGCCGAATAGCCTTGAAGACACTTGTTCAGAAATCCATATTGATTCTTGTGTACCATTCTAAGGACATTCTTTTGTAATTCATTGGCCGATAGCTTGGTGATGATCTTCAGGGTGCAATTTAGTAGAGAGATAGATCTGAAATCTTCAGGTGCAGTTGTAGAGTACTTTTTGGGATCAAAGTAATGAAAAAGTAATCGATGTTTTTCATATTTATACCCCCTTTGTGGAAATATTCAATCATTTTGTAGAAGTCGGGAGCAACAATATCCCATCATGCTTTAAGGAATGCAACATTGGAGCCATCGGGTCCAGGAGCTTATTATTTGGCATATTCTTAATAACATCATATATCTCTTCCTTAGTAAATGTAGCCTCCAGTTCTTGTAAATCATTTTTGTGTTGCGGCAAAGAATCCTCGAGTAGGAGGTTCTGTGTTTCAGTTGTGCTTCCTAATCTATCTCCGCAAGGTCTGAATATGATAGCAACTTTAGTCTGGTGATCATGGTATTCAATCCCATCATCATATTTAAGCATAGAGATGTGAATTACTTTTGTACTTTATAGTTGCTTTGGCGTATAAAACTTGGTATTAGCTTCCCCGATTTTGACAAATCTGATAGCTACGTTTTCAATAAATTATTTGACGAAATAAGTTTTGCTCCAAGTGAGCTTTCAGTATCATCATGCCATTTTTTCTTCTACTGTGAGTTCTTTGTATTTTTCGACAATGTCATAAAATAGAATGAGGTAGTTTGTATCTCTAGTGATGCCTTTCAAATCTGTTTGAACTGATTGTGTTCCAACTAGTAATTTTCACATCTAAAGATGTTTGATTTGAGAATGGAGGTACCAATCTTGATGAAACAAGGGATATGATCAGAAGTTGTTCTAGTCAAAGGGGTGGCAACAGTGCTAGAATTGTTGAATGTCCAAGCTTCAGATGAGAAGATCTAATCCAATTACCTCGAGCAGGGCTACTCGGGAGGAGATCATCACTTATGGAGGGATTTCGGATCCGGTATCTGAGGGGCGACGGATGAGCTGCCATCTCCAGGATCACCCGGATGTTGATGACATGCAGCAGTGGTGCGCCATGAGGGCGGCCAAGTTTCGTGACATTGAGGTCACTACTGGTATGTCGGTCAACACCTCAAATTCCATTCTGCATTTTTCTAATGATGAGATTATTCATAATGCAAATCAATTAGGAGTTTCACTAGGTAGTAATGATAGTGAAATTTCTAACTCCGTAAACGATATCCTGGATTTGGAAGCGGAACGCGCTTTAGAAATGATTCGAAAATTAGCGGCGGTCAAACCCATGAATGATTTTGACATAGATGCGTTGGGAGTCAGGATGCTCGATAACTATTGTGCGGATCTTGCACCATCCCTTCTTGAGACAGAGGAGGAGGATGTTCCTATCGAGGCTGAGGTAGTTAGGTCCACGGAGGCCGGTTGTGAGGACCGGGTGGAGGATCAAAACAAGCCTAAACGCAAGTGTAAGCGGAAGATTTACCCTGCTTCGGCGGTGCGTAGAAATGCTAGGATCCGTACTACTAAAAAAATTCATGACGAAATATGAGAGGAATCTTTTGGAATAGCAGAGGTCTGAAAGACTTGGCTAAAAGAAGGTTTCTTGCGGATGCCTCTGTCGAGCATAGGTTGCATTTTATTGCTCTCTCGGAAACTGGTAGAGATAATTTCTCTCCCCAGTTTCTCAGTACTTTATCGGGAGGTGTCGATTTTGATTGGCACTGCATACCTCCGAGAGGAAGATCAGGTGGGATCTTACTTGGAGTTAGATGCGAATCGTTGGAAGTCCGAAGCGTAGTGATGGGAGATTTCCCAGTTAAGTTTCAGGTTAGATCGAAGGCCGATGGGTTTAATTGGGCAATGGTGGCGGTATATGGTGTCGCGCAGCCCGAACTCAAACCAGAGTTTTTGGCAGATCTTGTTCGAATTTGCGGTTCCGAGCAGCTTCCAATCTTGGTTGGGGTGACTTCAACATTATTAGAAGGAGAGAGGAAAAGAACAATGATAACTTCGACGGCAGGTGGTCTTTCATGTTTAATACCATTATCGAAAGCTTGGATCTGAGAGAGATAGAGCTTTCGGGTAGCAAATTCACCTGGGCTAATACCTTGCCAAACCCGACGTTTGAGAAGCTGGATCGAGTCTTCGCGAGCGTCGAATGGGAGCAGAAATTTCCCCTGGTAACAGTCCAGGCGTTATCGCGCAGAATCTCTGACCACACGCCTTTACTGGTTGACTCTAGTGAGGCAACCCACACGGGGAACAAAAATTCCTTTTCTTTCGAATTGGCATGGTTTGAAAGAGAAGGCTTCTTGGATATGATAGCCAGGGAATGGGCTAAATATGCAGGAGGTAGGACTTCAGTTGAGCGATGGTAGAATAAGATAAGGCACTTGAGAAGTTTCTTGCGTGGGTGAGCTAAGCATCTTAGTGGGATTTATAAGGCTGAAAAGGAAAGGCTCCTTACACTTATTCAGTCCCTAGATTTAAAAGCCGAGTCCACAATTCTAGAGACCATGGAGCTTCATGCTAAAGTTGATACGGGGATGAGATTGAAAGAACTTCTGCGAGAAGAGGATTTGAAGTGGCGCTATGAGCTAAGGTTCGCAAAGTTGTCCAGGGAGACGCGAATACTCAATTCTTTCACATGATCGCCAATGGCAAGTGCAAAAAGAAAAGAATCTTTCAACTTGAGCAAGACGAAGGAACGATTTTAGGACAGGAAAACCTAAAATTATACATAACCGAATACTACAAGCAGTTGTTTGGGCCTCCGCGGGATAATTGTGTATCCTTGGATGAGTCGAGGATTGAGGATGTTCCTCAACTTGCTATGGACGAGAATGATATTTTGACCGCCCCTTTTTCGAAGAAAGAGGTGTTTGAAGCTATTTCACAGATGAAGAATAATAAGGCTCCAAGGCCGGATGGATTTCCGACCGAGGTTTATAAAAAGTGCTGGCATATTATTAAAGGGGATTTGATACCGATGTTCCATGATTTATTCTCTGGACAGCTTCAGTTGTTTCACCTGAATTTTGGAATGATAACTCTGCTTCCTAAGAAAAAAGAGGTTGTGAGAATTGAGCAGTTCAGGCTGATATGTCTTCTTAACATTAGTTTCAAAATTTTCACCAAGGTAGGGACTAAGAGGCTCACACAGATTGCGCATTCTGTGGTGCAGCCTTCCCAAACTGCTTTCATGCCGGACAGAAACATCCTAGAAGGGGTTGTGGTCCTTCATGAAATGCTCCATGAAATTCACACGAAAAAACTAGATGGAGTTGTTTTCAAGATGGATTTCGAGAAAGCGTATGATAAAGTCAAATGGCCTTTTCTTCAACAGGCCTTGCGTATGGAAGGTTTTGATCAAGCCTGGCGACGCTAGGTAGAATTTTTCACGCAAAAAGGGAGTGTTGGAATTAAAGTGAATGACGACATAGGTCATTATTTCCAGACACATAAGGTCCTGAGACAAGGAGATCCGATGTCTCCTATTTTGTTCAACATTGTAGTTGATATGTTGGCAATTCTAATAGGAAGGGCTAAGGAGGCTGGTCAGGTAGGTGGCCTGGTGCCTCATCTAGTTGATGGAGGTGTGTCTATCCTACAGTACGTCGATGATACTATCATCTTTATGGAGCATGACTTGGCAAAAGCGAGAAACATGAAGCTGGTGTTATGCTTATTTGAACAATTGATCGGGTTAAAGATTAACTTTCATAAAAGTGAATTGTTCTGCTTTGGAAGAGCCAATGAGGAACAAGAGGCCTACATGCAATTGTTTGTGTGCGAATTGGGGGCTTTACCTTTTGCGTATTTAGGTATACCAATTCACCATCGTAAGCTGACAAACAGAGAATGGAAGTGCATTGGGGATCAATTTGAGAAGAAACTGAGCTGCTGGAAGGGCAAGCTCATGTCATACGGAGGCCGATTAATTCTTATTAATTCGGTTCTCACGAGTATGCCTATGTTTCTCTTGTTTTTCGAGGTTCCAGTTGTAGTTAGGAAAAGGCTGGACTTCTATCGATCCCATTTCTTTTGGCAGAGTGATGAACTAAAATGAAAATACAGACTCGCCAAATGGGATATTATTTGTAGACCAAAAGACCAAGGGGGTCTTGGCATTGAAAATCTTGAAGTCTAGAACAGATGTCTTCTTAGTAAGTGGTTGTATAAGTTATCTGTAGAGACGGAGGCCACATCGGTGCAGATTCTCCGTAGTAAGTATCTTCACTCCGAAACTTTGTCCCAGGTGACAGCGAGGCCAACGGACTCGCCTTTTTGGAAAGGACTGATGAGAGTTAAATCAGTTTTTTCAATAGGACAAAGTTTATAATCGAAAATGGTACCACCACGCGATTCTGGGAGGATACTTGGCTAGGGGAAACACCCCTCGCGCTTCAATATCCGTCCCTTTATAGCATTGTTCAACAAAGAGACGCATACATTGCAACAGTACTTTAGTCCATCCCTCTCAATATTCAATTCAGGAGGACGCTAGCCGGAAATCGTTGGGAAGTTTGGCTCCATCTAGTGAGTAGACTGATGAAGGTTCAACTTTCTCAACAGCCCGATTAGTTGCGCTGGAAGCTTACTAGGATTGGAGAGTTTACAGTTAAATCGATGTATCTCGATGTTATCAATTCTAATTCCATTCCTAGTTCCAAATATGTTTGGAAAGTCAAAGTTCCTTTGGAAGTTAAAGTGTTTATGTGGTTTGTACATAAACAAGTCATTTTAACTAAGGACAATCTGGCAAAGCACAACTGGACAGGACCTACAAGATGTAGTTTTTATGATCGGGATGAATCCATCAAACACCTTTTCCTTGACTGCCCGTTGGCAAAAAAAATTATGGCGGACGGTACACTTAGCCTTTAACATTACTCCTCTGTCAGCACGTTATTTGGGACGTGGCTTAACGGGATAGATTTCGAAACAGCGAGACACATTCGTGTAGGAGTATGTGCTTTATTGTGGGCAGTCTGGAACTGCAGAAATGATTTGGTCTTTAACAGAACAACAAATATTCATTTTTTGCAGGTTATCTTCCGAGCCACTGCGCTGATCCGTATGTGGTCGCTACTCACTCCGACGGAGGCCGGTGAGCGTTTGGTTACTGGATCTATCCGGTGGGAGAGGGTAGCACAGGCTATTTTCAACCGGTTTGGATGACGGTCATGTAATAGGATAGGCAATTAGTTTCCCTATCTTTCTTATGCCAGTCGGTTGTGGCTTTATGTCTACTTATTTTCTTTACTCTCTGTGAGCTTTTTTTACTTTCGTTGAGACTTTAAGACCTTTGTTGAACCTATTTGCTTATTAATTAAGTTGGCTGTATGCATCGTTCTGAGGCAGAGGCCGGGGAGACCCCCCTTTCGGAAAAAAAATCCAAATTCTCCAGCAAAGTTGCCTTTTGCATAATTCTCCAAGTGTAGCTTCTGCCTTTTAGTGGAATCTAAATAGGAGATGGAAATGAGCCATTTAAATTGGTAAAACGAAAAAAATGAGACAAACGCTATAAATCAGAAAGGATGGAGTAGGTTCATTGAACAAGAGCATGTCCTGGATGTTACCACCCTCTCTGTTTCTGTTGCTAATAGCTTCATTGAACATAATTAAGTCATCTTCACACATGCACCCAATTATGTCTCCCCGAGCACGCTATGCCCGACTAACCTTTTCCTAGGGATGCACATACTACTAGTAGGTGGTTAACTATCAGTAACTAGTAGAACGCCCGTGCGTTGCCACGGGCTCTTGAAATATTTTGCTCATCACCCCCTACACGAGTCGCCGCCTCCGCCGCCGGCCAACCCTCTAAACCGTGCCACAATCTCTAGCACCCGCGACCTTCCGCACCACAATCTCAATGGTTGGCAATATTATAAAGAAAAAAAGAAGGATCAAGATGGTTCTCCGAAAAAGTCATACCATCTCTTGTTGCACATCATGTTCATGGATCGTACGCATGCTCTTTTCTCTCGGCATCATTATCATATTTTCAGACTACAAAATCTAACACTCGTGTTTTGAATAATCAGTAGTACGAATCAATTTCAAGAACATGTCATGGGTGAATCATTTGGGTGCTATACTTTAAAAAATCATTTATGCATGGGAGAGATTTGGCAGGTTACACCGAATGCCATTTAGAAAGCCATACCAAATAGAGAGATCCAATTTTACTATAAAAGAACTATGTTACACACAAAAAATGTACTCCCTCCGTCCCAAAATAAGTGACTCAAAAGTTACTAAACTTTGTACTAAAATTAGTACAAAGTTGACTCATTTTTGAGTCACTTATTTTGGGACGAAGGGAGTAACTTGTAAGCTCAATAACACTACCTTCTTCATCAAGTCTTCGCATTGATACTGCGGTTCTTGCTCGCGTATACCATTTTTACAGCCATTAAAGGAACATTTTTACAGCCATTAAAGGAACATTTTTAAAATAAGGAGCATGCAATCTAGGCTGAGGATTATATGTGGTTCATGATTCATCATTATCTTTCTTCTGATGTCAATCTAGCCAAGACTGATGGTGGTTTTTGCATTGTTGAACCTTTAGATGCACTGGTAAGTGCATATATAATGAAGCTGCAACAATACAAAGTTAAATTGATTCTTATAAAATGATTAAATAATCTACTCAAGGCATGTCTGAAGATGAAAATTATTTGCAGAAGACCCGTCCGAATTAGCTTTTGACATGTTTTGGTCTACAAAATCTTGTGCACCCAGCCTACAGCAAGCCAATGTACCATAAACCAGTGACAACAGCTCTACATGTCTGATGGAAAATCAACCTAACACCAAAACAGGGAATCATACATGAACCACATCAATCCCTAAGCATACTAAGCAAACAGCCAACCCTAAGCATACTCAGCAAAACATCCGAGCTAAGCATCAAAGACGCAAACATCCGAGCTAAGCATCAAAGCCATTTCCCCTATCGCACAGCCAACTCTACAGTGCCTAATTAAGTTTTGCATACCCTTCAACCCCAGCGACCAGGAAAAGGAAATAAAACGAATGAAAGGAGACGAGTGGAGATCTCGGGGCAAAAAATTAAAACCTGCTCCATGTGCCATTATTCAACACTTTTTAGTCCTACTTTTGCAAACGTCAAAAATAAGATTACACTGAGTATTTTTTTCATAGTTCAAAAAAGCGCTAGGCGTTAATTGTGCGTTTTGCAACCGCCTTGCGCTTTACTGACCAAAGCGCATGCTTATGCGCAGATTAAGCATAATTATTCGCAATGCGTTTTGCCAATACCTATATCCTAGGCGCGCTTAAACGCTCGCTTAGGCACGCCTTTTTAAACTATGATGATTTTTTTGACCCTGAAATTTGGTCGCACCCTAACAATGTTTGTCATACCTATTTCAACTACGCACTTTCATTTCATCAAATGAAAGTATTTTTTTGGTTGTTCAGCTTTCATGGATATTTTTTATTTTGAGGTCTTTTTTAAATAAAAATTCGAAAATATTTTTAAAAAGTTATCATTTTTATGGTGATGAACATTTTTTTTGAAGTATTATATTTCATTTGTAATTTGTAGAATGCCCGTGCGTTCCTACGGGCTATAATGCATATAAATGAATCAGGCAAAAGATTCAGGTTGTCTCTCATTCTCCCTCGTATGTCCGGGCATAAACGGGTGCCCAGCGCAAATTCAATAGTCCAGGCGCCCCAAATCTAGACCATGTGTGAGGAGAAATATGGTTGTTGGAAATATCCATAATGTTATCTTCAACACGCGGGGCAACACAAAAATACCACCCCACGATGGACCCTTCCCTTTTTCTGCCAAACACTTCCCTTCTTGCTTGGTTTCCACCACAGTGAGACATTTTTTGCCGGAGCACTCTCCTTTAAAACCGGTTAGTCATGCAATAAGTAAGGAAATTATTCAGCTCAGAGAGCCGTAAGACCAACCCCAAGCCCCATCCAAATCCGCAGCATAATATAAGTGGGTGGCCCACATGTTTCCGCATAGATTTTACAAGAGGAATGGACATCCCGCATAATGTCACGCCAATGATAGACTCAGCTAAACTGATGCACCGAAGCAAAATAGTATCATACAGTAGTTTTTACTATGCAATTGGATATAACTTCAAAACATTCATCTTAGTTTTACAGCTTATTGTTGTGGCTAAAAATCAGTTCATCCAAATACACACATAAAGTACAGTCAATTATTAGATTCCTAGTTCTTTCATGTTTATGCCCGATCACACTTTCATACACAGATCCACCGTCAGCTATATGAAGGCAATTAGCAAGTTAGCAAATGGACGAAAAGTGAATTTACTCGCATATTCAAACAATAGAAAATCATGAAGTGTGACTGGATTAATGATATTGATACAAACTGACATGGAAGTGAATTATGATGCCATAGCAAGAAAAATCAATATTTCACCTTGTTATTTTAGGGACATCTATGCTTGCAATATCACATGTTTAGTCATGCCACAAGTCCCTTCTCAATCATCAAGAGTTGTTAGACTCCGTATCAAATATAAAAATATATTAAAAATCTTCTAGTGGGAATTGAACTATTTCTGTTGAATACTACCAACTCCCAAAGACTCCATAAGAATAATAACCGAGAACATTCAGATTTATTGCGAATAGTAGAATTTTGATCAAATCGAAGACACGAAGATTGTCATGTAGCAATCTAGGAGTGGACAACTCACCTCTCTTTGCATCTATACTTTTCTCTTGTTCTGTTTGATCTTGGCTTTGCCAAGTGAGGACAACGAGGAGACTCATTGAAAATATTATATGGCTTCTTTGGAGCAACATCCTCCATCCCTGTATTCATGCACATACTCGTGACGAGGCTCCGCAAGGCTTGTTTGAGGTTTGAGTGTGCCATGACTTTCTAATTTCTCGAAAGCTTAGTGCAGACCTATATCGGAAGGGGAACAAATTATCAGAATCATGTTTGCACCAAAATCAAACAATTCCCCTGTTTACGCCACTCAATCCAAATGTGCGTGCGCTAAAACAAAGAACACTGAGAAACTAATTGAGCCGCATAAATGGATGGTATGTTACAGCGGCTACGAGCCCTGAGCTAGGTGTTCTAGGCATGTAGCAATCGGAATGGATGGCACACCCAATGTAATTGAGCAATATGATATATTGCGTACGCAAACATCACAGCCACCCAAACATAACCTAGAGATGGAAGTGGTTTGACGCCTTCAGCAAGTTGCCCGCAGTCCCGCACAAATCGAATGGTGGCGATGCTCATGCCACAATCACCTTGCCAACAACCCAGGGTCAACGGTGACGTGACAAATGACCATGAAGCAGTCAGACAAGGTGCTCTTCGTCGTTTGGATCGTCAACGTCTTTCCACTCCCTGGTCGAGCTGCCGTCAAGTGGGAGTTTCAAGGCTCGAGTGCACGAGCACAATCAAGCATGCCTGTAATGACAAGTAAGAAGATGTGGAGCCATGTTTCTCCTCATTGTTCTGGTAGCACTCAGTTCTCCTGCGCTGGACCCCAGCGTCGAATTTGGGAGACTGTGACCGTCTTCTTCACATGCATGCATCCATGGATCCAGAGTACATGGGAGCCGGTGACTAACTGCCTTGTTGCAGTGAAGGTCGGAGCCGTGAGGTGCTGGAGTGGGTCGGCGGTCGGCAGTGGCATCCGCGGCATGCAGGTTACGGTTCCAAGGGGTGAAAGGAGGAGTCCATGGAGGGAGGATTTGGGCAGCGGCGTCTAGATCGACGCATTCGCTCAAGGCCTTACGAGCTTGCAGAGGGGCGGAGCCGGTGTCCTAGAAGAGGACCAGCCGCGTGAACATCCAGGGTGTCCTCACTCATAGCACAGTATGTATGGAGGAGGTGCTGCGAAATCTAGTTGGAGGCGATGCTCGATTCACCCAGTGAAGTCATGCAATCAAATCGGATCACGTCTATGAGAAACTTGCCTTGTAGGAATTAACACAAGGGGGGGCGCTGGGCTGCCACTTCAGGTCCTGGTGGCAAATTTTCTGCAAATCAACAACTATTTTACGACATCTGATAATATATCCACCCATTTTTATCATAAAAAGTATTAATCTCTTGCATGAGTTTATTCTTATCTTACCATGAAGTGGCAGTAACTCATGCCACAAATGAGCTGCTGGAAGAAGTACTTAGCCTACAGGAACAAGGCAACCATCAGTTACACGAAGAGGCACAAAAATGGACACAGGCAATGAACTGCCTGAGATAGTGTAAGTGAGTCGTAGTTAAGCAGCTGAAAATGGTCTAGCTAGGTAGTAGTGGAGCAGCAGCAAAAGCATCACCCAAATACTTACCATGAAGCAAACTAACAAATGATCCTACGCTGTAAAAAAAATGATCCGGAGACACAAATCCCAATGAATAAAAAGGAAAAAACAACGACAATATGATGCAACGTATCCACGCAGAACAACACAGGGTGTTACAATAGTGCAATTTTGCATAGGAGTAGAGGCACCCGCCCCTTGTTGCGTCCAACAAATTGCAGATGAAGGCAAAACTCCCGCTGCCACAGCTCTAATTGACGCATGGATCCTGGTTCAGCTTTTGATTCATCTCCACCGTTTCGGAGGATTGAATAAGCTACATATATGGACTAACAGCTAAATGAAACAATATTTGATCTCTATATACAGTAGTTTCTACAAGAAAAGGGTAAGTTAGCCTAAGAATACTGCACCATGACCAAATCTTGTCGGAATCATTTTTATTTCAAACTATCAAGTTACTTTCCCCTTGCATTGATGAACACAAATATCACACGGATGGCCCGCGGCCACAGCGTATCCACACAGGTGGCCCGCATCACACCGAGCCCAACAAAACAGGACACACCCTGCAATGAACAGAGGAATCTAATGGAGAATCAGCGAATATGTGTTTGTCATCATCAGGTGTCTCTGCAAATAGAAGAAGACCAAGATAAACACATCACACCACATGCCTACAAAATTTGGAACAAGCAAATCTAATTCAAACAGAAAAGAACGAGGGCCATCTTATGCTAACTATTCTGAAACAAGTCAGCATTTGAAAACAGGTGCATCGCGTCATGTTGCCTTCAATTGACAATAAACAGGAACATACACAAAAAAATTGTGAGGGCACATGAGAGACTTGGGGG
>LR738713.1:367998198-368046375 GCA_902687465.1 Secale cereale | reverse complement strand
TTTTATTTTTATTTTAGTTTAGGATTTTTCTTTTATTTTCTGTTTTCATTTATTGTTTCTTTTATTTTAGTTTTATAAAATACAAAATTAGTACCTAAATTATTGCAATACTTTTAGCCCTCTCCTACAAAAGTTTTGACTCCCAAATAATATAGTTTAATAATTTATAAATTAAAAAGACATTTAATTAATCATCTTTGATGTTGTTTTAATTATTTTAGGATATATAAATTCTTAATAAATGTTGATTTCTACACCACTATTCTGTAAAGATTATTTGCCACATTTAGAACATTTTGTTTTTTGACTTTTGAGAACTTTAATTATTTGACTTTGTTTTAAATTTGAAATTCGAATCGATTTGAATCATCGCGAAATTATCAACAGTAATTGTGGTGATGTGGCATCATTAGCAGAGTTTTACTGTAGCTTGATTATTCGGGCGTCACACAAGTACTCCAAGTTCAACTCCAAGAACTTCGGCTCCTACAACCAAGCTTCAACGACTCCGGATACTCCTCCTACCTCTACCAAGCCATCTACAAACATCGGCGACAAGGCAAGCTACAAGAACGCGACTACATCGAGCCATACACCTTCTACCACCTACATCAAGTCTAAAGCTTCATCATCTACAACTCCAATGGAAGACAACACCAAGACAAGCTCCATCAAATGTTTCACATGTGGTGGCCGCGGTCACAAGTCATTCGAGTGCACCAACAAGAGAACTATGATCTTCAACGACGACGGCACATATGACTCGATGAGCGACGATGAAGTGGACGCCATCAAGCACTTGGCCATCCACCGGCGTATCAATGAAGAAGAAAACCGTCAAGTGTTTTGCGACAATGACTCAAGCCCCAACCTTGTTGTCTCCAAAGTCTTGACACTCCAACATCAACAAGATGACGACCAACGATGTCATATTTTCCATACGAAGGCCGGCATCAATGGACGCTCCGTCAAGGTTATCATCGATGGAGGAAGTTGCCATAACTTGGCAAGCGAAGAGCTATGCGACAAACTTCATTTGATCAAGACGAAGCATCCTCATCCCTACAAGGTCCAGTGGCTCAACGACGCCAGAATTCTTCGAGTCGAGCACACCGTGCAAGTATCTTTGAAGATTGGCGCCTACGAGGACACTCTTGAATGTGATGTGATACCCATGTCCGTGTGCCACCTTATTCTTGGACGTCCATGGCAATATGATCGTGGAGTCACACACAATGGACGGACAAATCACTATCATTTCAAGATGAAGGGCAAGGAATTCGTGCTCCGACCTATGACTCCAAGTCAAGTTGCCGCCGACAAGCTTTTACCTACCACCCATCGTGGAGAGAATGGTGAGAGAGCGAGCCACCAAAAAGAGAGCGAGAGCCACAAGCCAAATATGAGCGCCTCCACGATGAGCGACAAGAAGCAACTAGTGCTATTTGCCACCAAAAGTGAGATGAGAGAAGTGTGTGAGAACCCATCGAGCGTCTTCCACCTTGTGCTTTTATGCAAAGGGGAAGCCAAACCTACTAACACTTCACCACCTCCACCTTTTGTGTTGTCTCAATTGTTGCAGGAATTCTCGGACGTCTTTCCCGATGAGCTACCACCGGGTCTACCTCCACTTCGCGGGATAGAACACCGCATCGACCTCGTACCCGGTGCACCACTTCCAAACAAGGCTCTCTACCGCGTCAACCACGAGATACAACGGCAAGTGCCCAAACTCATCGACAAAAGTCATGTACGTGACAACTTTAGCACTTGTGCCGCTTCGGTTATTCTCTTGCCTACAAACGATGGAAGTTTTCACGCAAATGCATGCTTGTTACGCAAATGCTTACTTGTTACCCAACTTGAGTTGAATGTGATTGGCTTTGAGCACCTAAAAGATTTATATGAGCATGATCCTTTCTTTGCAAATCCCTATGCTACGTGCTTAACTCACACTTCTTGGGAACATTACTACATCAAGGATGGATATCTTATGAGAGCTAACAAACTTTGCATCCCCGAGTCTTCGCTTCGTTTGCTCCTTTTGCAGGAATCGCATGGAGGAGGACTCATGGGACACTTTGGTCGCGACAAGACGTTAGCTACCCTCTATAAGAACTGTTTTTGGCCCAAGATGCTTCGTGACGTCTCACGCCTCACCAACCAATGTTCGACATGCCGCAAAGCTAAGTCCAAAGCCCAATCTCATGGTCTTTACATGCCTCTTCCTATTCCATATCATCCATGGGAAGACATAAGCATGGATTTCATTCTTGACTTGCCTAGGACTCAAAATGGAAAAGATTCCGTGCTTCTCGTGGTAGATAGATTCTATCAAATGGCTCATTTCATTCCTGGTAACAAGATCGACAATGCTTCACATGTTGCTACTCTCTCTTGTAGGGAGATACTCAAGAAGGTGCACGAACAAACAAGGGCAATGATCGATCGACAAGTCCATCGTCTCGCCAACAAGCGCAACGTCAACAAGGCACCAATGGTGTTCAACCCGGGAGATCTTGTTTGGCTACATCTTCGCAAGGACCGTTTCCCGCACGTTTGCAAGTCCAAACTTCTACCCCGCGCCGACGGACCATTCAAGGTGCTCGCACGCTACAACGACAACGCCTACAAGATCGACATCCCACGAGACAAGTACTCCGTGAGCGATACTTTCAACATCAAGGACCTCTCTCCTTTCCATGGTGATGAAGATTTCGATCCGAGGTCGGATCTTTCCCAAGGGAGGGGAGATGATACGGTGTATCCTAGGGTCATCCCCATGGACCCTTCATCGCCTCATCAAGTGCCCAAAGGACCCATGACTAGAGCCCGTGCAAGAGCTTTCGAGGCCGAGGTGACTTCGCTCCTCTCTCTACATCTTTCGGATTCACTTGAGACATGGCTTCTACCTTCATCAGGGACTTTGTGCATACTCAGGTGCTTGGACGAAGGCCACGGGACAGCTCTGCACAATGGTCAAGACGACAAGCCCGACGAGTGCACGAGACAAGAAGAAGGATGGCTGAAGATGCTACAGGCACCGGACGTCCGGCCTGCACCGGACGACCAGCGACTTCCAGGCACCGGACGACCGGAAGGCACCGGACGTCCGGCCTCTCCCAGACGACCGGACGACCGGAAGCCACCGGACGTCCGTGACAACGACTACAGAAGCTAAATAGCGGAAATCCGAGGATTACCGGACGTCCGGTCCCTCCGGAACCACCGGACGTCCGGTAACCCATGGACGTCCGCTACGACGGCGACCACTTGTGTAATATATACCCGTTGACTCCCACCCTTTGGAGGTAGCTGTGGTTTAGCTCATTTCTCAGACTTGTGTGGATTTCTCCCACGAGACGGTGCGCCTCTACGGAGAAGATCCACCTCGGATTCAGGACCTCCACCTCGGAGAAGATCCTACGGGATTCCAAGACCTCCTCACGGAGAAGACTATCCTTGTATCACCATCGTTGACTATGGATCATGTATCGCACTTTGTATCGTGGATCTAGTGCTTGTGTGATTATCTTCGTGTTGATTTGAGTGTTTCCTCTTGTGTTTTCTCCGCCTTCCTCCTTGTATTCCCCGTGTTCATCGTGGGACACTCTCCAAATCGTGAAAGGTCCGCTGATTAGGGTTCCACCCTACATTACTTCTCCTCGGTGTGGTGACTCCACTGAACTTTGCAAAACTTGATAACCTTACTGCGGGTGACTCTACTCGAAAATTCGAGAATCTTAACAGGTTTCTCCTCGTAAGTCAGATCACTATCCAACTAAATTGCCTCCAGAGGTACTGTGTCTCTTAGCGGGATATCGGCCATCTCTGCATGGTACTTCTTAAGCTGAGAAACGTGAAACACATCGTGCACTCCTGACAATCCTTCGGGTAACTCCAACTTATAGGCAACCTCTCCCATGCGTTCCAAAACACGGTAAGGTCCCACAAATCTTGGGGCTAGCTTTCCTTGAACTCCAAAACGTTTAACTCCTCGCAGAGGCGATACTCTCAGGTACGCTGTGTCTCCGGTTTCATAGGCTACTTCCTTGCGCTTCGAGTCAGCATAACTCTTCTACCTGGACTGAGCTACCTTCAGTCTATCCCGAATCAACTTAACCTTCTCTTCTGACTCTTTGATCAGATCTGGTCCAAATAACTGACGGTCTCCAACTTCATCCCACATCAACGGTGTTCGGCATCTCCTTCCGTACAACGCTTCGAACAGGGCCATCTTCAAACTGGCCTGGTAACTGTTGTTGTATGATAACTCAGCGTAGGGCAAATTGTCATCCCAACTAGATCCATAATCTAGCGCACAGGCTCTCAACATGTCCTCCAGAATCTGATTGACTCTCTCGGTCTGTCCGTCGGTCTGCGGATGAAAAGTTGTACTGAATTCCAGCCTCGTTCTCAAAGTTTGGTGTAGCTGATGCCAAAACTTTGAGGTGAACTGTGTTCCTCTATCTGATACAATGGTCCTCGGAACTCTGTGCAAACATACGATCCTGGTCATGTATATCTTGGCCAACTTCGCACTGGTATACGTGGTTTTCACGGGGATAAAGTGGGCTACCTTGGTCAAGAGATCCACTACTACCCAGATTGAGTCATATCCTGATTTGCTCCTAGGCAATCTGGTGATAAAGTCCATGTCAAGCTTCTCCCACTTCCATTCGGGTATCGGCATAGGCTGTAGCAATCCTGCTGGCTTCTGATGCTCTGCCTTTACTCTCTGGCATACATCACATACGGCTACATACTCAGCAATATCCTTCTTCATTCCCGTCCACCAGAAACGCTCCTTCAAATCCAGATACATCTTGGTGTTTCCGGGGTGTATCGAGTATGGTGAATCATGTGCTTCCTACAGTATCAATTTCCTGATCTCTAGGTCGTTGGGCACATAGATTCGATCCTCACACCACAAAGTGTCGTGCTCGTCCTCACGAAATCCCTTGGCTTTTCCTTCACTCATCCTCTTCTTTATCTCGGAAATCTCTTTGTCCTCCATCTGGGCTTCGCGTATCTTTCCCAGCAATGTTGACTGAACCTCCAATGTTGCGACAAAACCTCTAGGAACTATCTCCAAACGAAGCTCCCTGAGATCTTCTGCTAACTCCTGTGGCAATCCCCCTTTTACTAGGGTATTCGCATAACTCTTCCAGCTCAAAGCGTCTGCAATGACATTGGCCTTTCCTGGGTGATAGTGCATCTTCATGTCGTAATCCTTTATAAGCTCCAACCATCTCCTTTGCCTGAGGTTCAACTCCTTCTGAGTGAAAATGTACTTCAAACTCTTGTGATCCGTGCACACATCACAACAATTTCCAATAAGGAAATGTCTCCAAGTTTTGAGTGCGTGCACTACAACTGCTAACTCTAGATCGTGCGTCGCATAATTCAACTCGTGTGGTCGCAGTTGACGAGATGCATAAGAAACAACTCTTCCATCCTGCATGAGTACTCTTCCAAGTCCTAAGCGTGAAGCATTACAGTACACTTGGAACTCCTTGCATATATCTGGCAAAATCAGCACTGGGGTTGTCGTCAACCGTTTCTTCAACTCCTGGAAACTTTCTTCGCACTCTTCAGTCCAATTGAACTTTGTCTCATTTTTCAACAATGTTGTCATTGGCTTTGCAATCTTGGAGAAATTTTCTATGAATATCCGGTAATATCCCGCGAGTCCAAGAAAACTGTGGATCTCTCCAACTGAAGTGGGTGCCAACCACTCCGTGACTGCCTGCACTTTGACGGGGTCCACTGCTATACCTTCTCCTGATATAACATGCCCAAGGAATCCAACTTCCTTCAACCAAAACTCGCATTTTCTAAACTTGGCATACAACTGATGTTCCCTGAGCTTCTCCAGTACCAAACGCAAATTCTCCGCGTGTTCCTCTTCATTCTTCGAGTATACCAAAATATCATCAATGAATACCACGACAAACTTATCCAAGAACTCCATGAACACCTTATTCATCATACTCATGAAGTAGGCAGGGGCGTTAGTCAATCCAAATGACATAACCGTATACTCATATAGCCCATACCTTGTGGTGAAGGCTGTCTTAGGTATATCCTTTTCTCGGATCTTCAACTGGTGGTATCCAGACCGTGGATCGATTTTGGAGAATACCTTCGCTCCCTGGAGTTGGTCGAACAAATCATTGATCATCGGCAACATGTACTTATTTTTAATTGTCACTTCATTCAGTGCTCGATAATAAACGACCATTCTTAAAGATCCATCCTTCTTCTCGACCAAAAGCACTGGGGCTCCCCACGGTGATGAACTCCGGTGAATAAATCCTTTCACCAGTAGCTCCTTAATCTGCTTCTTTATCTCCTCCAGGTCATTCGCTAGCATCCGGTATGGTCTCTTCGATATAGGTCCGGTGCTAGGTAACAGCTCTATCAAAAACTCAATATCCCTATCCGGTGGCATGCCAGGTAGCTCCTCTGGAAAAACATCCGGATAATCCTTTACTACAGGCACTTCCTCCTGAACAACTCTAGTGAGAGAATGTACTTGTGTCCTTATAGGTGAATGCCTAGATACATACTTGATCCTTTTTCCCTCCGGGGTGGTAAGCAAAATAGACTTACTGGCACAATCGATGTTCCCACCATACATCGATAGCCAATCCATACCTAGTTTCACATCAAATCCTTGTGACTCCAAAACTATCAGGTCTGAGGGGGAAACATGGCGTCCAATAACCAATGGCGTCTGAAAACATCCTTAATGTGCCATATACTCTGCTCCTGGGGAACTTACTAACATGGGGGTCTTAAGGACCTGGGTGGCCAACTTATGTCTATTTACGAATCCCCTTGATATGTATGAATGCGATGCACCAGTATCGAAAAGAACTATTGTGGTAAATGACTTAACCAAAAACTTACCGACGACAGCATCTGGTTGCTCTTCAACCTCCTCCACGGTCACGTGGTTAACTTGTCCTTTATTGAATGGGTTGGGCTTATTCCCGGCGCTTCCATTGCTATTCCTATTCTTAGCTTCAGGGCACTCCGTGGCATAGTGTCCATTCTTCCCGCACTTGAAACAAGTGACGTGGCTCAAATCCCTCTTGGCGGGTGTGGATGGAGTAGAGCGGTTCTGGTTATTGTTTGCTCCATTCCCATTCCCATTCTTGGAGCCATTGTGGTTGTGAGAACTTCCTCCAGTGTGGGTGTGGCTTCCATGGTTATGGGTGTATCCTCCCGAATTCGGAGTGAATCGAGGCTTCTGCTGGGCTCCAAAATTATTCCTTCCTTGTCCGTACTTCCTCTTGCGGCTCTCAATCTGCCGCTGCTTCCCTTCAATCATAAAAGACTTATCTACCAACTCCTGGTAGTTGTTGAAGGTTGCTGATGGCTTCTCGCCCCTCGTTGGTTACCCCAAGTGGAAGGTTTGAGATGTAGCGTAACGGCAAGTTTCCCTTGGCAAAGATACCAAGGATCGAATCCCGTGAGACTCCGAGGGCCAACAAGTAGGTGTCAACGCTAACGGCGCCAACTTAGCGGTTGACAGGACCTGCACACAGATACAAATAACTTTGCTCCCAACGAGTACAGAGAGGTTGTCAATCCCTCCGGCCTTGTCGTTTACAAAGGATCAAACGCAAGAGGTAATAGTGATAGGTGTAACTGCAACTAGGAAATAAGAACAGGAAGTAAATAGCGGGTGTGATCAGTGATGGTAATATGGACCGGGGTCCCATGATGTTCACTAGTGATGTCTCTCTCCCAAAAGACGATAAAACAGCTAAGCGAGGTAAACAAATTACAGCTGGGCAATTGACAGGATTATGTGCGCAAACCAATGCTAACTATGCTGTAAAGAAAGGTAGAGGCTCAAAAGCATGGGTGGTACGCCAAGGCAAGTAGACCGAAATCCATCTGCATCTACTACTAATCATCCACCTTGAGATATCTATCCAGAACATCTCGCTGGTATTAAGTTGCGAGTCCCACCCAAAGTGTAAACTCAAAGCAATAGACAACTGCATTAAAAGAACTTTGCGTAAAGTAAACAATCCTTGCACCCGCAAGTACAAGCACCGTTGTTTTTCCCCCTTGTGGCAACAGCACATCCCCTAGACTCATGTTTCTATCACTCAAACTAGTCATCGAGGGGCATGAACCCACAATCAAGCATAACGTTCCCTCTTGGAGTTACTACCTACTACTCGGCCAAAGCAATAAACAACAACGGAGAACATGCAAGAATTACTCAAGAACATAAATATAAAAGAGGTGAATCAAATATATTACTCACACACAATCTGAACATAATCTCATAATCCATCGGATCCCAGCAAACTCAGCAGAGCAACATCATAAAGATTATATATGTGCCTCGATCATGTAGGGCAGCTCACGAGGTCTAATCCATGAAGAACAAAGAGGGGAGGAGAACATCACATAGCTATTGGTCATGGACCCATGGTCCAAGGGGGACTACTCACAACTCATCCGGGAAGCGTCCATGGTGGTGGAGAAGCTCCCGGTGGTGGTTCTCCCCTCCGGCAGGGTGCCAGGAAGAGTTCTCCTGGTGCTCCCGTTCTTGGAAGCACGGCGGCGGCGGAACAGAGACGAGATCGCGAAAAAGGGTTCCGTCCTCGAGGGTTTCAGGACGCGAGCAATATATATGCAAAAGGGGGTCACCAGAGGCGGAGGTGGGGCCCCAGGCGCCCCCCTGGCGCGGCCAGGGGTGGGGCCGCGCCGGGTGGCCGCCTGGGCCACCCCAGGCTCCCCTCTGGCCCTGCTTTGATTTTTCTTGAAGCTCCCGATACGCTGATTTTTCCTGTATTTTTCCCAGAATTTTTAGGGCACTTTTAATATGGGGGAAACCTGAAATAGAAAAACAACAGAAAACAGGAAGTGGCACTGTGGTGCACTGAGTTAATATGTTAGTCCAAATATGATCAAAAGTGTATGGAAGTGCATAAATATCATAGAAATATCACACAAAAGAGGCATGGAGCATGCAGAAATTATAGATACGTTTTGGACGTATCAACATCCCCAAGCTTAATTCCTGCTCGTCCTCGAGTAGGTAAATGATAACAACCATAATTTCTGTGGTGACATGCTATCAACCATATAAGAACTTTTAAGTAAAGTAATCAAGGCACGTAATTCAATTCAAGTCATAACAAGCAAGAGTCTATATTAGCATTGTAATAAGCAACATAATAACATAAAGGTGCAAGAGCTCTCGCTGTCCGTGACTCGAATGTCTATAAATGGTGTTTGCGTGCAAGAAAGGGGATAGGGATATATGAGAGAGTAAAACATAGTTTTTGTATTGTTGAGAACTTAATCTACTAAAGTTTCACACTTGGTCTTCTTTGGAATCTTATCTTGACTCATCCCCAGACCGTCAGCCAGGTACAAGTCAAAATGATCCACTCCCTTTCGATATTTTGAGCACTCATGCAATGGATGAGCGTAAGCAAGAAAGTTGACACTTAGGATGGCAAAGAGAGAAAAATGATAGAGGGGGAAGACAAAAAAGGTGTGAAAGGCTCACATCAATGAGGACAATCATCGGCGAGAGAAAGCCAAATGATAGATATGATGTGAGGAGTAGGGATTGCCATGCAACAGATGCACATATGAGCTAAGGTAAGCTCTCCAATGGAACTAGTGGGGGTGCATCCAACTTGCTTGCTCAAGAAGACCTAGAGCTCTTTTGAGGAGGCTCATCATTGGAATATACAAGCCAAGTTCTATAGTGTAAAGGTCCCCACATAGCTATATGCATGAATGATAATCTCTATGGAGCACAAGGTATAAGATGGAGTACGAGTGTGGATCTCTCAAAAGGAAATAGTAGTGTGCCCCCTTCTCTATTTTTTTCTTTTTTTTTCTTTTTTGTGGCCTCAATGGCTCTTTCTATTTATCTCTCATTTGTCCTCTTTGGGATCTTTTGATTTTGTCCTCTTTGGGATCTTTTGATTTGTCCTCTTTGGGATCTTTTCCTCACTTTAGGGGCAACACTCTATGTATTACAAGAAGTATAGAAGATCTTTCACACTTTACAAAAGTACTCAACATAAACAAAATGAAACTATCATGATGTATGCAAATGTATGCCTCTGCCAGTGTAGCAGGATATGCAATGATACTAGCGCGTCATGTAGTAATGATTAGGGAAAGGCCCAACTAGCATGCGGCTCATCGATCAAGCAAAAAGCATGTATGACATGAAGATCAAGTCATGAGAAGATGGATGTTGCATGGCAGTGTATCTCGGAAAGGCTATGGAAATGCCTTAATAGGTAGGTATGGTGGCTGTTTTGAGGAAGGATATAATGAGGCTTATGATGACAGAGCGTATCGTGCCAAGGATTTGGATGCACCGGTGAAGTATGCGCCAACTCTCGAAGTGAGAAAGGGCAATGCACGGTACCGAAGAGGCTAGAAAAATATGGTTAGGTGGAAGTGTCAACCTTCGAATACTCACATTAGTCCGAAGAACTCATGCACTTATTATCGGTAACTCTCAATCTAATTAGGAGGTTCACAAAGAGACAAGTACCCCGAGGAGGTGTGTATGGGGGTTTGGTTACCCTTGCGCATCCTCGACCCATGGTACGTGAGTGTACTCTAATATTTGATCCCTCCAAAGATTAGTGATCCATTTAGTAGCTAAAGTTCTCAACTATTTTGTAGGTTTTCGAAAATAAACACGGATTGCCCAAAATACGACATCTATCACTAATAGGCTAAAGCTCTTGACACCAAAAGTTCAGACATTACTCATGGCAATACCTCAAAACTATTGCAAGTTACTACTAAAATTAAATAGCAACCTCAATTACCTACTTTAAGTTAAGACACACAACTCAGTGCAACAGACAAACTCTCTTAATAAGATAAACATGAAAACTCAAGAGAGTTCAGCAACCAACTAAACAAAAGCTCTTTAAAAATAAAAGCATGAAAACTAAGAGCTAAACATGTCAGCAGCTATGGAAAGACAAAGAACACACACAGCAAAGATAAGCATGAAAATCCTATGTTGTGTTCTAGGTTGAAGTGGAGCGTGTTTCTCTCCCACACAAAGAAAGCTGGGTTCTAACTCGTTATGAACAACAAGCAAAGCTAAAGAAAACTAAAAGGGAAACTAAGAGTAAGACGCTCCAAGCATAGCACATAACGCATGAAGTGATTAAAATATAGTGGAACGAAAGACGAACTGATAATTGTTGATGGAGAAGGGGATGCACGGGGGCATCCCCAAGCTTAGACGCTTGAGTCTTCTTGAATATTTCTTGGGGGTGCACGGGGGCATCCCCAAGCTTGAGCGTTTGACCCTCCAGAATCTTTTTATCATCTTCCCTCGCACACTTGAAAACTCCCTTCATACATAACTCATCATAATCTGATTAGCGAGGTTAGTACCCATAATAAAATAACTTTTCCCGGCTGGAAATAAAGATAATCTTGAAGAGCTACTGTTTCTCAAGATTGCCAAAAGGTTTTTGCAAAGAAAAAGCAAGCTCAAGGTTTGCAAAACGAAGAAAAGGCAAAACAGGACAGAATCTGTGAAAACATACCAGCATGTAGTAAATAATTTTTTCGGGGCACTTCTGCAACTCAAATCAAAAAACTCAGAACAGACACCCGAAAGCCAATTGTATAGAGCACGCTGTCAAAAAAATTCAGATCAAAAAGATGATCTGGTGATTTTATACGAATTTTTCTGTCCAAGGACAGAATATGTTTTCTGGACTGCACGTCACAACTTTTGAACTTTCTTGCAATCGGAGGCTAAACTTGGCACAAAGTTGAAAAGAAAAGATACAATGATGATGCTACTGTAGTAAAAAACATCAAGACACAACAAAAGAAAAATAAAATTTTATTCGTTGTGGGCTGCCTCCCAAAAGCGCTTTCTTTTATGCCTTTAAGCTAGGCATAATGCAAAGAGAGAAGATCAAGTTTAATCAAGAGTAAAAGAATAGCTAGCCCGTGTAACGGACTCAAAAGGTAACTTAATCTTCTTTCTAAGGAAGTGTTCCATTCCTTTCTTGAGAGGGAATTGTAATTTTATATTCCCCTCTTTCATGTCAATGATAGCACCAACGGTGCGAAGAAAAGGACGTCCCAAAATAATTGGACATGAAGGTTCACATTCAATATCCATAATAGTAAAATCAACGGGAACATAATTGTCATTGACAATGATAAGAACATCGACGATCTTCCCCAAAGGTTTCTTTACGGAAGAATCAACAAGACGAACACCAAAAGAACAAGGATCAAAAGGTTTCAATTTAAGCATATCATATATTCTTTTGGGCATAACGAAGGTACTAGCTCCAACATCACATAAAGCATAGCAAGAGAAGTTATTCAACTTAATTTTAATCATAGGATCCCAACCATCTTCTAGCTTTCTAGGTATGGAGGCTTCTACCCTAAGCTTCTCCTCCCTAGCTTTGATAAGAGCATTAGTGATATGCTCCGTGAAGGCAAGATTAAGCGTGCTAGTGTGGGGATCTCTAGACATCTTGTGAAGAAAATCAATGACTTCAGAAAGGGTGCAATTATCAAAATCAAGGTCACTACTAACAAGTAAAGTGGTAGTGGTGTCCTTTAGGCTCACTTGTTTGGTAACTTCTATGGTCATAGGAGTTTCTACGGTTGAGGTCATAGCATCACCATTAATAGGTCCAATGGGACTAGGAGTGCATTGGGTGCTAAGAGTTTGGATATCCTCAACAACTTGGATAGTAGCAACAGTGTGGTGGGTAGGAAGGCTCTTAATTCTATCTTCTTCCTCCTTTTCTCTAGCCCATCTCTCTTTAAGTTTAGCCATCATCCTAATGTTTTCATTAAGTTGCACTTGAATAGCATTCATAGGAGTGGTCTTCCTCTCCTCAAGAGGGGAAGTTCTAATTTTAAGCAACTCTACCTCATGGGCTAAATTGTCTACCTTCGAAGAGAGATTATCTAGTTTGGCTAGTTTTTCTTCTACACTCTTATTGAAGGCTTTTTGGGTAGTGATAAAGTCTTTAAGCATAATCTCTAGTTCAGAAGTGGAGTTCTTGGTGCTAGGATAAGCATTGTTGTTCCCATAGGAATTAGAGGGGAACGGTCTAGGGTTGCTACCAAAATTACTCCTATAAGCATTGTTATTGAAATTGTTTCTAGAGATAAAGTTCACATCTACTTGATCTTAAGCAATCAAAGAATTTAAAGGAACATCACGAGGATCAATAGAAGATTGCTTGGAAAGTAGAGACATGATCAAGTCAACTTTTTCATTTAGGGAGGAAATCTCCTCGACAGAGTTTACCTTCCTACCTGTTGGAGCGCGTTCGGTGTGCCATTGGGAATAATTGGTCATCATCTCATCGAGAAGTTTCGTGGCAGCACCAAGTGTAGTTGACATAAAGGTTCCTCCCGCGGCCGAATCTAACAAGTTCCGCGAGGTAAAGTTCAAGCCTGCATAAAAAGTTTGGATAACCATCCAAGTAGTCAAACCATGAGTAGGGCAGTTCTTGACAAGAGATTTCATGCGTTCCCAAGCTTGGGCAACGTGTTAATTATCCAATTGTTTAAAATTCATTATGTTACTCCTTAGTTCATAATTTTAGCAGGGGGATAGTACTTCCCAATAAAGGCATCCTTGCACTTGTCCCAAGAATCTATGCTATTCCTAGGCAAGGATTGAAACCAGATTTTAGCTCCTCCTCTCAAGGAGAAAGGAAAAAGCTTAAGCTTAACAATATCACCATCTATTTCTTGGTACTTTTGCATATCACAGAGTTCAACAAAATTATTTAAGTGCAAAGCAGCATCATCTCCAGCACCGGAGAATTGATCTTTCATAACTAGGTTCAGTAAAGCAGGTTTAATCTCATAAGAAGGTGCTGAAGTGGCAGGTGTAGCAATAGGCGTGCAGATAAAGTCATTGTTGTTATGACTAGTGAAGTCACACAACTTGGTGTTCTCGGTGGAACCCATAGCAGCAGCAAGCAAGATAACTATTTTTGTGATTTTTGGTAAGGGACACTAAAGCAAAAACTGAAAGGTAAACTAACAAGACTAAAAAGCAAAGATAAAAGATAGTGTGCAATTCCCCTATCTTGAAGAGTGGAGTCCCCGGCAGCGGCGCCAGAAACTTTTGCTTGATGGCTTCTCGCCCCTCGTTGGTTACCCCAAGTGGAAGGTTTGAGATGTAGCGTAACGGCAAGTTTCCCTTGGCAAAGATACCAAGGATCGAATCCCGTGAGACTCCGAGGGCCAACAAGTAGGTGTCAACGCTAACGGCGCCAACTTAGCGGTTGACAGGACCTGCACACAGATACAAATAACTTTGCTCCCAACGAGTACAGAGAGGTTGTCAATCCCTCCGGCCTTGTCATTTACAAAGGATCAAACGCAAGAGGTAATAGTGATAGGTGTGACTGCAACTAGGAAATAAGAACAGGAAGTAAATAGCGGGTGTGATCAGTGATGGTAATATGGACCGGGGTCCCATGATGTTCACTAGTGATGTCTCTCTCCCAAAAGACGATAAAACAGCTAAGCGAGGTAAACAAATTACAGCTGGGCAATTGACAGGATTATGTGCGCAAACCAATGCTAACTATGCTGTAAAGAAAGGTAGAGGCTCAAAAGCATGGGCGGTACGCTGATGTCTACTACACGCTTCTATTCATGTAGACAGTGTTGGGCCTCCAAGAGCAGAGGTTTGTAGGACAGCAGCAAATTTCCCTTAAGTGAGTAACCCAGGGTTTATCGAACTCAGGGAAGTGGAGGTTGAACGTACCCCTTTCAAGCAACCCTGCAATCAAGATACAAGAAGTCTCTTGTGTCCCCAACACACCTAATACACTTGTCAGATGTATAGGTGCACTAGTTCGGCGAAGAGATGGTAAAATATGGATGATAGGAGTGGCAAAGCAGAGTAATATAAATCTGTAATAAAAAGTGCAGCAAGCAAACAAGTGGTAAACGTGAGCACAAATGGTATTGCAATGGTGGAAACAAGGCCTAGGCTTCATACTTTCACTAGTGGCAACTCCCAACAACATTGACATAGTCTAATCACATGATATTTCCCATAAAACATGCAATGGAGACGCACTCGGAGGTCATTCCTTTGTGGTTAAGAGAGGACGAGAATTATGTAGGGCTACAAAAGCACACCTCAAAGTTCGTAGTTCTCAATCTATGGATTTCCCAATGTCACCGCGGCCATCCAAAGGGAGTACCACAATCACCACAACATATCTCCAGGATAGTCAAAGACAAGCACCAAGAGACTCTCAATCTTCAATCAACACACAAAAGAGGAAATCACTCATGAAAATATTCTTCTAATCCATGTCCAATAGACCGCTGTCACCTTGGTCTCGGGGATTATACTAGATAAAGACAAGTGAGTACATCAATTCAATACATAGAGGAAGGGAAAATATCATGGGATCACCCTAGATTAACATAGCCTATGATCACAACGAAGATCGCATCATGGGAGAGAGAGATAACCACATAGCTACATGTACAAGCCCTCAACCCCGGAGAAGACTACTCACACATGGCCATGGTGAGCAAGAGATTGATGGTGGTGTTGATGGAGAGGTGCAGCCCGGAGAGGAGGAGGCGGCCGGCGGCAGCCGTGGCGGCGGCAGCGGCCCTCGGGGCGGCGGCGGCCCTAGGGGGTAGCGGCTCCTTGGCCCCCCTTCTTCCTTGTGGATGGTGCTGCAATGGTGTTGGTCCTCCCCTCCAAGGCGGCGGCTTGGGAGGAGGAAAATTCGTGGTCCTTGGTGACCTAGGTTTCCTCTCTTTATATAGACTCTCGGATTCCCGTCATCAGATTTTGGGCTTCAATAAAACGGGCTTTTCTCGGCCGTCCGGACTCCGATTTGGACGAATTTTATATCCAGAAGCATCCTCTCGAAATTCCCCACAACTTTAGCAACTAGGATTTTTCCGTTTGACGTCATCTTCGGGCCGGAATGTGACCATCTTCTAAATACGTTCTTAGACAGATTTCAGGAAAGTCAGAGTCCTACTCCAATACAACTCCTTTTGCGTTTTTGTCAATTTCCAAGTAATTCCTACACAATAAAGTGTAAAACAAGAACATTGTGCACTTTTGCAACCATTAGTAGGTTAGTCCAATAAATGCCTAAAAAGATAGAAAACTTTGATATAAACACGAGACAATGATGCAAAACAAGCATGTCACAAGCAAAAATTATGGATATGTTTGGGACGTATCAACATCCCCAAGCTTAATTCCTACTCGTCCCCGAGTAGGTAGAATGATAACATACATAATTTTTTAGGTGACATGCTACTAACACAATCTTTATCAAGTAATATAGTAAAGCATATGAACTGAAATAAAGTGAACCAAACCAATTGTCTATAGTTGAAAGCAAGTAAACAATGAATAACCAAGTGATCATCTAAGTAAATTCTTTTCATGAATAGTACAATTGAAGACTTGAAACTATAAAGTTAAGCACAACTGTTAGCCCCAAAGGAGTTCTCTCATCAAAAGCATTCTAGTTAACACAAAAGGAAGATAAAGTTTCAGCAATGCTTTCCACTTTTCAACATTTTATCTAATGGATAAGTTCAATGCACAAGGATTATATATAACTAAGCAGAAATTTTGAACATAATCAACTTGAACCCAGGGTTAACACTAGATGCTTGCTTATGGTGGAGGAAGAAGATTAGAACATAGGAAAACTGACTCAACATTTAAAAGTAAAAGATAGGCCCTTCGCAGAGGGAAGCAGGGATTACTCATGTGCTAGAGCTTTTTATTTTTGAAAACATAGAGATATAAAAGCAATTTTGAGAGATGTATGCTTATGTCAACGAATGGTAATAAACAATGCACTACTACTCATGCCAAACAGAACTTAAGAGCGGCTCCCATAGAGGAATGATAACACTCCCCTTTCTCCTTTGTTTATCACTAGCCAAAGTTTGTCTGATTTCTCAGGTACGATGTGTGAAGGAGGTTTTTGATATTGATATTGATGACATGTAAAGTGGGCTGGGCATACCCTTTTGCCAGCTCTTTTTGCAAAATTAAGGACATGCACATTATTCATGCACGTCAGGGGTCGTTCTGTCCAACACAAGTAATAATGAACTATCTACCACTTCCTCATGAGCTAAAGCAGAGACACAAATAAGGATAAATTTTGAAGGTTTTAAAGGTAGCACATGAGCAATTTACTTGGAATGGCTATTAAATACCATGCATATAGGTAGGTATAGTGGACACATATGGCAGAATTTTGGCTATGGAATTTGGATGCACGAGCAGCATTCCCGCTTAGTACAGAGTTTTTGGTTTAGCAAGTTTTTAGCAAGCACATGTTAACCGGTACAAGAGAATTATAACATCCTTTCAGCATAATTATAAGACTTCTACACTGTCTTCCTTGTCAACCAACTTACTTCTAAAGAGAAAACAAGAACTTTAAAACTACCAATGGTGAAAAACTAAACAATTGCAAACTTCAAAGGTATTTCTTCACTAATAAGACTTTATTAAATGATCTACATGTTTAGGCATAACTACTTAATTTCTCAAAACAATTGATAGGGATCAAGTTACTCAATGATCTTCAAAACTATGCAAGCTTTTTATTCTTTGCACCACGGCCACACTTGGCATTTTTCAGATCCAACATATTATTTAGCAATTCAAACCAATCAACTCTCCAAATAGATATAAGTGAAGCAAGAGAGTACTTTCTATAAAAGAACTAATAGCTCTGAACATGATATGAAAGAAAAACAAGAGCTAGAAGCATATAACAAGGTAGCTAAAACACTCAAAAAGATATAAGTGAAGAACATGAGTGTTTCATGAAAAAGCGGAGCGTGTCTCTCTCCCAAATAAGAATGATCAGATGCAACTTATTTAAGACCAGCAAAGAAAACAAAACAAAAAGACGCTCCAAGAATAACACATAATGGGCAAAGGAAAAAATATAGTGACACGAGGAGAACCTGGTGATTGTTAATGAAGAAGTGGATGCCTTGGGCATCCCCAAGCTTGAGCTTTTGTCCCTCCTTGATCTTCTCTCATATTTCCCTACACGCGCACTTGAAAACTCCCTTCACACAAAACTTCTCATAAAATCATTAGAAGGGTTAGTGCATTAAATAAATTCAACCCTTTGATTCACTTGCCAAATCCTACAAACTTGTTTTTGACATTAGCTACTGTTACATAACCTTAATTGTGGCTCTCCATAACTAGAAAACCCAACTTAACGCTCGTAAAATAGGCAATGCAAAATATAGGCAGAATCTGTCAAATCTGAACAGCCAGCAAAGATGATTTTTTTCGAGGCACTTCTGGACTTCTAATCAAAAAACTTAAAACTAATGAAAGGTAGGCAACTAGCCTCAGCTTACTCACAAACATTTTCAGATCTAAATCACGTTCTGTTATTTAATATGATTTTTTACGGTGAAGCACAGTGAATCTGTTTTTGGCAGCAAGATAAAACTTTTTGATCACCTCTCAATTAGAGGCTACTCTTGGCACAAACACGAAAAAGAAAGGATACAAAGGAGTCATTACAGTAGCAACAACATCCTTGACTCAAAAAAGCAAAAGAAAACTGAAAGCAAATAAAGGTGGGTTGTCTCCCAAAAGCACTTTTGTTTCATGCCTTTAAGTTAGGCATAGTGATTTTTTAAGCAACTCTCAAAAAGATAATAATTGAAGCATATAAGAGAGCATCATGAAGAATATATAAAACATATTTAAGTCTAACATACTTCCTATGCATGGGAATCTTGTAAGAAAATAAATTATTGAAGCATAAAGCAACTAGCATAGGAAGGCAAAACAAGCATAACTTCAAAATATTCACCATATAGAGGGGAAACTTCTTATTATTAAGATATTTAGAACCATGTCTCCCTCTCTCATTATAAATTTCAGTGGCATCATGGATGAACTCAACAATATAACTACCACATAAGGCATTATTTCCATGATCCAAAAGCATAAAAGTGTCATTACTCTTCATATAAGCAAAATCTTTCTTATTAGGAATAGTGAGAGTAAGACTATCATAACCATCATGGTAATCATCGTATTTAGGAGGCATATCATAATCATAATAAATTTTATCCTCAATAGTAGGTGGACTGAAAATATCATATTCATCATTGTAATCATCATATATAGGAGGCATGGTATCATCAAAGTAAATTTTCTCCTCAAAAGTTGGGGGACTAAAAATATCATGTTCATCAAAACCGACCTCCCCAAGTTTAGATCTTTCCATGTCATTAGCAATATTGATATTCAAAGAAAGCATACTAATAACATCACCACCATCATGATTGTTATGCAAATAATAAAGTTCCATTGGTTTTTTAATTTTCTCTTCAAACACATCATGTCCCAAAGCAAGGTAGAGCTTATAAAGCTCTCTAATTTTGTTGTTGTTTTCCATTAAGCCTGACTAGTGAAAATAAAAACAAGAAACAAAAAGATTTAATTGCAAGATCTAGAGAAGGTACCTTCACTTACCTCACTTCCCCGGCAACGGTGCCAGAAATAGCTTGATGTCTACTACACGCTTCTATTCATGTAGACAGTGTTGGGCCTCCAAGAGCAGAGGTTTGTAGGACATCAGCAAATTTCCCTTAAGTGAGTAACCCAAGGTTTATCGAACTCAGGGAAGTGGAGGTTGAACGTACCCCTTTCAAGCAACCCTGCAATCAAGATACAAGAAGTCTCTTGTGTCCCCAACACACCTAATACACTTGTCAGATGTATAGGTGCATTAGTTCGGTGAAGAGATGGTAAAATATGGATGATAGGAGTGGCACAGCAGAGTAATATAAATCTGTAATAAAAAGTGCAGCAAGCAAACAAGTGGTAAACGTGCGCACAAATGGTATTGCAATGATGGAAACAAGGCCTAGGCTTCATACTTTCACTAGTGGCAACTCCCAACAACATTGACATAGTCTAATCACATGATATTTTCCATAAAACATGCAATGGAGACGCACTCGGAGGTCATTCCTTTGTGGTCAAGAGAGGACGAGAATTATGTAGGGCTAGAAAAGCACACCTCAAAGTTCGTAGTTCTCAATCTATGGATTTCCCAATGTCACCGCGGCCATCCAAAGAGAGTACCACAATCACCACAACATATCTACAGGATAGTCAAAGACAAGCACCAAGAGACTCTCAATCTTCAATCAACACACAAAAGAGGAAATCACTCATGAAAATATTTTTCTAATCCATGTCCAATAGACCGCTGTCACCTTGGTCTCGGGGATTATACTAGATAAATACAAGTGCGTACATCAATTCAATACATAGAGGAAGGAGAAATATCATGGGATCACCCTAGATTAACATAGCCTATGATCACAACGAAGATCACATCATGGGAGAGAGAGATAACCACATAGCTACACGTACAAGCCCTCAGCCCCGGAGAAGACTACTCACACATGGCCATGGTGAGCAAGAGATTGATGGTGGTGTTGATGGAGAGGTGCAGCCCGGAGAGGAGGAGGCGGCCGGCGGCAGCCATGGCGGCGGCGGCAGCCCTCCGGGGCGGCGGCGGCCCTCGGGGCGGCGGCGGCCCTAGGGGGCAGCGGCTCCTTGGCCCCCCTTCTTCCTTGTGGATGGTGCTGGTCCTCCCCTCCAAGAAGGCGGCTTGGGAGGAGGAAAATTCGTGGCCCTTGGTGACCTAGGTTTCCTCTCTTTATATAGACTCTCGGATTCCCGTCATCAGATTTTGGGCTTCAGTAAAACGGGCTTTTCTCGGCCGTCCGGACTCCGATTTGGACGAATTTTATATCCAGAAGCATCCTCTCGAAATTCCCCACAACTTTCGCAACTAGGCTTTTTCCGTTTGACATCGTCTTCTGGCCGGAACGTGACCATTTTCTAAAAACGTTCTCAGACAGATTTCAGGAAAGTCAGAGTCCTACTCCAATACGACTCCTTTTGCGTTTTTGTCAATTTCCAAGTAATTCCTACACAATAAAGTGTAAAACAAGAACATTGTGCACTTTTACAACCATTAGTAGGTTAGTCCAATAAATGCCTAAAAAGATAGAAAACTTTGATATAAACATGAGATAATGATGCAAAACAAGCATGTCAGAAGCAAAAATTATGGATATGTTTGGGACGTATCATACGCCAAGGCAAGTAGACCGAAATCCATCTGCATCTACTACTAATCATCCACCTTGAGATATCTATCCAGAACATCTCGCTGGTATTAAGTTGCGAGTCCCACCCAAAGTGTAAACTCAAAGCAACAAACAACTGCATTAAAAGAACTTTGCGTAAAGTAAACAATCCTTGCACCCGCAAGTACAAGCACCGTTGTTTTCCCCCTTGTGGCAACAGCACATCTCATAGACTCATGTTTCTGTCACTCAAACTAGTCATCGAGGGGCATGAACCCACAATCAAGCATAACGTTCCCTCTTGGAGTTACTACCTACTACTCGGCCAAAGCAATAAACAGCAACGGAGAACATGCAAGAATTACTCAAGAACATAAATATAAAAGAGGTGAATCAAATATATTACTCACACACAATCTGAACATAATCTCATAATCCATCGGATCCCAGCAAACTCAGCAGAGCAACAGCATAAAGATTACATATGTGCCTCGATTATGTAGGGCAGCTCACGAGGTCTAATCCATGAAGGACAAAGAGGGGAGGAGAACATCACATAGCTACTGGTCATGGACCCATGGTCCAAGGGGGACTACTCACAACTCATCCGGGAAGCGTCCATGGTGGTGGAGAAGCTCCCGGTGGTGGTTCTCCCCTCCGGCAGGGTGCCGGGAAGAGTTCTCCTGGTGCTCCCGATCTTGGAAGCGCGACGGCGGCGGAACAGAGACGAGATCGCGAAAAAGGGTTCCGTCCTCGAGGGTTTCGGGACGCGAGCAATATATATGCAAAAGGGGGCCACCAGAGGCGGAGGTGGGGCCCCAGGCGCCCCCCTGGCGCGGCCAGGGGTGGGGCCGTGCCGGGTGGCCACCTGGGCCACCCCAGGCTCCCCTCTGGCCCTGCTTTGGTTTTTCTTGAAGCTCCCGATACGCTGATTTTTCCTGTATTTTTCCCGGAATTTTTAGGGCACTTTTAATATGGGGAAACCTGAAATAGAAAAACAGCAGAAAACAGGAACTGGCACTGTGGTGCATTGAGTTAATAGGTTAGTCCAAATATGATCAAAAGTGTATGGAAGTGCATAAATATCATAGCAATATCACATAAAAGAGGCATGGAGCAAGCAGAAATTATAGATACGTTTTGGACGTATGCCAAGGGAAAACTACCGCTACACTGCATCTCAAACCTTCCACTTGGGGTAACCAACGAGGGGCGAGAAGCCATCAAGCAAAGTTTTCTGTTGCCGTTGCCGGGGACTCCACTCTTCAAGATAGGGGAGTTGCACGCTATCTTTTACCTTTGCTTTTTAGTCTTGTTAGTTTACCTTTCAGTTTTTGCTTTAGTGTCTTTTATCAAAAATCACAAAAATAGTTATCTTGCTTGCTTGCTGCTATGGGTTCCACCGAAAACACTAAATGGGAGGAGTACACCCCTTCTTCCATCACGCCAATCACCACTGTCGGGATCTACAAAAGTAATAAACCTTGTGATTATGTTAGTCTTAATGGAGAGTTATGCCCATGGCATGGTCTTCTAGGAAAAAAGTATGAGCCTCAGTTTAAAGTTGCTCCTATACTTCCCCAAACTTGGGAAGACGTTCAAACTCTTATAATAGAGAGCAATTCAAACAAAGAAGATGACACTACAATTCTGCTCAATAATGATAAAATTGATTTAGATAATTGTAGTCTCTCAGAAGTTGTCACCTTTTTACAAAGAATGGCTAGAGATCCCCACACTAGCACGCTTAATCTTGCCTTCACAGAGCATATCACTAATGCTCTCATCAAAGCTAGGGAGGAGAAACTTAGGGTAGAAGCCTCCATACCTAGAAAGCTAGAAGATGGTTGGGATCCTATGATTAAAATTAAGTTGAATAACTTCTCTTGTTATGCTTTATGTGATGTTGGAGCTAGTACCTCCGTTATGCCCAAAAGAATATATGATATGCTTAAATTGAAACCTTTTGATTCTTGTTCTTTTGGTGTTCGTCTTGTTGATTCTTCCGTAAAGAAACCCTTGGAGAGGATCGACGATGTTCTTATCATTGTCAATGACAATTATGTTCCCGTTGATTTTACTATTATGGATATTGAATGTGAACCTTCTTGTCCAATTATTTTGGGACGTCCTTTTCTTCGCATCGTTGGTGCCATCATTGACATGAAAGAGGGGAATATAAGATTTCAATTTCCTCTCAAGAAAGGGATGGAACACTTCCCTAGAAAGAAGATTAAGTTACCTTTTGAGTCCGTTATACGGGCTAGCTATTCTGTTACTCTTGATAAAACTTGATCTCTTTGCATTATGCCTAGCTTAAAGGCATAAAAGAAAGCGCTTTTGGGAGGCAGCCCACAATGAATAAAATTTTATTTTGCTTTTGTTGTGTCTTGATGTTTGTTACTACAGTAGCATCATCATTGTATCTTTACTTTTCCGCTTTGTGCCAAGTTTAGCCTCTGATTGCAAGAAAGTTCAAAAGTTGTGACGTGCTGTCCAGGAAACAGATTTTGTCCTTGGACAGAAAAATTCGTATAAAATCACCAGATCATCTTTTTGGTCTGAATGTTTTCGACAGCGTGCTCTATACAATTGGCTTTAGGGTGTCTGTTCTGAGTTTTTTTATTTGAGTTGCAGAAGTGCCCCGAAAAAATTATTTACTACCTGCTGGTCTGTTTTTCACAGATTCTGTCCTGTTTTGCCTTTCCTTCGTTTTGCAAACCTTGAGCTTGCTTTTTCTTTGCAAAAACCTTTTGGCAATCTTGAGAAACAGTAGACCTTCAAGAATATCCTTATTTCCAGCAAGGAAAAATTATTTTATTAAGGGTACTAACCTCGCTAATCAGATTATGATGAGTTATGTATGAAGGGAGTTTTCAAGTGTGCGAGGGAAGATGATAAAAAGATTCAGGAGTGTCAAACGCTCAAGCTTGGGGATGCCCCCATGCACCCCCAAGAAATATTCAAGAAGACTCAAGCGTCTAAGCTTGGGGATGCCCCCGTGCATCCCCTTCTCCATCAACAATTATCAGTTCGTCTTCCGTTCCACTATATTTTTATCACTTCATGTGTTATGTGCTATGCTTGGAGCGTCTTGCTTTTAGTTTCCTTTTTAGTTTTCTTTAGCTTTGCTTGCTGTTCATAACGAGTTGGAACTCAGCTTTGTTTGTGTGGGAGAGAAACACGCTCCACTTCAACCTAGAACATAACATGGAATTTTCATGTCTATCTTTGATGTGTGTGTTCTTTGTCTTTCAATAGCTACTATCATGTTCAGCTCTTAGTTTTCATGCTTTACTTTTTGAAGAGCTTTTGTTTAGTTGGTCGCTTGAACTCTCTTGAGTTATCATGCTTATCTTGTTAAGAGAGTTGGCTTCTGTTGCACTGGTTGATATGTCTATGATAAAAATGCTATGTGCATAATGGTGCTTAGTAGTTCATGTTTTCTTATGGTTAGTTTCAAATAGCTGGGGGGTTCTTAATGTGTTATTGAAGTACCAACATGATTTGTTTGCCTATGATGTGGTATGGTTTAGTGGTATCTTCCTCCAAGAATTTATTTTGATTGACTTGGCGTATGCTCACGCATATTTAAGACTGTAAAGAAAGTCTATCAAGCCTTGATGATCTTTAATTTCTGAGTAGCGATATAACTTCCATGCCCTATTCAATGTTGCTTTGTCACTCTGCATGATTATGACCGTCGTTGCTCTTTTAGTTGGTCGCTCCCGGTCTTTTGCTAACCTTCGCCTGTACTAAGCGGACTGACTGCTTGTGCATCCAAAATCCTTTAAACCAGTTATGCCATATGAGTCCACCATACCTTCCTATACATGGTATTTACCTGCCATTCCTAACGAAGACTTTCATGTACCATCTCGAAATTATTCAAAAAAGGCATTTCTCTTTTGTGCCTCTGTTTTAGCTCATGAGGAAGTAGTAGTTGATTCATGATCTTTTTAAGTTGGACAAGCTTCACCCCGGGATTGCATGTCTAATGTGCAAACCCATAATACGAGAAGGAACTGGCAAGGAGTGCGCCCGGCTCATTAAAAAATTATACAACAAACAAACCCTCCTTCACGCTTTGTTCATGAGAAATCAGGAAACTTTGGCAGTGATAAACAAAGGAGATTAAGAGGATGTGATCGTCCTCATGCGGGAGCCGTTCCTCGAAACTTTTCCAGCTCAAGAAGTGATTGACTTATCTGCTAGCATTCGTTGACGAAATATGCATATTCTAAAAAAATAACTATTACCTCTGTTTTTAAAACCAAGAGCTCTGGTACATGTTTAGTTTTTGTTTCTGACCACGGGTTTTCAACCTTGCCAACAAAAGCCACGGTTCGGGAGTCTCCGCCTTCTTTCTTTAAAGCACCAACTATTGAGAGCATGATTGTCATTCTGAGTGTAATGTGCATTGTCCCAAAGTACCATTGTCTTCTGCATGACTATGATATCGTTTATTCTGAAATCATTGTATCTAGTCGTCACTTAAACTTTGGAGGTGCCCCTGTATTTATGTTTTGCTTCACTAAAGGGGGCAAGCGAGATATCACTTTGTCATGTTTGCACACCATGCTCACTACAAATCTATTGAGTGTTTCAGTATCATATTGAAAAACTTTCAGTTCTTTGTGATATTTTCATGAGGCAACTTAACTACTACAGATTCATTGTCTCAGTAAGCACTTGTCATGTGACTATGAAAAGTTCTTATATGGTTAATAGCATGTCACCACAGAAATTATGCTTGTTATCACTTACCTACTCGAGGACGAGCAGGAATTAAGCTTGGGGATGTTGATACGTCCAAAACGTATCTATAATTTCTGCATGCTCCATGCCTCTTTTGTGTGATATTGCTATGATATTTATGCACTTCCATACACTTTTGATCATATTTGGACTAACCTATTAACTCAGTGCACCACAGTGCCACTTCCTGTTTTCTGTTGTTTTTCTATTTCAGGTTTCCCCCATATTAAAAGTGCCCTAAAAATTCTGGGAAAAATACAGGAAAAATCAGCGTATCGGGAGCTTCAAGAAAAATCAAAGCAGGGCCAGAGGGGAGCCTGGGGTGCATTAAAAGAACTTTGCGTAAAGTAAACAATCCTTGCACCCGCGAGTACAAGCACCGTTGTTTTCCCCCTTGTGGCAACAGCACATCCCCTAGACTCATGTTTCTGTCACTCAAGCTAGTCATCGAGGGGCATGAACCCACAATCAAGCATAACGTTCCCTCTTGGAGTTACTACCTATTACTTGGCCAAACCAATAAACAACAACGGAGAACATGCAAGAATTACTCAAGAACATAAATATAAAAGAGGTAAATCAAATATATTACTCACACACAATCTGAACATAATCTCATAATCCATCGGATCCCAGCAAACTCATCATAGCAACAGCATAAGGATTACATATGTGCCTCGATCATGTAGGGCAGCTCACGAGGTCTAATCGGTGAAGAACAAAGAGGGGAGGAGAACATCACATAGCTACTGGTCATGGACCCATGGTCCAAGGGAGACTACTCACAACTCATCCGGGAGGCGTCCATGGTGGTGGAGAGGCTCCCGGTGGTGATCCTCCCCTCCGGCAGGGTGCCGGGAAGAGTTCTCCTGGTGCTCCCGATCGTGGAAGCGCGGCGGCGGCGGAACATAGTTGAGATCGCGAAAAAGGGTTTCGTCCTCGAGGGTTTCGGGACGCGGTGTAAATATATGCCAAAGGGGGCATCAGAGGAGGCCAGGGGGGCCCAGGCGCCCTGGCAGCGCGGTCAGGAGGGGGGCGCGCCCTCTGGCCGCCTGGAGCCCTGGTGGCCCCCCTCCGGCCCTACTTTGGCCGCATGGAAGCTTCCGGAACGCTGTTTTTTTATATATTTTTCCCGGAATTTTTCTGGCAGTACGTAATGGGAAAACCTAAAATACAAAAACAGCAGAAAACAGAAACTGGCACTGGGGTGCACTGAGTTAATAGGTTAGTCCAAATATGATCAAAAGTGTATGGAAGTGCATAAATATCATAGCAATATCACACAAAAGAGGCATGGAGCAAGCAGAAATTATAGATACATTTTGGACGTATCAACGTATCAGTTGCCACCATCAATTGTACGCTCATCTCATCATTTAGCCCTTCCATAAACCTCTCCTGCTTAGCGGCATCTGTGGCCACATCATCTGGGGCATAACAAGATAGGGTACTAAACTCATCTACGTACTGAGCCACAGTACGATTTCCTTGGCGCAAGTTGCGAAACTCCCGCTTCTTCATGCTCATAGCTCCAGTTGAGACATGGGCAGTGCGAAAAGGCTGAAATTGCTCCCAAGTGACATTGGCTATAGGAAAAGTGGTTGTGTAATTCTCCCACCATGCTGCGGCTGGTCCAGACAACTAATGTGCGGCAAATCGCACCTTCTCAGCATCCGAGCAATTGGCGGTGGTCAAATCCCTTCCAATCTTGTGCAGCCAGTCATCAGCAACTATTGTTTCAATGCAGCCAGTCTTGGAGGTATCTGATGGGTGTAGAGGGAAGAGATTAGAATAGAAAATGAGGTCTAAGGGAAAATCACTACCCATATTGTAATGCCCCGGATGTAATACTTTCCCTTTTGGGCATATAATATATCTCCGGCTTCATCTATTTCCATTCCGGGTTCTTTGTCTTTCGGGTTTTTCGTCGTTTTGTTGTTGTGTGTGTGTGTGTGTGGCATTCATTCATATCATGTAGACATGTGCATCGCATTGCATTTGTGTTGTCGGTTGCATCCGGTTCCACGTGTTTCTTCCCGTTGTCCGTTTCGCGTTCCGGGGCTCCCTCACGTGTCCGTGACATCCCGTAGGCCTACTTTGTTGTTTGGGCGTGTAACGTTACCGGTGTGCCGCGAGGTTGTTGTCTGTGTTGGTGTTTTGTTGTGTGCAACCCGCCTCTCAAATCTTGTCGCGTTTGGACTCCGTTGGCTATCCCATCCGTTGTTCGTGTGGGTCCGAAGTGCTTTCACTTTGTGTCCCGGAAACACCCCTACTGCGGTCTTTTATCTCTCCTAGGCCCTTCTAAACTACCCCCGCGATCGGATCCGTCGGATCTCGATCGGAGGGCTCCTAAACACCCCCAAATCCCCTAACCCTAGCTACCTGCTATATAATAGACCCTAGTCTATTGGGTATCTAGCTTCTTCCTCCTCCTTCCCTAAAATTCTGGATCTAGCCCCCTTCCCACTGCCACTTGGCAGCCTCCACCGAAAATTTCGCACCGGCCTCTGCAGCCTCGAGGGCGCCGCCGCGTCGTTCGCCTGGAGTCTTCCTCGATCTGTTTCAGATCGGGTCAACGATCGAGCGCTAGATCAGCACCGCACCAGGAGCTCCGATCGGGCCAGATCGGTTGCCCCAGCCGACCGCTTCGCCCCCTTGGGCCATCGCCGCGCCAGGTCCCCACTTCACCGCCGCCATCCCTCAGCCCAGGGACCACATCCCCGCAGTGGCCCGTCTCCACTCCCACCAATCGAGCCGCAGCCGCCGCCTGGCCCGTCTCTGTGAGCCGCCTGGGCCGCCGCGCCGATCCTCCGGCCCAGTCCCCGTTCCTCCGCTTCGCTACAGCACCGCCGTGGCCAGGCTAGCTGGGCCGCCTCCGCTCGCCTCACCGCAGCGGGCCGCCGCCTCCTGCGCCGCCCCGGCCCATCCGGGCGCCTCAACAGCGCCACCGCCTCCCCGCGGATCGTGGGCGGCCGCACCGCCAGGGCCCAACCGCCGCCTCTCCGGGCCTCTTCTCGCCGGGCCGTGTTTTCCTCCTGCAGATCTGGACCTGAGGAGGTTGCTCCTTTTTTTCCCTAAGTCCCTGTTTTGTTAATCTGTGATGCTATTTTCAAACATGCATATCTTTTTGTCTGTTGCCCCGATTCGCGCGTATAATATGTCCAGACGTTCGTGGAGACTTGCTCTACGTTTTATCTGTTCTTGTCATGCATGTTGGAGATCATCTAGGTGCTTGTTTTGCTGTTGCAAGAGTGCATCATGATATAAACTGCTGCTATGTGTTGTTTTTTATGTCATCTTTGCCATGTGATATCTTTTAGCTCGTTTGTCCGAATGATGCAAATGACATGTCCACGTGTTCGTCTTGCCATGCTCTACGTGTTGCTTGTGATAGGTTGCATGTTAGATTTATTATTGCCTTGTTATCATCGTTGCAAAGTGCCATGTGGCTGTGATGTGTTTTCACTTGTTATGAAATGCCATCTTGTTGAGCTCGTTGCAATCGTTGTGTTCACCTCAATGGTGCATGCTTGTGTGTTTCGGGATCACCTTCATGTGCACTTTGATGAGGTGCTTACCTTTTGCCATGTTTAGTTTCGAGGTGACTTAAACATGATCTTTTATATGCCATGATGATATTGCTGTTTTAGGACTTAGTGGATTTTCACTAAGTCTGAAATCTGTAACGTTCCGATGCCATGTTCGTGTGATGTTCTAGGACAAAGCATGATAGTTTTGGAGTGGATCTTGATTGTTCCTTGTAGTATATATTGTTGTCTTTCCATTCATGTCCTCACATGTCTTTTTAAGTGGCTGTAGCATGTTTATCTTTTGCTCCAAAGTTTCAATAAAATTCTGCTGCCAGAATTTTATTGTCAAGTTCCATATGTCCAAGATCATTGCTATTGATCCGTGACTCCGTTGGGGGTGCACCTTTGGACTTAGTTGCTGTAGTATATGTCTAGTTTGTGTTCATGTCCTTTGCCATGTTGTTTGAGTGCTGTAGCTTAATTATTTTGTGCTCCGAAGTTGCTATGTTGCTGTAATTTTCAGCTTTCGCTCATTTCTTGTTTCGGGCATAACTTTTAGCCCGTAACTCCGATTTCAGCGAATATTATATCAAACTTGATTGATTTTCTGTGTAGTTTAATAATATCAGATTGTTATCATGTTTTGAGGTGATTTGCTTGAGTGACATTTTCCGTGCTCCGTGTGCATCCTTAGTGCATCCATCATGCATTCATCTTTTCCGAGTGCGCATTGCATCTTGTTGATTGGTGCTTGGTGTGATTATTTTGTTTAGAGCCGGAAGCAGAGTCTGAGTTCGAGTACGAGCACAAGGTTTCCAACGAGGTTGAGCACGAGGACCCTTCTTACGATCCGAACGACTTCTCTTCAGGCAAGATGACCGAACCCCGATAACATTACTATCTTTGCCTATTGCTAGTAGTATCGATCTATAGTATTGCCTCGATGCCCATGATCTTCTTGTCAGCCTCCTACTTGTAACCAATTGCCATGTTTAACCAACCTACCTATGCAAACCGTTGCTTGGCTAAGTACGCTTCGCTCAGCCCTTCTTATAGCATTGTTAGTTGCAGGTGAAGATCGAAGATGCTTGCTTCATGTTGAAGTTTGGTTGGGTTATATCACACTATATAATTGCTTAAATGAAATCATCTATATATTGGCAAGGGTGGAAGGCTAAGCCTTTTGCTTGGTGTTTTGTTCCACTCATGCCGTTAGGAACCGTATAAACCGGTGTTATGTTCCTTGATTATGCGTTCCTAACACGGTTGGGGTGTATGGGACCCCCTCGATAAACCGCTAAGTGCTAAGTCTTTTCCAGCAAGTCCCAACATTGGTACTATTTGCCTAATAACAAACTAAACTTGCATAGGGAGTAATTAACCCTCTTTCTTAATCAACAACCCCGGGCCAGTGCTCCACATGAGTGTTGGTCCGAAACGGGGAGCCTGCGGGGCCACCTCGAGGAAACTCAAGGTCTGGTAAAAACCCGTAGCTTAGCTCAAGATACGCGCGGCTACTATCAGGGTGTCGACACGCCGGGAGGATTTGCTGGATTAGCCTTACCTTAGCTCGGTATATCTTGAGCACGGGATTCCGAGAATACTCGGGTCTTCCCACTTTGGAGTTGCGACTCCGCGGATCGTGGGCTTGTAATGGGTCAAGTTGGAACACCCCTGCAGGGTTTGAACTTTCGAAAGCCGTGCCCGCGGTTATGTGGCAGATGGGAGCTTGTTAATTCCAGTTGTAGATAACTTGACACAATGTTACTAATACACTACCAGCGTGTGTTCCGTGACCATCAATTTCCGAATAGGGATTCGGGAGTTGAACACGGAGGGGTTATGTTTGCTGAGCTTGTAGCTAGGATCACTTCGTGATCACTTCTCGCCGAGGCTTTCTCTTCTCGCTCTCACTCACGTAAGCTAGATGCTAGTTGCTGCTGCAGACACTTATTATTTTCTTCAGCCTTATCCTCACCCAAAGGCTTAAATAGTCTTGTTACCCGGAGACGGGATTGCTGAGTCCTCTGTGGCTCACAGTTACTTCACACACCAGATGCAGGTCCAGCTGTGAGCATTCCAGGTGATGGCATCGAGCTGGATTGGGAGTACGACGAGGAGCGTAGTCGGTACTATGTGCGATATCCGGATGATCAGTAGTGGAGACTCCTACTAGGATTCGATCCGCCTATGGATGTTATTTAAGTTTGGTATCTTGCATTTGGATTTTGCCCTTAGAGGGTTGTGATGTTCTTAATGTATGATGATTGAGACTTGAATTGTAATTCTGTGATGTGGCGAGTGTAAGCCAACTATTTTCTGTTTACAATCCCCTCTTTTACATGAGATGTGCAAAGATTACCGAACTTGAGATCATTCTAGGATGGATTTATGCCTTTAAGTCGTGCCTCGACACGTAGGAGGTATAACTTCATCCTGGGCATTACAAGTTGGTATCAGAGCCTTCTCCGACCTAGGAGCCCCCACTGTTTGATCGAATCGTTGACGGTCGAGTCTAGGCACACACTGAAAACTTTTTGAGTCCTATATTATACCGGAGAGTAGGATTTCTTTGCTTCTCATCCCCTTTCTCTCTGGTGAGGACTCCTGACGACTACTCTTGTCTCTCCTATCTTCAAAAATTGCACAATTTTTTTTTAGGAATCCCGCGAGTATTCTGGGATTGTTTCGATGTTCTCGTGACAAGGATATTGTTCTCGATGCCTCCTGTTACCGAGGAGTTGAGCTTCGGGGTATTGTTGTCACAAGCATATCGCGGCAGTACTAAATACTTAAGACGGCCGACATCGAAAATCTCTCCTATACGGCCAGTGGCAAGATAACCCCGACATCACCCAGTACTGGGGAGGTAGTTCGGGAGTATTGCCATAGCTTGTTATAGTGGATGCTTTTCGAAGGTCCGAGGTACACAGTTTCCGAGAAAGACTGGTTATGTGTTGAAGGATGGATACACCTGGATGTAGGTTTAGAGTTGATTGCGCGGTGCTTCCCGTGTATCCCCAACACCTGATTGCATAACTGGAATCTTTCGGAAATTTATAGGTGGGTTTTATCCAGTAGATCGTAGGCATTCTTCCAGCGAATGCAGGTTAGTGAGTTCAGGGTTCTACATTGAGTGAAGTGGTTATATGACCGATGTTACTATCAGGATTTGCATCTTAAAGGGTCCTTGGCTATGCTGATCCGGGGATTGCAAAACCTTTTCGTAACGCGTTCATATGCTTTCAGCACAAAGATGTTAGAACGAAACTCCTCTCTTGTGTTTGTTCCCGTCTGTACCTTGTTGTTTTCTTATTTTATCCTTTTGTCCCCTATGTGGCTTCTCGTGAAGACTGATGTTATCATTTAACTAAGAATTTCATTCGTTCCTCTTGTTCGGATGATTTCATTCGTTCTTATTGTTCGAATGATTATTGTGAAGACTTGCTGCAATTCATTCCATTGATTCAGCTTATACCATTTGTCAATCAATTGCTGATTTGTGGTCGTCTCTTTTAGGATGGCTCCGAAAAGGGTTCCCAACGCTAACCCAGAGGTGGAAGAGGTCCCAGATCATCCTCCTTCCCCTCCTCCTCCGCCTGAGGCTTGGAGAGCAATTATGCAGACTACAGTTCAGAATACTCAGTTGATGATGCAGCAGATGCAAGCTATGCAAGCTAATCAGGGTGTTCCAGGGAACCAAGGCAACTTCTTCAACCAGCCGCACCATGCTACTCTTAACCAGTTCTTGGCTAACAATCCTAAAGCTTTCAGTTACTGTGTCGACCCTCTTGATGCTAAAGATTGGTTAACCGATATCAAGAAGCATTTTGAGTGTAGTAACGTGAAGGAAGATGACTATGTGAAGTTTGCAGCCTTCCAACTGAAAGATCAAGCAGCTGACTGGTGGCAGCAATACAAAGACTCCAGGCCGGGTCAAGTGATCTCTTGGGAGAATTTCTGCAAGGATTTCCGTTCGCACCACATTCCAACAAGTGTCATCGAGGGTATGTGTGAGCAATTCCGCAACCTGAAGCAGGGCTCCATGTCAGTCTATCAGTATAATGTCAAGTTCCAAAACCTCGCTCGCTATGCTAAGCAAGACATTCCTGATGCCAAGAGCAAAATCTACCAGTTCCGTGGAGGTCTCAAAGATGAACTTCAGCTTGCTCTCACTTTGTTCGAGCCCGATGAATTCAACAAGTTCTATAACATGGCTTTGAAACAAGAAGCAGCTCAGCTTAAGATGGAGGCTTCTAAGAAGAGAATTCAAGATGCCGTTCACTCTTCCTCATCGTCTCAGTTGGTCTCGAAGCATCAGAAATTCTGGCTTCCTCCTCCTCCAGTGATTCGAGCTCCATACAACAACTCCAACAACTCCAACAACAAGAACTCTAGTGGTCGTGGTTTCTCCCCCCCACCCAACCCGAGCAACCAGTCGAAGAAGCAGTTTCAGTCTCAAGGCTCCAAGTCAAGTGGTTCTCATTTCCGTCCTCTCTCAGAAGTGACTTGCAACAAATGCACTCAGAAAGGTCACTATGCCAACAGATGTCCGAATCCGAAGCGTCTTCCACCTCCTCCACCTGTGAGTTCAGCTATTGTCAGGCATGATCCAAAGGCAGCAAGGGTCAATCTGATGAATGCAGCGCAAGCGGAGAATGCTTCTGATGTCATTTTGGGTAACCTTCCAGTTAACTCTATCCCTGCTAAAGTTTTATTTGATTCGGGTGCTTCATGCTCTTTCATGTCTCAACCATTTGCATCCAAGAATAATGTTAACATCCAAAGTCTGCCTCAGAAGTTGCAAGTTATTTCTCCGGGGAGACGTATGTCTTCCAACATATATGCTCCGGATGTTTCTATTCGCATGGGTGATTATCGATTTTTGGCTTCTCCGGTGATTCTTGGTAATTCTCACATCGACCTCATCCTCGAAATGGATTGGCTTTCTCAGCACGATGCTCACATTGATTGTGCTCAGAAGGAAGTCAAGATGACTCATTCTGATGAAGATGTGATTATCTTTGCCTCAAGGGATAACACTATCCGGCTTTTCTCTCTCAATGATAAAGGCGAAATTAATGCCATGTCTCAAATTCCGGTGGTGAACGAATATCAAGACGTCTTTCCTGAAGAACTTCCAGGCATGCCTCCACACCGCCAGGTGGAATTCGTAATTGAACTCGAGCCAGGTACTGAGCCAGCATGCCGGCGTCCGTACAAGCTCTCTCCGGATGAATTGAAGGAATTGAAGAAGCAGCTTGATAAGCAGGAGAGTATGGGTCTCATTAGGCCTAGTACATCTCCATGGGGCTGTGGTGTCTTATTTGTCAAGAAGAAAGATGGCACGGAGCGTCTGTGTGTTGACTACCGGCCATTGAACAAGAAGACAATTAAGAACAAATATCCGCTCCCCAACATCAACGAACTCTTCGAGCAGCTCAAAGGAGCTAAAGTGTTCTCTAAGCTTGACCTCCGAATGGGCTATCATCAAATTCGCATTCGCGAGGAAGACATTCCCAAGACGGCCTTCAGAACGAGCTACCGTTCATATGAGTATACCGTCATGTCCTTCGGTCTCGCCAATGCTCCTCCTACCTTTTCAAGGATGATGCATTACATCTTCAACCCCTATACTGGCGAGTTTGTGCTTGTGTATCTGGATGATATTCTGGTGTTTTCCAAGAATGAAGAAGATCACGAAAAGCACTTACGTCTGGTTCTTGATCGACTCCGAGAGCATAAATTCTATGCCAAGTTCTCCAAGTGCGAGTTTTGGCTCGATAAGGTTTTGTACCTGGGCCACATCATCTCAGCTGACGGTATTGCGGTTAATCCCGAGAAAGTTGAAGCAATTGTCAACTGGGAAGCTCCTCAGAACGTCAAGCAGCTCCGCAGTTTTCTGGGTCTTGCCAGCTATTGCAGAAGGTTTGTTGAGAACTTCTCCAAGATTGCCAAGCCTCTTTCCAACTTGCTTCAGAAGAATGTCAAATACTTTTGGTCTCCAGAGTGTGAAGTGGCATTCAAAACCCTCAAAGAGAAGCTTGTCTCTGCTCCAGTTCTGACTCCTCCGGATGAATCCAAGTCCTATGAAGTACTCTGTGATGCTTCTCTTCAAGGTCTTGGTGGTGTGCTTATGCAAGATAAGAGAATTGTGGCATACACTTCTCGTCAGCTAAAGCCAAGTGAGAAGAACTATCCCACACATGATCTCGAGCTAGCAGCTGTGGTACATGCTCTGATTACGTGGAGACATCTGTTGTTGGGCAGAAAGGTCGACATCTTCACTGATCACAAGAGCTTGAAGTACATCTTCACATAGCCGCATCTGAACCTCCGTCAGACTCGTTGGGTTGAAATGATCCAAGAGTACAATCCCAGCATTGAATACACTCCTGGCAAGGCGAATGTGATTGCAGATGCTTTGAGCAGAAAGGCATATTGCAACAGCCTTCTTATCAAGCCGTACCAGCCTGAGCTTTGTGAAGCATTCAGGAAACTCAACCTTCAAGTTGTTCCGCAGGGTTTTCTTGCAAATCTCCAAATTGCTCCTACCTTGGAAGATCAAGTCCGTGAGGCCCAGCTCAGTGATACCATGGTGAAGAAAGTGAAACATGGCATTGCAAAGGGCACTCCAAAATACAAGTGCTTCCGTGTTGACGAGAGAGATACCTTGTTCTTCGAGGACAGACTCGTTATTCCCAAAGGTGATCTCAGGAAGCTCATAATGGAAGAAGCTCATGATTCTCTCCTTTCCATTCATCCTGGCAGTTCCAAGATGTATCAAGACCTCAAGCAGTCTTACTGGTGGACACGCATGAAAAGGGAAATTGCCCAATTCGTGAATGAATGTGATGTATGCAGAAGAGTGAAAGCAGAACATCAACGTCCAGCCGGTCTTCTCCAACCTCTTCCTATTCCCGAGTGGAAGTTCGACCACATTGAAATGGACTTCGTCACTGGCTTTCCTAAATCCAAGCGAGGAAATGATGCTATCTTTGTGGTGATTGACAAGCTTACCAAAGTCGCTCACTTTCTTCCAGTCAAAGAATCAATAAGTGCAGCTCAACTTGCAGAGCTGTACACTTCCAGAATTGTGTCCCTACATGGCATTCCTCAAGTTATATCCTCAGACCGTGGAAGCTTGTTCACATCAAGGTTCTGGGACTCCTTTCAGTCCGCCATGGGCACGAAGATCAGGTTCAGCACTGCTTTTCACCCTCAGTGGTCAAGTCGAGCGCGTGAATCAGATTCTAGAAGACATGCTCAGAGCCTGTGTCATCTCCTTTGGCATGAAATGGGAAGACTGCCTTTCATTTGCCGAGTTCTCTTACAACAACAGCTTTCAAGCAAGTGCAGGCAAAGCACCGTTTGAAATTCTCTATGGCAGAAAGTGTCGTACCCCTCTCAACTGGTCTGAAACAGGCGAACGCCAACTTCTTGGCAATGACTTGATATCTGAAGCCGAAGAAATGTGCAAAGTCATACGTGAGAATCTCAAGGCCGCTCAGTCGCGTCAGAAGAGCTACTATGACGGCAAGCATCGTGATTTGGCATTCAACATCGATGATCATGTCTATCTCCGAGTTTCTCCGATGAAAGGCACCCAAAGGTTCGGTATCAAAGGAAAACTTGCTCCTAGATACGTCGGGCCTTTCAAGATTCTTGGCAAAAGAGGCGATCTAGCCTATCAACTTGAGCTCCCTTCAAACTTCGCAAATGTTCATGATGTCTTCCATGTGTCTCAAGTTCGCAAATGCTTCAAGGCACCTGAGCGCATGATTCCGTTTGAGGAGATTGATCTTCAACAAGACCTGTCCTACCGAGAGCATCCAGTTGCCATTCTCGAAGAAACCGAGCGCAAAACCCGCAACAAGTCCATCAAATTTCTGAAAGTCAAGTGGTCACATCACACCGACCGACAAGCTACCTGGGAACGAGAAGATCATCTTCGTTCCGAGTACCCTTCCTTTTTCCAGTCCTAGATCTCGGGACGAGATCTTTTTGTAGTAGAGGAGAGTTTGTAATGCCCCGGATGTAATACTTTCCCTTTTGGGCATATAATATATCTCCGGCTTCATCTATTTCCATTCCGGGTTCTTTGTCTTTCGGGTTTTTCGTCGTTTTGTTGTGTGTGTGTGTGGCATTCATTCATATCATGTAGACATGTGCATCGCATTGCATTTGTGTTGTCGGTTGCATCCGGTTCCACGTGTTTCTTCCCGTTGTCCGTTTCGCGTTCCGGGGCTCCCTCACGTGTCCGTGACGTCCCGTAGGCCAACTTTGTTGTTTGGGCGTGTAACGTTACCGGTGTGCCGCGAGGTTGTTGTCTGTGTTGGTGTTTTGTTGTGTGCAACCCGCCTCTCAAATCTCGTCGCGTTTGGACTCCGTTGGCTATCCCATCCGTTGTTCGTGTGGGTCCGAAGTGCCTTCACTTTGTGTCCCGGAAACACCCCTACTGCGGTCTTTTATCTCTCCTAGGCCCTTCTAAACTACCCCCGCGATCGGATCCATCGGATCTCGATCGGAGGGCTCCTAAACACCCCCAAATCCCCTAACCCTAGCTACCTGCTATATAATAGACCCTAGTCTATTGGGCATGTAGCTTCTTCCTCCTCCTTCCCTAAAATTCTGGATCTAGCCCCCTTCCCACTGCCACTTGGCAGCCTCCACCGAAAATTTCGCACCGGCCTCTGCAGCCTCGAGGGCGCCGCCGCGTCGTTCGCCTGGAGTCTTCCTCGATCTGTTTCAGATCGGGTCAACGATCGAGCGCCAGATCCGCACCGCACCAGGCGCTCCGATCGGGCCAGATCGGTCGCCCCAGCCGACCGCTTCGCCCCCTTGGGCCATCGCCACGCCAGGTCCCCACTTCACCGCCGCCATCCCTCAGCCCAGGGACCACATCCCCGCAGTGGCCCGTCTCCACTCCCACCAATCGAGCCGCAGCCGCCGCCTGGCCCGTCTCCGCGAGCCGCCTGGGCCGCCGCGCCGATCCTCCGGCCCAGTCCCCGTTCCTCCGCTTCGCTACCGCACCGTCGTGGCCAGGCCAGCTGGGCCGCCTCCGCTCGCCTCACCGCAGCGGGCCGCCGCCTCCTACGCCGCCCCGGCCCATCCGGGCGCCTCAACAGCGCCACCGCCTCCCCGCGGATCATGGGCCGCCGCACCGCCAGGGCCCAACCGCCGCCTCTCCGGGCCTCTTCTCGCCGGGCCGTGTTTTCCTCCTGCAGATCTGGACCTGAGGAGGTTGCTCCTTTTTTTCCCGAAGTCCCTGTTTTGTTAATCTGTGATGCTATTTTCAAACATGCATATATTTTTGTCTGTTGCCCCGATTCGCGCGTATAATACGTCCAGACGTTCGTGGAGACTTGCTCTACGTTTTATCTGTTCTTGTCATGCATGTTGGAGATCATCTAGGTGCCTGTTTTGCTGTTACAAGAGTGCATCATGATATAAACTGCTGCTATGTGTTGTTTTTTATGTCATCTTTGCCATGTGATATCTTTTAGCTCGTTTGTCCGAATGATGCAAATGACATGTCCACGTGTTCGTCTTGCCATGCTCTACGTGTTGCTTGTGATAGGTTGCATGTTAGATTTATTATTGCCTTGTTATCATCCTTACAAAGTGCCATGTGGCTGTGATGTGTTTTCACTTGTTATGAAATGCCATCTTGTTGAGCTCGTTGCAATCGTTGTGTTCACCTCAATGGTGCATGCTTGTGTGTTTTGGGATCACCTTCATGTGCACTTTGATGAGGTGCTTACCTTTTGCCATGTTTAGTTTCGAGGTGACTTAAACATGCTATTTTATATGCCATGATGATATTGCTGTTTTAGGACTTAGTGGATTTTCACTAAGTCTGAAATCTGTAACGTTCCGATGCCATGTTCATGTGATGTTCTAGGACAAAGCATGATAATTTTGGAGTGGATCTTGATTGTTCCTTGTAGTATATATTGTTGTCTTTCCATTCATGTCCTCACATGTCTTTTTAAGTGGCTGTAGCATGTTTATCTTTTGCTCCAAAGTTTCAATAAAATTCTGCTGCCAGAATTTTATTGTCAAGTTCCATATGTCCAAGATCATTGCTATTGATCCGTGACTCCGTTGGGGGTGCACCTTTGGACTTAGTTGCTGTAGTATATGTCTAGTTTGTGTTCATGTCCTTTGCCATGTTGTTTGAGTGCTGTAGCTTAATTATTTTGTGCTCCGAAGTTGCTATGTTGCTGTAATTTTCAGCTTTCGCTCATTTCTTGTTTCGGGCATAACTTTTAGCCCGTAACTCCGATTTCAGCGAATCTTATATCAAACTTGATTGATTTTCTGTGTAGTTTAATAATATCAGATTGTTATCATGTTTTGAGGTGATTTGCTTGAGTGATATTTTCCGTGCTCCGTGTGCATCCTTAGTGCATCCATCATGCATTCATCTTTTCCGAGTGCGCATTGCATCTTGTTGATTGGTGCTTGGTGTGATTGTTTTGTTTAGAGCCGGAAGCAGAGTCTGAGTTCGAGTACGAGCACGAGGTTTCCAACAAGGTTGAGCACGAGGACCCTTCTTACGATCCGAACGACTTCTCTTCAGGCAAGATGTCCGAACCCCGATAACATTACTATCTTTGCCTATTGCTAGTAGTCTCGATCTATAGTATTGCCTCGATGCCCATGATCTTCTTGTCAGCCTCCTACTTGTAACCAATTGCCATGTTTAACCAATCTACCTATGCAAACCGTTGCTTGGCTAAGTACGCTTCGCTCAGCCCTTCTTATAGCATTGTTAGTTGCAGGTGAAGATCGAAGATGCTTGCTTCATGTTGAAGTTTGGTTGGGTTATATCACACTATATAATTGCTTAAATGAAATCATCTATATATTGGCAAGGGTGGAAGGCTAAGCCTTTTGCTTGGTGTTTTGTTCCACTCATGCCGTTAGGAACCGTATAAACCGGTGTTATGTTCCTTGATTATGCGTTCCTAACACGGTTGGGGTGTATGGGACCCCCTCGATAAACCGCTAAGTGCTAAGTCTTTTCCAGCAAGTCCCAACATTGGTACTATTTGCCTAATAACAAACTAAACTTGCATAGGGAGTAATTAACCCTCTTTCTTAATCAACAACCCCGGGCCAGTGCTCCACATGAGTGTTGGTCCGAAATGGGGAGCCTGCGGGGCCACCTCGAGGAAACTCAAGGTCTGGTAAAAACCCGTAGCTTCACCCATCCGGTCGTGTCCTGAGACTTAGATACGCGCGGCTACTATCAGGGTGTCGACACGCCGGGAGGATTTGCTGGATTAGCCTTACCTTAGCTCGGTATATCTTGAGCACGGGATTCCGAGAATACTCGGGTCTTCCCACTTTGGAGTTGCGACTCCGCGGATCGTGGGCTTGTAATGGGTCAAGTTGGAACACCCCTGCAGGGTTTGAACTTTCGAAAGCCGTGCCCGCGGTTATGTGGCAGATGGGAGCTTGTTAATTCCAGTTGTAGATAACTTGACACAATGTTACTAATACACTACCAGCGTGTGTTCCGTGACCGTCAATTTCCGAATAGGGATTCGGGAGTTGAACACGGAGGGGTTATGTTTGCTGAGCTTGTAGCTAGGATAACTTCGTGATCACTTCTCGCCGAGGCTTTCTCTTCTCGCTCTCACTCACGTAAGCTAGATGCTAGTTGCTGCTGCAGACACTTATTGTTTTCTTCAGCCTTATCCTCACCCAAAGGCTTAAATAGTCTTGTTACCCGGAGACGGGATTGCTGAGTCCTCTGTGGCTCACAGTTACTTCACACACCAGATGCAGGTCCAGCTGTGAGCTATCCAGGTGATGGCACCGAGCTGGATTGGGAGTACGACGAGGAGCGTAGTCAGTACTATATGCGATATCCGGATGATCAGTAGTGGAGACTCCTACTAGGATTCGATCCGCCTGTGGATGTTATTTAAGTTTGGTATCTTGCATTTGGATTTTGCCCTTAGAGGGTTGTGATGTTCTTAATGTATGATGATTGAGACTTGAATTGTAATTCTGTGACGTGGCGAGTGTAAGCCAACTATTTTCTGTTTACAATCCCCTCTTTTACATGAGATGTGCAAAGATTACCGAACTTGAGATCATTCTAGGATGGATTTATGCCTTTAAGTCGTGCCTCGACACGTAGGAGGTATAACTCCATCCTGGGCATTACACATATGCACATGAGACAAACACAATCATATCACACCAATCAATTTCAAGCAAGGTCTTACAAAGATCTAACTAACGTTACAAAAGTGCTCTAGATACTAATTTGTGGGGAAAACTACTAGTCATAGGGTGGTCATCTAGAAATTTTGATCGGCGGAAGATTCCATGATGTCTGCTCCAGCTTCATCTTCATAGTCTTCGTCATCACTATCATCGGGGTATGAATCCATGTAGTCGATGATGATGCAATCTTCATAACAAATCTCCTTTGATTCTTCTTCCTCTTCTTCTCCTCCTGGTGCTGGATCTCCCATGAATACTCCTAACTTCCTCGTCAAATCATCATTATTCTCCACAAGTATCAACATCTCCTCCTCGTATCCGTCACGAGTAGACTTGAGTTCTTCTTCTAGCTCCAAGTTCCTGGTTAGTGACTTCTTCAAATCTATCATTCCTGCGCACATCTGGTGCTCCTGTCGATGAATGTGCTGGTTTAACTCCTGGATGAACGTTGCAATGGACCTGTCCTTCCGGGTGCTGATCATGTCCCAACGCTCATCTCGGCGTCCACAAATCTGGTAGATAGTGTCCTTTAGCTCCTGCTTGTAGACTTCTCCGATCCTTCCCGTAGTGATGTGGGTTGCCATACTCTTTCCTAGGCTCCAGGTTGGTGCATCAAAAGAAAACTCTATTGGCTCAGTGGATGGTGCGAAGGTTCTCCCGGGAATTTGAACTTGAATGCTCCATCGCTCCTCTTCTGGTAAAGTGGCGGTGTAGGTCCCGGTAAAGCTTGGTATTCCTATGTTCAGGTACCTAGTGACTTCCTTCAAGTGTCGTCCAAAAGGTGTGTCTTCATCTGGTTGAGTGAACTTGTTCCTTGGGTCCAACATCCTAAAGAAGTAGAAAATGGAGAGGAGTCAGAAATGAGTAGAGAAGAGTGACCTAGGGTTTATCTTAGTGGTCTTGTCCTACAGTCAGCGTGTGCTCTGATACTATCTTGTAGCGACCATGATCCGAATGGACCGATATCTCTGTGTTTCAGTGTCATCCCTCGATTGGTAATGCTGACACACACAGTACTTAAAGGATTTATAACAGAGTGGCAATCACACACTTATTACATCGAATGTCTCCAAAGAGAACTTATTACAAAAGTATATGGCTTAAGGCCATCTAACAAAATAACATCGGAAGGCTTCGAAGATAAGTGAGTCCATCAACTCTAATGACATAGTTGAGTGCATGACAAACGACCTAGAACGTCTTACTCCTCGTCTGAAAAGTCTGCAACGTAACATTTTGCAGCCCGAAACGGGTCAGCACATGGAATATGCTGGCAAGATAACACAAAAGATGCAAGTAACAGAATAAAGGCTAACACTACATGCATATTTGGCTGGTGGAGGCTGTAAGGCTGTTTTTGCATAAAGCTGATTTTTCCCTACCACAAAGGAATGCATTTTTATTTTAACTATCATGATAGTTGAAACATCACTGAGAAGGTACCTCCAACTCAATCCCAATAAAAATAATCATTAACCCAACAAATTAATTTTAGAGTGATGAGATCAACCAATAATTCAAGTACCAGATACTCAAGATTGTCCATAATCGGGGACACGACTAATCATGATCAGTTTGTACACTCTGCAGAGGTTTATGCACTTTCCCCACAAGACTCGATCGTCTCCATTGGATTTTTTGCATTGCATGGTGTTTGAGAAACGGATGACCGAGACACAGTCTTTCAGAAGCACTCACTCTTTACCCCGGGTGGACCGGTACACCTACATCCGCTACATCTGCTAGTCCACCACTGAAAGAGGTCACACAACTTACTCATACTATGCCAGAGCCCATAATGGCTTGTGGCTGCACATGGAAGTTTCTAGGCATGAAAATATCATATGATCCCTTTGAACCTAGGTGGCATTCCAATAGGGTGATCACACGGTTCCTCCGGGATCCCCTAGGGCAAACACTGGTTTCTCGAGGGTGCCACAACCAATCCACCCAGATGAGTATTAAATTTCCACCTTAAAGTTTCCCTTAAATAAATATCACTCACATCTTTCATGAAACTCTCATACCAATCCACGTCTACGAGCATGGCTAAGCAATAAGTAACAACGTGTATATCCCCCCTTGGTTGATCTCAAGTCATTGGGTTCCTACCTCATGCAAGTGTTTGAGGGTATAACTAATGCAATGAAAACTGGGTATTGGAAAATATGATCAAAGTGTGAACTTGCCTTGCTGACGATTCGCAAAACCTAGAGACTCGTAGTAGCACGCTTCACAATCCGGGTATTCTATCACAAGCAAACAATAGCAACATAAGAAATCAAGCAAAGATGCACAAACAGAACTCCAAATAAGAAGATCTAACCAGAAAGTTCAACTTAAGAACTCCGGTTTGCAAAAAAGAATCAAATCGAACGAAGCAACGAAACTCAAACTGCGAAGGAAACAAGATCTGCTTACTAGATTGATCTAGGGTCAAATTTTACAGTAACAAAACCTTGTTCAAGTTGGTTAAACGAAAAGAGGGCGTCGAGACGAAGATCTAGGATTTTGAATCACCCGATTCCGACTCTCGAGCGAAAAGTAAAACGAAAAACAAGATCAGGACAGAAATCGCGATCGAAATAATCACGGATAAAATACCCCGAAAAAGAAAACTGACGAATAGGCTAACGAACGAGCGTTCGCTGTCTACGACTAACGGACGAACAACGTTCGTTAAAACGAACGTACGAACGAACGTCCGCAAAATAACTAAACCGAAAAAACCGAACCGATCTGAAAAACAGATATAGGGTTTCTAAAAAAACCGATCGGCTTTAAAAAAACCGACGATGACTACCTCGGCGGCGGCGGCTCCGGCGACTCTGGCGGCGGCGGGTCCGGCGGCGCGGGGCAGCAGGGCGGCAGCGGGCGGCGGCGCGAGGCGACGCGGCGGCGGCGGCGAGCGGCGGCTGCGGGGTGGGGCTAGGGTTTTGGCCGGGGCGGGGTGGGTTGTGGGCGTCGGCGGCCTCGGGCTTTAAAGGCCCCGGGCTAGGGGAGTCCTGGCCGAACATGGCCCAAAGTCGGTTCGCCACTTTTTTTTAACGACTCCTGACGTACGAAAACTAAAGAAAGACATACTAAACGGACTCCAAAAGTTTCGAAATAAATTTTCACCGTCCTCTAATAATATTTAGGACAAAGTGAACATTTTTCCCGGACCTAAATGCAATTTTGAAAAACGTGTATTTTTCCTATGCAAATAAAATCGCAAATAAATCCGAAAAAGTACCAAAAGTGATTTTAATATTTTTCCTCCAATATTTCTGTTATTTTGGAGAAGTCATATTATCTCCGCTCATATATTTTATTTAGAAATATTTTTAAGAGAGAAAAATAATTAAAACCAACACTATCCTCGTACCGGTATTCGAGTAAACTCAAATACAAAACGGTAGAATTCCCAACTCTCTCCGTAGGTCCTTGAGTTGCTCAGAATTTTCGAGGATAGCCACGCACAAAAATGCAAAGAAATATGAATGCAGTATGATCTATGTATAACATTCCAAATTGAAAATTTGGGATGTTACACTTGTTCTTTGTCATGTGCCTCCTAACGAGAGTTCAAGTGTTTTGTGCTAGTGATCATCTATTCGTAAAATCCATAAATTAAGTTCAATTAATACCTCTCATGATGGGAGTGTTATAAAAATATTATGCATTACCTCCTAAGAAAAAGTTGATGTCATATTATCGGCACCATAGCACGTCCAACGAGTAAAACAATTCTAACCACAACTTTGTATTAAGGTGTATTAGTTTTTCAAAAAGTCAAATGTAACCTATGTTTGACCAACTTTTTAGCAACATATATAAATATTTACAACACTAAATATATAAAGTATAAAAATATACTTCATGGGCAATCTGGTGATAATGGTATGGTAGTCTAGACATTGATATTTTTGTCTATAAACATGGTCAAAGTTAAACAAGTTTGACTTTTTAAAAAAATAATACACCTTATATTAAGGAACGGAGGGAGTACAAATGATTAAAAATAATGACAAGATGATACTATGCATTAAGGAGATAGTATCACACACTTGTATCATGTGCATGATACTAGTTCTTTAGATTACAGTTTGTTGCCGACGTCGTCCAGACTTTTATCGATTTCTACATGTGTACGGTGCTATGCCACCTACTAGAGAGCCTTGCACCACATGTTATGACAGGGATGACCGAGTCGAGATTCGTGGACATATGATTCCACATCTAGCCCATCCAACACAGAAACCCATCATAGTACAAAGATCATCTTTGGGAACTTTTGTGGTCTGAATAGCCAGGCCAAGCACACGACAACTAGAAGCGTGACCGCGCTTCTCTACCTTCTATTGTTTCCATGCAAGAAACAAAATTATCTTTGGTCTCATTCGATCTTGTCGCTGAGACACTTGGCTTACCTTTCCAAGAATTATTCTTCCTCCCACGCATGGCACCTGAGAAGGGATCATTATTGCCTAGCAGAGTTCGATTCTCTCTCTCTCCAATCCTTCCATCAGCAACTACCATGTCACAGTCCTCGTGTCCCCATTATCGGGTGATCAACATTGGTGGCTGGGAGGTGTGTATGGCCCGCAAGGGGACCAAGAGAAGGTCGAATTCCTCAACGAGCTGTAAGACTTGTACAACACCGTGGACAACTCTTGTCTCCTTGGTGATCACTTCGACATGGTCGTGAGCACCACCGATAAAAAAAGCAGCTGCATCAGCCATCACACCATGCACCTGTTTCACTGGTTTATCGTGGGCATGGAGTTGCATGACCATTACCTCCATGGCCGATGTTACACCTGGTCTAGTGAGTAGGAAAAACCCTCGCTCGTCGGCAACGATCGCGTTATCTTCACCCCCTCCTTGAAGTCTGCCCACCTGAGATGCATCTTATGTTGCTTGGCTCCCGCAACATTCGACAATTGTCCTCTAGTCATTTACTACACTCCTTGCTCTCATGCACCCAGGCACTTTCACTATCGGGGATTCTGGTCCAAGCTCGAGGGGTTCGACCAAGTGGTGGTCGAGACATGGGGCTTGGTGCAACTCAATCCCGTTCCATTCCAATCAATCTTTGTGTGCCTTAAGGTAAAAACATGAAACCTGCAAATTTTGAGCGTGAAGAAGTTGGGACACATTTCTCTCCAACTCCAAATCACCCGGGAACTGATTCCAGGCTAGATGCTTCTCAAGACACGACCTCCTTGCTCCTAACGAGGCTAGGCTTTTTAAAAATCGAGGGATCAAACCTGGGTTTGGCTTCCCTGGAATAATCCATTGTGCGACAACGAACTAGGTTAGCTTGGCTTTGAGAAGGTGAGACTGTTGGGGAACGTAGTATTTCAAAAAAAATGCTACGATCACGCAAGATCTATCTACTAGAAGCATAGTAACGAGAGGGGATAGTGTGTCTACGTATCCTCGTAGATCGAAAGCGGAAGCGTTTAGTGGTGCGGTAGATGTAGTCGAACGTCTCTGCGATCCAACCGATCCGATCCAAGCATCGAACGTACGGCACCTTCGCGTTCAGCACACGTTCAGCTCGATGACGTCCCACTAGCTCTTAATCTAGTTGAGCTTCATGTGAGAGTTTCGTCAGCACGACGGCGTGGTGACGGTGATGATGAAGCTATCGGCGCAGGGCTTCGCCTAAGCACTGCAACGATATGACCAAGGTGTGTAACTTTGGAGGGGGCACCGCACACGGCTAAGAGATTGTCTGTTGTGCGTTCTAGCGGTGCCCTCCCCATACATACATATATATATATATATATATATATATATATATATACATATATATATGGTGGGTCTATTCTCATAACACCCCTTAAGACCTTATTCTCATAACAAAAAACTTATTTTCATAACACCCCCACTTAAATAGGTTTCTAGCGCGGAGCACTCTCAGGACAGCAACCACTGCCCCGCCTCCTACCCCCGCGCTGCCGCCCCGCCTCCTTCCCCAAGCACCGTCGCGCCGGCTCCTACCCTGATGCAGTGCGGTTTTCTTGTGCAGTTTGGAAGCGCAAAAAACGCTCGCTGCCATTATTTGTCGGTCACACCGTTTTCAAAACTGTTCTTAAACCGTGCGGAATCTCGAAAAGTGTTCAACATGGCGAAGTTGCGTCTACTCCATAGCTTTTCAACGGTATATTACACGCATAATTCAGATAAACGGTTAAAAAACTAGAGCAAAAAAGGTACCGAAAAAACAACACGTACAGTTTTTTCAAACATGCAGTTCACCGTTTTCAAAACTGCTCTTAAACCGTGCGGAATCTCGAAAAGTGTTCAACATGACGAAGTTGTGTCTACTCCATAGCTTTTCAACGATATACTACACGCATAATTCCGATAAACGGTTAAAAAACTAGAGCAAAAAAGGTACTGAAAAAACAACACGTACAGTTTTTTCAAACATGCAGTTCACCATTTTCAAAAC
>LR738713.1:367904040-367994994 GCA_902687465.1 Secale cereale | reverse complement strand
ACGTGCGGGAGGATCGCCGAGTAGGTTTATGCTATACGATGTTACTTGGTGAACTTACCATCTACTCCCTTCTACTGCTGCAAGACGGAGGATGCGAGAAGCGAGGATACTTGTTACTTACCATCTACTCTCTTCTACTGCTGCAAGATGGAGGTTACCAGAAGCGTAGTCTTCGTTTGGAATAGCTATCCCCCTCTTATTCTGGCATTCTGCAGTTTAACCCACATATATTACCCCTTTACACATATACCATTGCATTTGTAGTATAGATCCTTGCTTGCGAGTACTTTGGATGAGTACTCACGGTTGCTTTTCTCCCCCTTTTCCCCTCTTGTTCCTTCTTCTCGGATGTTGCAACCAGATTGATGGAGTCCAGAAGTCAGAAGACCCCGATGATGTTTCTACTTGGAGTTCGGCTTCGAGGAGTAGTTAGGAGGTCCCAGGCAGGAGGCCTTGCCTTTTCGATCGTTGCTACTTTTGTGCTAGCCTTCTTAAGGCAATCTTGTTTAACTTATGTCTGTACTCAGATATTGTTGCTTCCGCTGACTCTTGTGTTTTCGAGCTTTTGTATTCGAGCCCTCGAGGCCCCTGGCTTGTAATATAAAGCTTGTATCATTTTAATTTGTGTCTAGAGTTGTGTTGTGATATCTTCCAGTGAGTCCTTGATCTTGGCCGTACACATTTGCGTGCATGATTAGTGTACGGACAAATCGGGGGCGTCACAAGTTGGTATCAGAGCCGACTGCCTGTAGGAATCCCCCTTTCCAACTCCTTGGCCGAAGTTGAGTCTAGTCTTTGAAAAACAAATTTACTAACTTGTTGTGTGGCTTACGGGCCCACAACACCAATGGGTGGTATTAGGATCTTTTACTCCTCGTCTATACTCTGGGACTCTTATCTCTCTTCTATTCGGGATAAATGAATTTTGCTAAAATCTAACATTAGGATCTCGCTATCACTTTCACCCAGAGAGCACCTTATGATCGATGATCGTCTGCTGCACCAGAAGACCCTGAAGATACTCTCCGCTGTTAACCCGAGAACTTGTGTTCATCGCCTTTGCAATTCACTGCCACCGATATATCCCTATGGATATCCGTATGCCCTTATCATTCTCATGATCATTCTTCGTCGCTCTTGTTGTTACAAGATGCCTCGAAATATTCTCCGTTGTCCTGAGAATCCTTTGAGTTTACTGTCTTGCAGTTTTATGTCGCATGAAAACCCTTACGGTTATTTCCTTACAGTTATCGAGGATCCGTTCTTCTCAATTGTTCATATGTCTCACTAAATTCCTCGGAATACTTTTTGACCTTTCGGAAATTTTCTGCAGCCAGTTACTCTTGAAATTCTTACCTGCTTGGATTATGGTTAATTCCATATGACTAGTAGTCTTCGTTAATATCCTTTGCCTTAGCCATTTTGATCCTATTGATTCAATATGTGCGTATGCACGCAATCATCAGGATATCCTTTAAAAAATTATCTTTCCGACTCAGACGTCATTCCGGACATGAGTTGGTTCTCGACAATTCAAACCTTTATTGATTGTCCAACTAAGTGTATTCAACTTATCCATCCTTGATCAGAGCGTTTGCTTTTGATATCTTGTTTCGGAAAACATAATTCCTTTGCATTTGGTTGAATTAGTCAGTTGTTTCTATGATGTGATCTCCTTTAATTATTTCTTCTTCTAGTTGAGTATCGATACTCACACCTGATTCGTGGCTGTCTGCCAGATCCTTTTGTGGATTATTATCCGACCGTTCCGACATATCAAAACCTTGAGTTCTTCCCCTGATACATAATGCCTTTGGTAAATTGTATCCTCTACTTGGCCAACCAGGCTCTGCTTTCGAGCATGTGTATTTACTTTTGAAACTTGTGGTATATGTTACTAAGATGCCCGATGGGTTGAACCTATGCCTTCCCCTAATCCGTGAGAACCCAAAGGTTTTCACAAGTCATACCCTTCCGGTGTTCTACCGGATAAAATTCCAACACTACAATTTTATCAAAGCAAGAGGTAAATGAAACGTATGCATTGGAGAAATGGGAGTCGACCTTGAGCTTTTGTTCATGCCCATGGAAACGATGTAGACCGTCTCGGGAGCTTCTTGCAAATGATTTTTCATTTAAATAATTCTTTCGGTGTCAATAAATTTGATCCCTTGCAGTTACGGTTCCGACCATGCTGTCCTTATTCAATATATCTGGAATAAATCCATTCCAGGCCTCGTCAATTTTTGACAAGGTTAATGTATCTACTGTCATAGGTCAATGACCTAGTTCAATCCCTATCGTGTTCTACCTTCGAGTTTTACCCTCTGATATCTCGAGGATATTATGCCTTTGCACTACACCTTTCGAACTTTTGATGAAATAATACCTTTGCTTGTCGTAATCACTCTACGGGTTCTAGGTTGCCGTCAACCGAGGACACCGTTTAGTAATTCTAATCCACTCTACAAATTCAACACCCCTAATAGATGTTACTGGGGAATTTTTAAACTCAATCTGGCTTATTCCTAGACTATCGGGTACATCCCTTATCTAGCTATCCTTGACTATGCTACCTCGTCCTCCTTTGGTGCACGAGTTCTTCAGAGATTGAGCACGACTTACGTTGAGCTTTCAACATCATGTTGCTTGTTCTAAAGGGCAACTCCGATTCCGAGCTTGCATCTTATATGTTGTTCCTATGACTTCCTTGTCGTCACTCCCTGCTTGATGACGTCGCTGTTTGATTGCATCCCCTTGAAACCTCCCGGCAAATGTGTCGGATCACCTTCAACACTTTGACTTCTTCCGAGATGTTAACTGTGTTCATGATGAGAAATACCCTCCTTGCCCTTGATGATTTTTATTATCATCGACAACATCCTTGACTCCCTTTCATCGCGAACTTGTCCCCATTATGAATACAACTTGCTATCCAGCTAGTGTTGTGTTCTGCCTTAAAGTATTATTGTCTTTTATGTCGAGAATGTTGTGGGGATTGCTCCACCTCTTAGAAATTCTCGGTATGATGATACTTCTCACCATCACCATTCTTCCTTGGTCCCCGTGTTGTTTTTTAACCGGGATACCAATATACTAACGATGTTGTTTGAGTTCTATACTTCTAGCAACCCTATTGCTATGAAGTTAATGATCAACAGTTCATTCTTAGACTGTTGGTTATTGAATCATCACTCTAACATTTATATGGCTGCCTAAGGTCATATTTCGGGCACACCTTTCAACTAATGATTAATGGTGTATGTTTTCCTCGAGCATACAACATTATATCATTTGAATTGACAATTGTCATCTTCTTGTTCATATTATTATGGAAATCCATCCATTTGGAATTCTCGATGAATTGTCGCTGAGCCCATCAGCCACCTCCTCATCCTTTCCTTGGTTTAATGATGAACTATTGTTTCGGGAACCCGCTCCCAAAGTTCATTTCCCGAGAATCTTGCAGTGTCATTTCGTCGATTTGTGATGCACCTTTTTCTTCTCGAACATCCCGAGTCTGAGGTAAAATGACACCAATCGGATCTGAATCTCGGTCAGATATGATGGTTGGGACAACTTTCCAGTAGTTATATTATTGGTCCTTTGATGACCCGATAATATGATGTCATGCCCAGCACCCCTGGCTGGAGGACCCATCATTATATTTTCTTCTGCAAGGATAACTATTCTTCCAGGAGGAAATTGTAAGACTTTTTCTATAAGTTGTTCCTGGTGAATCCTTTGTGTATCCAAGTCCGACCTTTGCTTCAAGACCATGCCAATGCTATCTCGAAGCATGACTGTGGTACTCCGATTGTCAACAAGAGCATTTGAAGCCCCATGCTAAATGTTTCCTGGTCAGTTACCCAAGCACCATTGTACGGATAACATCTTGATTAATCCTTGCCCCTTTATTTAAGTGGTTGGGTACTTGCCTTCCTACCCTGTATGCCATGTTCTTCTTCTCCATGAGAAGGATATACTCCTAATAATTGTGTGTAATCACAATTTTCCTTTCCATTTGTTTGTTTAACCTTTCCATGATCTACATATAATCTAAGCAGTAATAATTTTCTGCTTATGTAAACACCTCGTGGTACAACTCTGTCAGTAAGACTTCGTTACTATTGTTGTAACATTCCATTAACTGCCGGTGAACGAGAACCTTGCCTATTGGTCCGCCTCGTTCAACGAGCAAGAAAATGGTTCTCTTCGTTCCCCGTCCTTGGTACCGACATTGTTGCCAATTTAGCTGACAGACTATTCTCTGACATGCCTTGCTTTCTGTGCAAGATGTCATCACCCTTCCTACTTTCAACCCACGTGGTGGGCCCATAACCCACAGGTCCACTGGATCGAAACCTGACCCTTATTTACAACCCTGATTCTAATGTATACTTTGCACTTGGCTTCGTGTGTAATTCACGAGCTAAATTCTACCATGTTTCATCCTGATATCAAACACCACATTATTCTCGTTGATCAAGACCCCATTCCAGCTTCTGTTTAGGCATCGAATGACTGCCTACCCGTTTGAAACTTTGGTACCATTGATTATCGCACTAAACGGATTCACTGAAATACTATGCGTAGGGTACTCCGTGTATCGCTTTCTGAATTCACTGTCAGATGCACATACTTCGTGAAGATGCGTTCTTCCGGAGTTTTTCCCCCTGGTCACGCTCGTAGGACGATGGAGATCCCGAAGAAGGGATGACGACTTGATCACGATGACTTGAAGCAGAGAAATGAAGACATCAACGGAAGGGATCAACCTCTTCGGAAGGACAGCCACGACCGGGAAGAATCGTTAGCTTTTCGCTACCAAGCACCTATCCCCCCTTACTCCACCGCTTAAATCTCGGGACGAGATTTCTTGTAGTGGAGGAGAATTGTGACGCCCGGATAGTTAAGCTACAGTAACCCTCTACTAATGACGACACGTCACCACCATTACTGTTGATAATCTCGTGTTAGTTCGAAAACGATCCAAATTAAAATTTGAATTAAAAGAAAACACAAAAGTTTTCAAACATTAAAACTAAAATGTTCGGGACGTATCAAATAAATCATAAGGAATTATGGTGGAGAATCCTTATTTTTATAACATATTTAAATGCACCAAAATGATTGAAACAGCAGACAAAACAATTAAGTAAATGCCTTTGGTATTTTATAAAATATTAAACTATTTTATTTTGTTGACCAAACTTATGTGGGAGTGGCATACTTATTAACACTAAAATTGGAACTGCCTTTATAAATTACAAAACTAAAATAAATGGGGAACTAAAATAAACAGAAAAGAAATTAAAAAGAAAAAGAAAAACGAGCAAACAAAAAAAAAGAAACTTTAAAGGGAGAAGTTCCCCCCCACCCCACCGGACCAACTGGCCCAGGTGGCCAACCGGCCCACCAGGCCCTACCGGCCACCCCCCCTGTCCATAACTCCCCTCCGAGCCCAAACCCTAACCTAAACGCAGTCCACTCCCCCCCACTCTCCCCTCGCTTCCTCCCCACTCCCCGATCCCCTTCTGGATCGAGGCCACGACCTGGGCGTGCGCCCCCCCGACCCCGACAACCGACGCCGCCCCGATCCCGAAGCCCCGACGACGCTGGACCTCCCCGTCACCCGAAGCAGACTCGCCGGACCGCTTCCTCGCCGTCGACCCATCGCCCCGATGCCTCCCTGGCCGGGTCGAGCTCGCCGTCGACCTCCTCCAAGTGAGCTTCGCCCGCTCCTTGCCGTTCCCCTTCTAACCCCTCGCCGTAGCCGCCATTCCCGAGCTCACCCGGAGCTCCGTCCATCCACGCACCCCCTCCCTGCTCGCTCATGTCGCCGCACGACGCGCGCCCCGGCTCCCTCTGCTCCGCCAGTCCACCAGCTCGCCGGGCCGATCCCGTACTCCGTCGCCCCGCGCTGGCCATGTCCCCTTACCGCCGGCCCTGGCCTCCCTTGGCCCCTCACCGCCTCCCCCCTCTCCTTCCCCCGCTCCGGCCACAGCCACGGCAGCCAAGACGAGCGCCCGCCCTTCGCAAGCCACCACCGCGCCTCCCGCTGGCCCCCCTCGCACGCCCTGGCGCCGCTCCGCCCCGCCCCTGGCCCCTCACGCCATCGCCAGCTGCCGCGGCCGGCGCCCGCCGCCGCGGCCGTCGCTCGGGTCCGCCCGCCGGCGCCCAGCGCCCGTATCTCCACGCCCAGGCACCCCGCCCGTCCATCGCTCGGGCGGGCGACACCCGCTCCCCTGGGGCTCCGCCCGATAGCCCATGCCCGATAGGCCACCAGGCCTATGACAGATGGGGCCCTGGCCCCAGAACGTTAAATAATAATTAGAAAAAAAAGAATTAAAAAAAATGATAATAATAATAATAAAAATAATTAAAAATAATAATAAATAAAGTAATTAAAATAACAATTAATTAATTAATTAGTGAATAAATTAAGTTAATTAATCCTGTTTAATTAATCTAATTAACTAGTTAGTTTAATTAAACAGTAATTAGGTTAGCTAAATCCTAGTGAGACTAAGCAGAGTATGACATGCGGGACCCACACGTCAATTTGACCTAGTCAACCCCCTGTTGACTGCTGATGTCATGCTGACGTCATGATGACGTCAGCATGCACTATTCTGGATAATGTTCTATTAAATTAATTAATTAAATTCCAGAAATTAATAAAAACTTTAGAAAATCATATCTTTTAAACCGTAACTCGGATGAAAATAATTTATATATGAAAGTTGCTCAGAACGACGAGACGAACCCGAATACGCGGTCCGTTCGTCCGCCACACATCTCTATCATACCGAACGTGCAACATTCCCCCTCCGTTTCATCTGCCCGAAAACGCAAAACACCGGGAATACTTTCCCGGATGTTTTTCATCCTTGCCAGTATCACCTCCTACTGCGTTAGGTCACACGTAGCACCGCGTATTCCCATGTTATGCTTTGTGATGCTATTGTTTGCTCTGTTATTTATTTGTTTCCCCTTCGTTGCTTATTTTCGGTAGACTCCGATACTGTGATAGACCCCGAGACCGTTGATGCTTCGGTGTTCGACTACGGCTACGATTCCGAAGATTCCTTTCGTCTGCAGAGCTTCCAGGCAAGCCCCCCCTTTGATCACCAGATATCGCCTACTCTTCTCTCTACTGCTTGCATTAGAGTAGTGTAGCATGTTACTGCTTTCGATAATCCTATTCTGCTGCATAGCCTGTCATTGTTGCTACCACTGTTGATACTTTACCTGCAATCCTAAATGCTTAGTATAGGATGCTAGTATTCCATCAGTGGCCCTACCCCCTTGTCCGTCTGCCCTGCTATTCTATCGGGCCGTGATCACTTGGGTGTGATCACGGGTATATACTATATACATACTTTACATACACATGATGATGATTCGGAGATGGGGGCTGAAGGGGCAGGTGGTTCCACACAGGTAGTGGTGGGCCTGGGTTCCCGACAGTCCCCTGATGGTTACTTTGTGGCGGAGCGACAGGGCAGGTTGCGACCACCTAGGAGACAGGTGGGCCTGGCCCTGGTCGTTGTCCGCGGTTATGTCATGATAACACGTTTATCGAGATCTTGGTATTTGATCTGAGTCTGGCCATTTGGTCTATACGCACTAACCAGCTACGTGGGAATAGTTATGGGTACTCGACGTCGTGGTATCAGCCGAAGCCTTCTTGACGTCAGCGGTTTAGCGGCGCGCGCCGGATTGGACTGGAAGCCTGCTCTGGTATTAGGAGAGGCTAGGTCTGCTTACCGGCCGCCCTCGCAACGTGCAGGTGTGCATTGGGCGATGGGCCCAGACCCCTGTGTGCTTAGGACTTAGACCGACGTGCTGACCTCTCTGCTGTGCTTAGGTAGGGCTGCGACGTGTTGATCTTCCGAGGCCGGGCATGACCCTGGAAAGTGTGTCCGGCCAAATGGGATCGAGCGTGCTGGGTTATGTGGTGCACCCCTGCAGGGAAGTTAATCTATTCGAATAGCCGTGTCCCTCGGTAAAAGGACGACCCGGAGTTGTACTCTGACCTCATGACAACTAGAACCGGATACTTAATAAAACACACCCTTACCAGTGCCAGATATAACTCGGTGGTTGCTCTCTCACAGGGTAACGTGCGGGAGGATCGCCGAGTAGGTTTATGCTATACGATGTTACTTGGTGAACTTACCATCTACTCCCTTCTACTGCTGCAAGACGGAGGATGCGAGAAGCGAGGATACTTGTTACTTACCATCTACTCTCTTCTACTGCTGCAAGATGGAGGTTACCAGAAGCGTAGTCTTCGTTTGGAATAGCTATCCCCCTCTTATTCTGGCATTCTGCAGTTTAACCCACATATATTACCCCTTTACACATATACCATTGCATTTGTAGTATAGATCCTTGCTTGCGAGTACTTTGGATGAGTACTCACGGTTGCTTTTCTCCCCCTTTTCCCCTCTTGTTCCTTCTTCTCGGATGTTGCAACCAGATTGATGGAGTCCAGAAGTCAGAAGACCCCGATGATGTTTCTACTTGGAGTTCGGCTTCGAGGAGTAGTTAGGAGGTCCCAGGCAGGAGGCCTTGCCTTTTCGATCGTTGCTACTTTTGTGCTAGCCTTCTTAAGGCAATCTTGTTTAACTTATGTCTGTACTCAGATATTGTTGCTTCCGCTGACTCTTGTGTTTTCGAGCTTTTGTATTCGAGCCCTCGAGGCCCCTGGCTTGTAATATAAAGCTTGTATCATTTTAATTTGTGTCTAGAGTTGTGTTGTGATATCTTCCAGTGAGTCCTTGATCTTGGCCGTACACATTTGCGTGCATGATTAGTGTACGGACAAATCGGGGGCGTCACATGTTCTACATGAAAAAGTAGCGTCTCGACGATATCTTTCCAACGGTGTATCATTTGGATCATTTCGACCAACGTTTTGTAAAAATTTCACGAAAAAATGGCCGCTGCCCTTCGTAGTCAGTCGCACGATTTTCAAATTTAACTAAAAACCGTAAGGAATCTCAAAAACATTTCAACATATGAAAGTTGCGCCTCGTTCGTAGATTTCCAACGGTATATTACACGCCGTGTATCGACAAACGGTTAGTAAACTGGAGTGAAAACAGTACCGAAAATTTGAAAAAACTTGAAAAACACAATTCCGCGATTTAGTAAATTCAAAACTGCTCTTAAACCGTAGCGAATTAGAAAAAAATAATAGATATGAAAAAGATGCGCCCCGATGATATCTTTCCAACGGTGTATCATATGTTTCATTCCGACGAGCGGTTTAGAAAAAAAAGGCCAAAAAACGCTCGCTGCCATTCGTTGTGAGCCGCACGATTTTCGAAACTGCTCTTAAACTATGATGAATTTTGAAAAGTGTTCCACATGGCGAAGTTGCGTCTACTCCATAGCTTTTCAACGGCATATTACACGCATAATGCCGATAAATGGTTAAAAAACTAGAGCAAAAAAGGTACCGAAAAAACACGTACATTTTTTTTAAACATGAAGTTCGCTGGTCTCTGTGGTACAGTGCGCATAGCTTTTCAATACAGTAACACAAAGCAGTTCGGAAGTGTTATGAGAATATTATTCTCATAATGTTATGAGAATATATATATATATATATATATATATATATATATATATATATATAGGGAGGGAGCAGCAGGAGGCGCGCCCCAAGGTAGGAGGAATCCTACTTGGGGCCTAATCCTATTCAGCCTCTCCCCTTTCCATGTTTTCCGGAGGGAGAAGGAAAGGGGAGGCCGAATTGTCCCCCTTCCTTTCTCTCCTCTCCCTTTCCTTTCCCCCACCCTATTCGGACATATATGGGGCGCACCAGCCCACTAGGGGCTGGTATGTCCCTCCCTAGGCCCAATAAGGCCCATATCTTGGCCGGGGGTGTCCGGAACCCCTTTCCAGTGACCTGATACGTACCCGGTACCCCCAGAACACTTCCGGTGTCCAAATACTGTTGTCCTATATATGAATCTTTATGTCTCGGACATTCTGAGACTCCTTGTCATGTCCGTGATCTCATCCGGGACTCCGAACAACCTTCTGTACATCAAAACACATAAACTCATAATACCGATCGTCATCGAACGTTAAGCGTGCGGACCCTACGGGTTCGAGAACTATGTAGACATGACCGAGACTCATTTCTGGTCAATAACTAATAGAGGAACCTGGATGCTCATATTGGCTCCCACATATTCTACGAAGATCTTTATCGGTCAAACCGCATAAGAACATACGTTGTTCCCTTTGTCATGGGTATGTTACTTGCCCGAGATTCGATCGTCGGTATCATCATACCTAGTTCAATCTCGTTAACGGCAAGTCTCTTTACTCGTTCTGTAATGCATCATCCCGCAACTAACTCATTAGTCACATTGCTTGCAAGGCTTATAGTTATGTTCATTACCGAGAGGGCCCAGAGATACCTCTCCGAAACACGGAGTGACAAATCGTAATCTCGATCTATGCCAACTCAACAAATACCATTGGAAACACCTGTAGAGCATCTTTATAATCACCCAGTTACGTTGTGACGTTTGATAGCACACTGAGTGTTCTTCCGGTATTCGGGAGTTGCATAATCTCATAGTCCGAGGAACATGTATAAGTCATGAAGAAAGCAATAGCAATAAACTAAACGATCATAGTGCTAAGCTAACGAATGGGTCTTGTCCATCACATCATTCTTCTAATGATGTGATCACGTTAATCAAATGACAACACATGTCTATGGTTAGGAAACATAACCATCTTTGATAAACGAGCTAGTCAAGTAGAGGCAAACTAGGGACACTTATGTTTTGTCTATGTATTCACACATGTACTAAGTTTCCGATTAATAAAATTCTAGCATAAATAATAAAAATTTATCATGAAATAAGGAAATAAATAATAACTTCATTATTGCCTCTAGGGAATATTTCCTTCAGAGAGGAATTCCGCATTCTTAAAGGTTCATGCCTCCTATCGCCGATAGAAGAACCTCATCTGTGAGCTGCCTGTGGGGTAAGCGCCCATGCACAACGAGCAAAACATGGATCGCACGGCCTTCGAGAATTTTTCGTCCATCATTGGCTCATGACCACCAATTATCAGTTGATTTTGACGAGCAAGATAGGCCCTTTACCAAAGGTGAGGTTTGGAATGCCTTCAATCACCTCCCCACGGGCAAGGCGCCAGGGCAAGCCAGATTCTATTCGGAATTCCCGCGATCTGTTGGCCTATCATCAAATGGGACTTTTGTGCAGCCTTCGACAAGTTGTTCAACCTCAATGGGCACAACTTCCAAAAGCTTAATGAAGCTCTCCTTGTCCTACTACCCATGAAGCCAGATGCATCCACGCTATCCAACTATTACCCCACAAGCCTGAGTCACCTCTTCGCTGAGTAGTTCGACAAGGGCCTATTGCTACGGCTTGCACCAACGAGAGTGCATTCATGGCAGGACGTTGTGTCCACAAAAACTTCCTTCTAGTCCAAACTCATCATCACCTACATAGTCGCGAGTGCCACGAGCATTGCTCAAGCTCGACATCACAAGAGGTCCCGACTCTGTCTCTTGGGCCTTCCTCCTCCAGACACTTCAACACCTTGGCTTTGGTTGCGGATGGCGTGAATGGGTCTTGATTCTTATATCCACTACCAAGACATGTGTCCTCATCAATGGAGAGTGGATCCGCTGTGATCCACACCTGGGGACTCCGCCAGGGAGAGCCGCTCTCCCATATGCTCTTCGTCCTAGGCAGTGATACGTCACCAACGTATCTATAATTTTTATTTGTTTCATGCTATTATATTATCAATCTTGGATACTTTATATGCATTAATATGTTATTTTATATCATTTTTTGGGACTAACTTATTAACACAGTGCCCAGTGCCAGTTGTTGTTTTTGAATTGTTGTTGGCTGTTCAAAAAATCAATATCAAACAAAGACCAAACACGATGAAACTTTACGATGATTTTTCTATACCAAAAGGGACCCTAGAAGGTTTGGGAGAAGACCATATGTGCTATGAGAGAGCCGTAAGCTCACAGGGCGCGCCCCCTAAGCTCGTGGGCCCCATGCAACTCCTCTTGACCTAATTCCGACTCTATAAATTCCCAAATATTCCCAAACCACCAGAGAGACACCCAAAACACTTTTTTCGCTGCCACAACCCTTTGTTCTTCCGCGATCCCATCTGGAGGACTTTCTGGTACTCTGCTGGAGGGGAATTCGATCACGGATGGCTTCTACATCAACTGTGTTGCACTTCTGATGATGTGAGAGTAGTTCACCACAGACCTATGGGTTGATACGTCTCCAACGTATCTATAATTTATGAAGTATTCATGCTATTATATTATCCATATTAGATGTTTTATATATATTTATATGCTATTTTATATGATTTTTGAGACTAACCTATTAACCTAGAGCCCAGTGCCAGCTTCTATTTTTTCCTTGTTTTTGAGTTTTACAAAAAAGGAATACCAAACGGAGTCCAATTGATGTGCCAATTTTTGATGATTTTTTATGGACCAAAATAAGCCCTTGGAGTAAAAGAGTTGGGCCAGAAGAGTCCCGGGCTGTCCACGAGGGTGGGGGCGTGCCCACCCCCTGGGAATGGGCCCCTATCTCGTGGACGACTCGGAGACCTTTTGGACGTGAGACCGACGCCAAAAGTCCTATAAATACAGAAACCTCCAGAAAATAACCTAGATCATAAGTTCCGCCGCCGCAAGCCTCTGTAACCACGACAAATCAATCTAGGCCCTACCTGGCACCCTGCCGGAGGGGCCATCATCACCGGAAGGCATGGAGGAGGATCCCTGTAACATCCCGATTTTCGGAATGTTTAAGAAAAAGTTTTCCAAAAATCAGGGCGAGAAAATTTCGTTTGTTTTATTTGGTAACTAAGCTTGAGTTGGACATTCTACAGAACAGAGGATTTAATTTGAATTAATGCGAACCTAAATTAAAATTGAGTGTTATTTTCTTTGGTTTATTTTTCTTACCTTAGCATATTAAATTATGCGCATCTATTTTTCTTTTTGGATTTTTCTTAAGTTCGTTTGATTTCATTTGGGTGTTTATTCAATTCTAGATTTTTCTTTCAGGAAAATCTCATCTTTCTTTCATAGGCTATGAGTCTCTATCTCTCTCTCTTACCTGGGTGTGAAATTGAGCATCTCATCATTGGAATGAATCTCCAAACCAAATGGCTAGCCCAGTATGCTTCCTCCCTTCTCTGGTTTCCTTCCTATCCAACTAAATGGACCAAGCTCATCTTTGTTTTCTTCTTCTTCTCTCTTGCCACTTGGGCCTGGCCGAATTGGCCCATCTCCCAGCTCTAGACCGAACGCTCGTCTTCCACCTCCCCACGTGCACGTACAAGTATTGGAGACGAGCAGAAGCAGTAACGCCGAGGCCGCCAGTTAGCTTCCTTTGGTTGTCTGTTTCACTTTGACTTCAACACAAGAATTACTCCCCACATCACCACGATCTCATTCTGCTAATTAAACCACCGTTTCATGTCTTTAACCTCTCACACATACACGCACACTATATCTACGTAGAGGAAAGGATATGTACGCTTGCCTGTTGCCTTCCTCCTTAATCCCCATAATCCTCCACCGTTTCCAATTCTTTGAGTACTTAGGCGTGCACCCTGATACTCTCTCTCATATCCACTGGTTCTGCTGCCCCCTCCCTTCCTCTCTGTCTCCAGAAAGTTCCTCCAAAGAATGATGCACCATGGACGCCGGTGATCCATCCCGTTGATGTAGGCCATCCCGATCCATGCCCTTGCACCCGAAGCTTCTCCTCCATCCCACAACTCCATTCAGAGAAGAAAGAACGTGATCCCTCAACCACACGCGAAGAATTTCACATGTGCGTGTACACTGTTCATCAAGTTCACCATACCGTTTCATCCAACTCGGTGAGCCTCTGTCCAATTCCTATTGCACACCTACTAAACACCACTCATGTTATCTCCTGCACATCATAATTTCTCCTATTTTTCTGGTTGGGCGCGTCGATGCTATCCGTCGCATGGACCGTAGTTCATTCCCTTATTCTCATCGTTTTTGTTCATCGTTTGATCTTGATCCCAATAGATGAAATGTTTTAAGTGGTTAGAGAAGCCCATTTGTGGCTTAGATTTTACGCATATATCATATTAGAGGTTCTTTTAGTTCAAATTGGAATTGCACTAGGTGCATGCTTCTTACAATATTTAGTTTTCACTCTTCTGATATATACCTAGGAGTCGCCTTAATTATTTCAACTGTAGGAGTTACATATGATTATGATTTACTAAATTACTTGTTTGGTCAATCGGGTTTTGGTGTAGATTTGAATAGTCATTTATGCCTAAAATCTGATAGTGTTTCGAGGTCGGTAAACTTTTCTTGTTAATCATATTTTTATTATGTTCGTGTTATGCATAAGAGTGCATTTTATTGGTCTCATAATTTTGCGTGTGACTTTCTAGATGTATTGTTTACCTATTATAGTTATTTAAATAATTCTACGTATTTATTTGTTTTGACCTAGCAATTTGTGGTATTGTATATAGTCCTCCCTTGTGCATGCATACAAAATTTGGTGAATGCTCATCGTGCTCATTAATTCTATAGAATTATTTTATCCTTTGCTTTATTTTGGTGAAATACTTCATGTATTGATTGTTTTCATTTTTGCTTAGCATGAAGACATCGTAGTTATGGTTTTACATATTCATTATTATTCATGTCACATGTTTGCTTTATTGTTTGAAATCAGTCCCATTCCTATGATAGATATTTAACTCCGTCTCATATTAGTATTATGAATATTATGATAGCTTATCATATGCTTAGGACAAGTCATTTGTAATGATAGTAGAGTTGTGCTTTGATCCTACATTTGGTGTGCATATTGTGCATTGTTATACAACCATGTGGTGATAATGTATTGTTAGTGGTTAGTAGTATTGGTTCTCTTTTGTTATAGAAATAATTTTTAGTAGTTGTTACGTTGGATGTTTAGTCTTTGCTTTTTGTTAACCATTATAATTATTTGGATTTGTCCAGACATTTATTGTGGTTAGTTGCTACTTTTAATCATGCCCTACTATTGCTTGTGGTAGGATAATATTGCATTAGCATGTAGTACCCTGTCATTGTTTAGGCATTTATTCCAAGTGTTGTTTAATTGAGCTATATTAGTTGACATATGTTTTGGTTCATGATAATGGATCTATATGGTTTAGTATTGCTTTAGGACCAAACCTACATCTAACTCAATTCATGTTGTGGTATGATGTTTCATTACTTAACTAGAATGTTTTGTAATGTTGGTTTGGTTGTCTTATGGAAACTTTCTTTTGAATTAGCATATAGTTATATTTGGATGCTATTGACCATTATAAATATTTGGATTATAGTTGAATGCATGGGATGGTTTCATCCCATGTGTGTTGTTGCCATTGTGTTAGCTATATAGTAGTTTGTATTTAGTTAGTTGTGTTGTGTAGTGGGTACTTCTTCTGGTCAATAGAATATTTCATATTAGAACGTTAGTCTTGATCGCTAAACCTTCCTAAGCCGTGTCAACTTAATCCATGTCACTTCGTTGAATCATCTCCCTTACCTTCCTATAGTGCTACCTCATTTCGGAATCTCCATCTCGATCAATATCTTGTTATCCATCCACTCTTACTTTGTTTTGGATGTTATTTGGATTTGCTATTGCTTTGATATTTATTGTTTGTATTTTGTTGTCGTTACGACGAGTAGGGAGTGACGACGATGTTGGACATGGACAAAACCAGGTTACCGAAGAAGGACTCAACAACGAAGGCATGCCTCCTTCTTTGATCATACTTATCCTATGTTTACAAAATTGCATTGTGTTTTATGGTTACTTATGCATGCTTTTAATCTCGTAGCTAGTGTGTCGATTGACACATGCCTTGATCCGCTTGTCGCCTATTCACTTGACACTTGAGTAGAATTATATATTATTCCGGTAGAGTAGAAATGCTTAGCCATGCTTATTATTCTATAGGTCCTTATTTGAATGATCTTCGGAATATTGACACTTGGAACTTGTTGCTGAGCTAGCTGAGCTAGGTCGGTTGTCCTTGTTGATCTCCTCTACTCTCTTCTACTCTGGGTGAAACTTACCGTCTGAATACTGGAGCGGGCGACAGCTGAATCAAGGATTGAAGGAGCGATTGGCCGCCCTTCACGAGTTGAAGAGGGCAATCAGTCGTCCGTGCCGCATGAGGCCTAATAAGTCTTGGATTTGAAGATTGTGACAATAGTACAGCCAGATGCTATATGGGCACTGGCTTGGTTAATTAGTTAGCTCACTCTTATTGTTGTCATTGCCGTACCGCAGATGGGATAGCTGCCTTGCGAGGAGTGTCCTCGGCACAAAAGGGGGCTCGGACTGTGAACTGCGGTTACTTCCGTGTTGAAACCTAGTGGGCTTGGCATAGTAAGCTTGGTCTAATGAAAGACCTCGTCACAATCCCCCTGTCGATACACCAAATGGAGTACTATACCAGCGGCGACTGGTGGCATCAAGACGGGATTGTGTTGTGTGGGTAAAGTGTACAACCTCTGCAGAGTGTAAAAACTATTCGAATAGCCGTGTCCACGGTCATGGACGGCACATGAATCTTTCTTGACATACAGGACCTGTCTTCCTTATTCCCTCTTTCCCCTATTCTTGGAACCTATGAAGAGTGTGAGTTGATCGAGGATCCTCACTTTGATGAAAGTTATTCTGCAGACAAAACATGTTTTCATCTAAAACTGCTATTATCCAACTGATATATATTTTTCAAACAAAATTAGCTTTTATGCAAATGAGCCATACAGCCATCCTTTGAAGCCACATGTAGCTATTACGTCCTTCCCCATGGGAGGCATGTTGAGTACGTAATGTACTCATGGCAATAATTTTGTTGACAGCAGAGTTTCATGAAGACAAAGGTGATGACTACGACAACAATGGCGACCCGTAGGAGTGAGGTCACGTGGACTACATCGACTGTCTGTGGCTGAGATGGAGTTGCTACGCATTGTACTTTCCGCTGTTTTTTGATTGTAAATGTCATGAGACAATTCGCTAGGTATGTCTTGTGACAAATATACTACTCGTGATGCTTTTACGTATTCTGCAATGATATCATTTCACTGTGTAGTCAACAATGATCCTGGGGTTGGCAATTAAACACAGGAGGATCTGGAAGATAATTCCGGGTTCTCACAGAAGTGGTATGAGAGCTGATGTCGACCTAGTCACGTGGCCTTAGTTAGAAATGGAAAGCCTTAGGGACTATTATTATAAGAAAAACTATTTTGAAAAGGATCATCCTCGTACTCTTCTCCTTCACTATTGCTCTCCTTGTCTCATTTTATTCAAATAAAGTTTAAACTCTACTTCCTTACTTTCTTCCTTATAGTATGTGAAACCCTTTTCCCTTGTCCATGGTGTTTAAAAGTCATAAGTTTCACAAGATGTGCCAAGAATTTCAAGATTACTTCAACACCTGAAGCTTTGAGTAGCAACATTTTTCCAAGAGAAGACACTTCGAGACCTCAAGAAGGCAACAACCATCGATCATGATCCAATCATCAACGTCGAAGAGTTGCCCCATGATTGTTGTGACTGGCCATATAGGATTAGGTTGGTTAACAACCCTGTAGTGATAGAACTGGTAGCTTATGGACGCAAAAACCTTTTTGTGTGAGTATCGGCTGCATGTTTTTCCTCTGGCATTTTTCCTATGCAGTCATACTAAAACCCAATTTGCCAAAAGAGTTTCTTTTGAGTTTTATTTGTGTAGCTTCATGATTATCTCGGTGTTATATTTTGATTATCGTTTTGGGTATCTCTTCCTTGTAGGATTCTTCTACTCATCTTTTGCTCTTTCCCTCTTCTCTATAAACCCCGAAGAACACTTTGAGAGGAAAGAAGTTGCAACATCATCCTTTGAGATATCAATGTGAACCCCATGGAAAACCTCTTTTAAGGGGGGTAGTAGACGGAGATTCGTGGTGAGATCGAAGATTTGAAGACCTTCATTTGCAAAGAATAAGTAGATTCTAAGACCTTCACCGCACGAGTCCAACCGCACCAAAGCTTGACCTACAGAAGAAGGTAAGGCCGAAGAATGCCCAACCACTCAGAGAGGCTATCAGATTACCATCGCCAAGACCGTAGGACTGCTTCAGAATCGATTGCAACCCCACAAGTTTCTGAGAAGAATTGTGTCGAGGACGAAGCTAACCTAAACTCAATCTATTTAGTCAGCCTGAATCTCGGGGACGAGATTTGTTTTAAGGGGGGTAGATCTGTAACATCCCGATTCTCGGAATGTTTAAGAAAAAGTTTTCCAAAAATCAGGGTGAGAAAATTTTGTTTGTTTTATTTGGTAACTAAGCTTGAGTTGGACTTTCTACAAAACAGAGGATTTAATTTGAATTAATGCGAATCTAAATTAAAATTGAGTGTTATTTTCTTTGGTTTATTTTTCTTACCTTAGCATATTAAATTATGCGCATCTATTTTTCTTTTTGGATTTTTCTTAAGTTCGTTTGGTTTCATTTGGGTGTTTATTCAATTCTAGATTTTTCTTTCATGAAAATCTCATCTTTCTTTCATAGGCTATGAGTCTCTATCTCTCTCTCTTACCTGGGTGTGAAATTGAGCATCTAATCATTGGAATGAATCTCCAAACCAAATGGCTAGCCCAGTATGCTTCCTCCCTTCTCTGGTTTGCTTCCTATCCAACTAAATGGACCAAGCTCATCTTTGTTTTCTTCTTCTTCTCTCTTGCCACTTGGGCCTGGCCGAATTGGCCCATCTCCCAGCTCTAGACCGAACGCTCGTCTTCCACCTCCCCACGTGCACGTACAAGTATTGGAGACGAGCAGAAGCAGTAACGCCGAGGCCGCCAGTTAGCTTCCTTTAGTTGTCTGTTTCACTTCGACTTCAACACAAGAATTACTCCCCACATCACCACGATCTCATTCTGCTAATTAAACCACCGTTTCATGTCTTTAACCTCTCACACATACACGCACACTATATCTACGTAGAGGAAAGGATATGTACGTTTGCCTTGTGCCTTCCTCCTTAATCCCCATAATCCTCCACCGTTTCCAATTCTTTGAGTACTTATTAGGCGTGCACCCTGATACCCTCTCTCATATCCACTGGTTCTGCTGCCCCCTCCCTTCCTCTCTGTCTCCAGAAAGTGCCTCCAAAGAATGATGCACCATGGACGCCGGTGATTCATCCCGTTGATGCAGGCCATCCCGATCCATGCCCTTGCACCCAAAGCTTCTCCTCCATCCCACAACTCCATTCAGAGAAGAAAGAACGTGATCCCTCAACCACACGCGAAGAATTTCACATGTGCGTGTACACTGTTCGTCAAGTTCACCATACCGTTTCATCCAACTCGGTGAGCCTCTGTCCAATTCCTATTGCACACCTACTAAACATCACTCATGTTATCTCCTGGACATCATAGTTTCTCCTATTTTTCTGGTTGGGCGCGTCGATGCTATCCGTCGCATGGACCGTAGTTCATTCCCTTATTCTCATCATTTTTGTTCATCGTTTGATCTTGATCCCAATATATGAAATGTTTTAAGTGGTTAGAGAAGCCCATTTGTGGCTTAGATTTTACGCATATATCATATTAGAGGTTCTTTTAGTTCAAATTGGAATTGCACTAGGTGCATGCTTCTTACAATATTTAGTTTTCACTCTTCTGATATATACCTAGGAGTCACCTTAATTATTTCAACTGTAGGAGTTACATATGATTATGATTTACTAAATTACTAGTTTGGTCAATCGGGTTTTGGTGTAGATTTGAATAGTCATTTATGCCTAAAATCTGATAGTGTTTCGAGGTCGGTAAGCTTTTCTTGTTAATCATATTTTTATTATGTTCGTGTTATGCATAAGAGTGCATTTTATTGGTCTCATAATTTTACGTGTGACTTTCTAGATGTATTTTTTACCTATTATAGTTATTTAAATAATTCTACGTATTTATTTGTTTTGACCTAGGAATTTGTGGTATTGTATATAGTCCTCCCTTGTGCATGCATACAAAATTTGGTGAATGCTCATCGTGCTCATTAATTCTATAGAATTATTTTATCCTTTGCTTTATTTTCGTGAAATACTTCATGTATTGATTGTTTTCATTTTTGCTTAGCATGAAGACATCGTAGTTATGGTTTTACATATTCATTATTATTCATGTCACATGTTTGCTTTATTGTTTGAAATCAGTCCCATTCCTATGATAGATATTTAACTCCGTCTCATGTTAGTATTATGAATGTTATGATAGCTTATCATATGCTTAGGACGGGTCATATGTAATGATAGTAGAGTTGTGCTTTGATCCTACATTTAGTGTGCATATTGTGCATTGTTATACAACCATGTGGTGATAATGTATTGTTAGTGGTTAGTAGTATTGGTTCTCTTTTGTTATAGAAATACTTTCTAGTAGTTGTTACGATGGATGTTTAGTCTTTGCTTGTTGTTAACCATTATAATTATTTGGATTTATCCAGATATTTATTGTGGTTAATTGCTACTTTTAATCATGTCCTACTATTGCTTGTGGCAGGATAATATTGCATTAGCATGTAGTACCCTGTCATTGTTTAGGCATTTATTCCATGTGTTGTTCAATTGAGCTATATTAGTTGACATATGTTTTGGTTCATGATAATGGATCTATATGGTTTAGTTTTGCTTTAGGACCAAACCTACATCTAACTCAATTCATGTTGTGGTATGATGTTTCATTACTTAACTAGAATGTTTTGTAATGTTGGTTTGGTTGTCTTATGGACACTTGCTTTTGAAATAGCATATAGTTGATGTATATGTTTGGATGCTATTGACCATTATAAATATTTGGATTATAGTTGAATGCATGGGATGGTTTCATTCCATGTGTGTTGTTGCCATTGTGTTAGCTATATAGTAGTTTGTATTTAGTTAGTTGTGTTGTGTAGTGGGTACTTCTTCTTGTCAATAGAATATTTCATATTAGAACGTTAGTCTTGATCGCTAAACCTTCCTAAGCCGTGTAAACTTAATCCATGTCACTTCGTTGAATCATCTCCCTTACCTTCCTATCGTGCTACCTCATTTCGGAATCTCCATCTCGATCAATATCTTGTTATCCATCCACTCTTACTTTGTTTTGGATGTTATTTGGATTTGCTTTTGCTTTAATATTTATTGTTTGTATTTTGTTGTCGTTACGACGAGTAGGGAGTGACGACGATGTTGGACATGGACAAAACTAGGTTACCGAAGAAGGACTCAACAACGAAGGCACGCCTCCTTCTTTGATCATACTTATCCTATGTTTACAAAATTTCATTGTGTTTTATGGTTACTTATGCATGCTTTTAATCTCGTAGCTAGTGTGTCGATTGACACATGCCTTGATCCGCTTGTCACCTATTCACTTGACACCTGAGTAGAATTATATAGTATTCCGTTAGAGTAGAAATGCTTAGCCATGCTTATTATTCTATAGGTCCTTATTTGAATGATCTTCGGAATATTGACACTTGGAACTTGTTGCTGAGCTAGCTGAGCTAGGTCGGTTGGCCTTGTTGATCTCCTCTACTCTCTTCTACTCTGGGTGAAACTTACCGTCTGAGTACTAGAGCGGGCGACAGCTGAATCAAGGATTGAAGCAGCGATTGGCCGCCCTTCACGAGTTGAAGTGGGCAATCAGTCGTCCGTGCCGCATGAGGCCTAATAAGTCTTGGATTTGAAGATTGTGACAATAGTACAGCCACATGCTATATGGGCACGGGCTTGGTTAATTAGTTAGCTCACTCTTATTGTTGTCATTGCCGTACCGTAGATGGGATAGCTGCCTTGCGAGGAGTGTCCTCGGCACAAAAGGGGGCTCGGACTATGAACTGCAGTTACTTCCGTGTTGAAACCTAGTGGGCTTGGCATAGTAAGTTTGGTCTAATGAAAGACCTCGTCACAATCCCCCCGTCGGTACACCAAATGGAGTACTATACCAGCGACCATTGGTAGCATCAAGACAGGATTGTGTCGTGTGGGTAAAGTGTACAACCTCTGCAGAGTGTAAAAACTATTCGAATAGCCGTGTCCACGGTCATGGACGGCACATGAATCTTTCTTGACATTCAGGACCTGTCTTTCTTGTTCCCTCTTTCCCTTATTCTTGGAACCTACGAAGAGTGTGAGTTGATCGAGGATCCTCACTTTGATGAAAGTTATTCTGTAGACAAAACATGTTTTCATCTAAAACTGCTATTATCCAACTGCTATATATTTTTCAAACAAAATTAGCTTTTATGCAAATGAGCCATACAACCATCCTTTGAAGGCGCATGTAGCTATTAGGTCCTTCCCCATGGGAGGCATGTTGAGTACGTAATGTACTCATGGCAATAATTTTGTTGACAGCAGAGTTTCATGAAGACAAAGGTGATGACTACGACAACAATGGCGACCCGTAGGAGTGAGGTCACGTGGACTACATCGACTACCTGTGGCTGAGATGGAGTCGCTACGCATTGTACTTTCCGATGTTTTTTGATTGTAAATGTCATGAGACAATTCGCTAGGTATGTCTTGTGACAAATATACTACTTGTGATGCTGATGTCTACACACGCTTCTATTCTTGTAGACTATGTTGGGGCTCCAAGCGCAGAGGTTTGTAGGACAGCAGCAATTTCCCTCAAGTGGATGACCTAAGGTTTATCGAACTCAGGGAAGTAGAGGTCGAAGATGGTCTCTCTCAAGCAACCCTGCAACTAAGATACAAGAAGTCTCTTGTGTCCCAAACACACCTAATACAACTAGGAGTTGTATAGGTGCACTAGTTCGGCGAAGAGATGGTAAAATATGGATGATACGAGTGGCAAAGCAAAGTAATATAAATCTGTAATAAAAAGTGCAGCAAGCAAACAAGTGGTAAACGTGAGCACAAATGGTATTGCAATGGTGGAAACAAGGCCTAGGCTTCATACTTTCACTAGTGGCAACTCCCAACAACATTAACATAATGGAATCACATGATATTTCCCATAAAACATGCACTCGGAGGTCATTCCTTTGTGGTCAAGAGAGGACGAGAATTATGTAGGGCTACAAAAGCACACCTCTAAGTTCGTAGTTCTCAATCTATGGATTTCCCAATGTCACCGCGGCCATCCAAAGAGAGTACCACAATCACCACAACATATCTCAAGGATAGTCAAAGACAAGCACCAAGAGACTCTCAATCTTCAATCAACACACAAAAGAGGAAATCAATCATGAAAATATTCTTCTAATCCATGTCCAATAGACCGCTGTCACCTTGGTCTCGGGGATTATACTAGATAAAGACAAGTGAGTACATCAATCCAATACATAGAGGAAGGGGAAATATCATGGGATCACCCTAGATTGACATAGCCTATGATCACAACAAAGATCACATCATGGGAGAGAGAATTGACCACATAGCTACTGGTAGAAACCTCAGCCCCGAGGAGGAACTACTCCCGCATCATGGAGGGAGGAAGCAACGTCGATGGAGATGAATCCGGGGGCACTTCCCCGTCCCGGCAGGATGCCGGCACGGGAATTCTGGTCCCCCGAAACTTGGTGGCGATGGCGGCGGAGATCGGAATAGCTTCTGGAGAAAAGGGTTCTGGAATCAGGGTTTCCGCGACGGGTGGTAAATATATGCCAAAGGGGGTCACCAGAGGCGGAGAGGGGGGCCCAGGCGCCCCCCGGCGCGGCCAGGGGTGGGGCCGCGTGGGCAGGCCGCCTGGGCTGCCCCTGGCTCCCCTCTGGCCCCACTTCTGGCGCGTGGAAGCTTCTGGAGCGCTGATTTTTTATATATTTTTCCCAGAATATTTCTGGCAATTTAAGTAATGGGAAAACCTGAAATACAAAAACAGCAAGAACAGAAACTGGCAGTGGGGTGCACTGAGTTAATAGGTTAGTCCAAATATGATCAAAAGTGTATGGAAGTGCATAAATATCATAGCAATATCACACAAAAGAGGCATGGAGCAAGCAGAAATTATAGATACGTTTTGGACGTATCAACATCCCCAAGCTTAATTTCTGCTCGTCCTCGAGTAGGTAAATGATAACAAGCATAATTTCTGTGGTGACATGCTACCAAAGAGTCTTTCACAATCACATGACAAATGCTTATTGAGATAATGAATCTTTACTAATTAAGTTGCCTCATGAGAATATCACAATGAACTGAAAGTTTACAATATGATACTGAAACACCCAATAGATTTGTAGTGAGCATGGTGTGAAAATATGACAAAGTGATACCTCGCTTGCCCCCCTTTAGTGAAGCAAAACATAAATGCAGGAGCACCTCCGAAGTTTAAGTGACGACTAGATACAATGATTTCAAAATAAGCGCTATCACAATCATGCAGAAGACAATGGTACTTTGGGACAATGCACATTACACTCAGAATGACAATCATGCTCTCAATAGTTGGTGCTTTGAAGAAAGAAGGTGGAGACTCTCGAACCATGGATTTTGATGGCAAGGTTGAAATCCCGTGGCTGGAAATAAAGACTAAACAAGTACCAGAGCTCGTGGTTTTAAAAACAGAGATAAAAAGCTTTTAGGAGGTGCATAATTTGTCAACGAATGTTAGTAGATAACCCAATTACTTCTTATGCTGGACAAGGTTTCGAGGAACGGCTCCCATGCGGGGACGATCACATCCCCTTAATCTCCTTTGTTTATCACTGCCAGAGCTTTCTGATTTCTCATGAACAAAGTGTGAAGGAGGGTTTGTTTGTTTGTTGCTATTATCTTTTGTGAGCTGGGCGCACTCATGCCAGTCCCTGCTCGTATTAGGGGTTTTGCAGATTAGACATGCAATCCCGGGGTAAATTTTGTCCAACAACATAAGAAGATCATGAATTACCTACTACTTCCTCATGAGCTAAAACAGAGGCACAAAAGAGAAATGCTTTTGAATAATTTTGAGATGGTACAAGAAAGTCTTCGTTAGGAATGGCAAGTAAATACCATATATTGGAAGGTATGGTGGACTCATATGGCATAACTGGTTTCAAGGATTTTGGATGCACAAGCAGTCAGTCCGCTTAGTACAGGTGAAGGCTAGCAAAAGACTGGGAGCGACCAACTAAGAGAGCAATGACGGCCATAATCATGCAGAGCGACAAAGCAACATTGAATCGGGCATGGAAGTTATATCACTACTCAGAAATTAAAGATCATCAAGGCTTGATAGACTTTCTTTACAGTCTTAAATATGCGTGAGCATATGCCAAGTCAATCAAAATAAATTCTTGGAGGAAGATATCACTAAACCATACCACATCATAGGCAAACAAATCATGCTGGCACTTCAATAACACATTAAGAACCCCCAGCTATTTGAGAGTAACCATAAGAAAACATGAACTACTAAGCACCATTATGCACATAGCATTTTTATCATAGACATATCAACCAGTGCCACAGAAGCCAACTCTCTTAACAAGATAAGAATGATAACTCAAGAGAGTTCCAGAAGCAACAACCTAAACAAAAGCTCTTAAAAAGATAAGCATGAAAACTAAGAGCTAAGCATGACAGCAGCTATGAAAAGATAAAGAACACACACAAGAAGATACGCATGCAAGCCTATGTTGTGTTCTACAATGGAGTGGAGCGTATTTCTATCCCAAACAATGAAGGCTAGGATCTAACTTATTATGAACAGCAAGCAAAGCTAAAGAAGACTAAAAAGGAAACTAAGAGCAAGACGCTCCAAGCATAGCACATAACGCATGAAGTGATTAAAATATAGTGGAATGAAAGACGAACTGATAATTGTTGATGGAGAAGGGGATGCACGGGGGCATTCCCAAGCTTAGACGCTTGAGTCTTCTTGAATATTTCTTGGGGGTGCACGGGGGCATCCCCAAGCTTGAGCGTTTGACCCTCCTGAATCTTCTTTTATCATCTTCCCTCGCACACTTGAAAACTCCCTTCATACATAACTCATCATAATCTGATTAGCGAGGTTAGTACCCACAATAAAATAATTTTTCCCTACTGGAAATAAAGATAACCTTGAAGAGCTACTGTTTCTCAAGATTGCCAAAAGGTTTTTGCAAAGAAAAAGCAAGCTCAAGGTTTGCAAAACGAAGAAAAGGCAAAACAGGACAGAATATGTGAAAAACAGACCAGCAGGTAGTAAATAATTTTTTCGGGGCACTTCTGCAACTCAAATCAAAAAACTCAGAACAGACGCCCGAAAGCCAATTGTATAGAGCACGCTGTCAAAACAATTCAGATAAAAAAGATGATCTGGTGATTTTATACGATTTTTTCTGTCCAAGGACAGAATCTGTTTTCTGGACTGCACGTCACAACTTTTGAACTTTCTTGCAATCAGAGGCTAAACTTGGCACAAAGCTGAAAAATAAAGATACAATGATGTTGCTACAGTAGTAACAAACATCAAGACCAATAAAACTGAAAGAACAAACTGAAAGCAAAGATAACAAGGGTTGTCTCCCTAGAGCTCTTTCTTTATAGCCATAAAGATAGGCTTAAGACTTTAATGATGCTCTCGTAGGAATAAGAGTTGAAGAACAAAATAGAGCATCAAGAAGCAAATACCAAACACATTTAAGCCTAACATGCTTCCTATGCATAGGAATATTGCAATAGAATAATTCATTGAAGCACAAAGCAATAAGCATAGGAAGACAAAACAAGTGGAGCTTCAAAACCTTCAACATAAAGAGAGGGAACTTGATATTATTGAAATATCTATAAGCATATGTTCCCTTCTCATAATAATTTTCAATGGGATCATGAATAAACTCTACAATATAAGCATCACATAAAGCATTGTTACCATGATCCATACGCAAAAAGGTACTCTTACTCTCCACATAAGCATAATCTTTCTCATTGGTAATAGTGGGAGTAGGACTATCATAAACAACTTGAACACTATAGATTAATTGTGTATTAGGAAGATGGTGTTCAACAAGGGAGTAATTCCCTCCATGATTATGACAAGTTTCATAAGGATAATTTCTCCTTATGTCATACGTACCTTTATAATCACTATAGATTGGAGTTGTAACATCATCATAGTAGAGAAGAGCATTATCATTGCTAGCAACTATATTTGTAAACATGTTGTCTTTATTCTTACTAGCAAAAGAATTATCAATTATCACATCACTAGTGGGTAAAGGATTTGCAATCCTATCATCCCCAAGCTTAGAGCTTTCCATATCATCACTTTCAGAGTTGGTACCAAAAAGATTTTCAAGATCATAAGTAGCATTATCATCATTTTCCCAATCACAATAAGTAACATACATATCATAATCAAAATCATCTTCAATAGTACCTACGGACGTATCATCAAGATGATAATTAAGGCAATAAACTTCACCTTCTTCTTTAAACTTACAACCGTTAGGATAAAAGTTGATGGGAGGAATATGCTCAGGTCAGGTTGATACCCATTCTTCTTCCTTCTTGCTCCTCTTCCTCCTCCTATTCTTTTTCTTCTTCTTCATCTTAGGAGGGAGTGGTTGGAGATGAAGCTTCTCCACATATCCTGGTTTATCATTAGAAACAATAGGGGAAACTTGGGAGAAACTCTCCTTTTTATTAGCAGAAATATAAGAGACATTTTTATACTTTGGTAAAGTTCCCTCCTTTCTAATCTTACTTATGTAATCATTTTCATGGCAATTAACAACACAATAGAGATGGCAATTTTGCAAAGTGTTTTTTATTCCTATGGCATTAACATCTAGCCAAGAAGTCTTTTCTGATAACTCTTCACACATCAAAAATAACATAAGCTCATCATAAAGATCAGGGGTGATCATGTTATCACACAACTGGTTAACAGTTATGTTTTGAAAGTGCATGCATTGAAAATTAAAGTGACCCTCTATACAGCAAAGTTCACAAGTGAAAGGATAAAGGTCACACAATTCTCTAGCAATTTCATTTAAATCTTTGACCCAAGTGATTGTTCTTTCATGCTTATGTTGCTTACAATACTTCTCTTCTTCAATCATAGGCCTTTCGCAAGGTCTATCCACTCCACAAAAATTAACATGCTTATATAAAACTTCATTTTGAGGAATTGGATCATGCATGTTGCAATCATCATGAACAATTTGATTTTCCTTGCAAATCTCTTTAAAAGGTTCATGATGCTTGATCCAATCCTCCTTAGGCATATTAAGATGTGAAGCAAAAGATTTGAGGAAATCAACAAGGAGTTGAGAATCAAGCCCAGACTTAGCACTAAACTTATTAAAACTTGTAGTTTCAACAAAGGACTTAATGCAATCATACTCATAAATTATACCTGACTCTTTACCTTTGTCGATCTCCCAATCTTCAGTGTTGCATTGAATTCTTTCAAGGAGTTCCCATTTAGCATCAATCTTTTCGTTTGTGAAAGAACCCATAGAGGAAGCATCGAGCCAATCTTTATCCTGTCGAGAGAGCCTCGCATAGAAATTAGTAATAATCATATCTTTGGGGAGCCCATGGTTAGGACATTTTAGCATTAACGTTTTCAGTCTCCCCCAAGCTTGAGCTATGCTCTCTCCGTCATGAGGATAGAAATTATAAACATAATTCCTATTCTCATGGACTTCATGAAGAGGATAAAACTTGGAGTAAAAGAGAGACTGGATCTCTTCCCAATCCAGCAGGTGAGAGTCATCTAGTAGCCTATACCATTTCAATGCTTTTACTTTCAGTGACAAGGCAAATAATTTCCTCATGACTCCATCTCTTGTCAAACCTGAAATCTTAAACAACTCACAAAGTTCTGTAAGTTTCAACAAATGAATACTAGGATTGACTGTCCCATCATAACAATCATTCCTAATTATTTCAATTATCCCAAGTGGTATTCGGAACGGGATACATTCAGTAGGTGGAGGAGACTTCTCTACCACGGGTGTGGTAAAGCGGCCTTCCCCAAGCAGCGAACTAAGAGTGCGGTTTTCCACAAACATAACTAGTGAAACTAAAAACAAGAAACGAAAAGATTTAATTGCAAGATCTAAAGATATACCTTCAAACACTTATTTCCCCGGCAACGGCGCCAGAAATAGCTTGATGTCTACACACGCTTCTATTCTTGTAGACTATGTTGGGCCTCCAAGCTCAGAGGCTTGTAGGACAGCAGCAATTTCCCTCAAGTGGATGACCTAAGGTTTATCGAACTCAGGGAAGTAGAGGTCGAAGATGGTCTCTCTCAAGCAACCCTGCAACTAAGATACAAGAAGTCTCTTGTGTCCCCAACACACCTAATACAACTAGGAGTTGTATAGGTGCACTAGTTCGGTGAAGAGATGGTAAAATATGGATGATAGGAGTGGCAAAGCAAAGTAATGTAAATCTGTAATAAAAAGTGCAGCAAGCAAACAAGTGGTAAACGTGAGCACAAATGGTATTGCAATGGTGGAAACAAGGCCTAGGCTTCATACTTTCACTAGTGGCAACTCCCAACAACATTAACATAATCGAATCACATGATATTTCCCATAAAACATGCACTCGGAGGTCATTCCTTTGTGGTCAAGAGAGGACGAGAATTATGTAGGGCTACAAAAGCACACCTCTAAGTTTGTAGTTCTCAATCTATGGATTTCCCAATGTCACCGCGGCCATCCAAAGAGAGTACCACAATCACCACAACATATCTCAAGGATAGTCAAAGGCAAGCACCAAGAGACTCTCAATCTTCAATCAACACACAAAAGAGGAAATCACTCATGAAAATATTCTTCTAATCCATTTCCAATAGACCACTGTCACCTTGGTCTCGGGGATTATACTAGATAAAGACAAGTGAGTCCATCAATCCAATACATAGAGGAAGGGGAAATATCATGGGATCACCCTAGATTAACATAGCCTATGATCACAATGAAGATCACATCATGGGAGAGAGAATTGACCACATAGCTACTGGTAGAAACCTCAGCCCCGAGGAGGAACTACTCCCGCATCATGGAGGAAGGAAGCAACATCGATGGAGATGAATCCGGGGGCACTTCCCCATCCCGGCAGGATGCCGACACAGGAATTCTGGTCCCCCGAAACTTGGTGGCGATGGCGGCGGAGATCGGAATAGCTTCTGGAGAAAAGGGTTCCGGAATCAGGGTTTCCGCGACGGGTGGTAAATATATGCCAAAGGGGGTCACCAGAGGCGGAGAGGGGGGCCCAGGCGCCCCCCCCGGCGCGGCCAGGGGTGGGGCCGCGTGGGCAGGCCGCCTGGGCTGCCCCTGGCTCCCCTCTGGCCCCACTTCTGGCGCGTGGAAGCTTCTGGAGCGCTGACTTTTTATATATTTTTCTCGGAATTTTTCTGGCAATTTAAGTAATGGGAAAACCTGAAATACAAAAACAACAGAGAACAGAAACTGGCACTGGGGTGCACTGAGTTAATAGGTTAGTCCAAATATGATCAAAAGTGTATGGAAGTGCATAAATATCATAGCAATATCACACAAAAGAGGCATGGAGCAAGCAGAAATTATAGATACGTTTTGGACGTATCAGATGCTTTTACGTATTCTGCAATGATATCATTTCACTGTGTTGTCAACAATGATCCTGGGGTTGACAATTAAACACACGAGGATCTGGAAGATAATTTCGGGTTCTCACAGGAGGGGCCATCCTCGCCATGAAGGCCAAGGACCAGAGGGAGAACCTCTCCCAATATAGGGGGAGGCCATGGAGGAGGAAGCACAAGGGGGAGAACCTCTCCTCCTCTCTCTCGGTGGCGTCAGGGTGCCATCGGGAGGGGAATCATCGCCGTGGTGATCGTCTTCATCAACATATCATCACCATCCTCATCTCTTTTACGCGGTCCACTCTCCCACACCCCGCTGTAATCCCTACTTGAACATGGTGCTTTATGCCACATATTATGATCCAATGATGTGCTGCCATCCTATGATGTTTTGAGTAGATATCCTTTGTCTTTGGGTTGATTAATGTTCTAGATTGGTACGAGTTGTATGTTTTATTTTGGTGCTGTCCTATGGTGCCCTCCGTGTCGCGCAAGCGTGAGGGATTCCCGTTGTAGGGTGTTGCAATACGTTCATGATTCGCTTATAGTGGGTTGCTTGAGTGACAGAAGCATAAACCTGAGTAAGGGGATTGTTGCGTATGGGATAACGGGGACTTGATGCTTAAATGCTATGGTTGGGTTTTACCTTAATGATCTTTTGTAGTTGCGGATGCTTGCTAGAGTTCCAATCATAAGTGCATATGATCCAAGAAGAGAAAGTATGTTAGCTTATGCCTCTCCCTCATATGAAATTGCAATGACGACTACCGGTCTTGTTAACAACTGTCTAGGACAATTCCGCACACCGATCCATCATTATTCCACACTCGCTATTTATAATATTTAGTAATATATTCTAACTTTATGATAGCAGCACCTACTTTTATATTTTAGCTCTCCGATATCTTGCAAAGTTATCCTCTTCATACCCACAACGTAGTTTTATTTCTCGTTTCTAGTTGGAAGCAAACGTTCGGTGTACGTAGAGTCGTATCAGTGGCAGACAGGACTTGAGAGAATATTGATCTTACCTTTAGCTCCTTGCGGGTTCAACACTCCATACTTATCACTTCCACCATTGGGAATTGCTACGATGATTCCCTGCACTTGGGGACCATCAAGCTATTTTCTGGCGCCGTTGTCGGGGAGCAATAGCGTGGGGTTGATATTCTCGTGTGTGCTTGTTTGCTTTCTTCACTAAGTAGATTTTGTTTTTCCTTTTTGTTTCTGTTTAGTTGTGGGTGAAACATACATTTTTTTAAAAGAATGAAAATACAAAAAAACTACTTGCCTCTTATGCCTAAAAAGTTTTTCAAAAAGAGAAGTGATTGGAAAGTTATGCATTGAAGAAGTGAGGGTCGACCTTCAGCACTTGTGTTCATGCTCACGGAATCAATGTAGAATTTTTCATGGAAGTTTATCTGTAAATAATTATCCCCTTGTATATATCCATTCTATTATAAAAATAATGTGCCAAGCTTTGGTTTTAGGATGATTAGATTGCTTGTTTTCTTTGTGTAGAACAAAAAACAGAAACTTTGGCTGTAGCGCGTGATTTTACATTTTTTTACTGGAAGGTCAAATGGGTATGAAATTTTTTGCACATTGCTTCTGTACAAATTGTTCAAATTGTCATATTTTTTAGAGTTACAGAAGTTTACTAAACTTCCAGATTACTACAGACTGTCCTGTTTTTGACAGATTCTGTTTTCTATGTGTTCATCGCTTATTGTGATGAATCTATGGGTAGTATCGGGGCGTATGAACCATGGTGAAGTTGGAATATAGTAGATAAAGTGCTAATACGAAATTGGAATAAGTTTGCAATAGTACCTAAAGGTAGTGATTTGCTTTATTATACTAACGGATCTCACAAAGTTTTTGTTAAAGTTTTGTGTGGATGAAGTGTTCAAAGATCGAGGAGCTATCAATATGAGAAGAATAAAGAGAGGCAAGAGTTCAAGCTTGGGGATGCCCAAGGCACCCCAAGTAAATATTTCAAGGATACTCAAGCATCTAAGCTTGGGGATGCCCCGGTTGGCATCCCATCTTTCTTCTTCAACAATTATCGATATACCTTGGTTTTTGTTTTGTTCACATGATTTGTGCCCCTTGTGTTTTTTTCTTTAAGAATCATGCTAGTATGAGATAGCCCTTCCTTGATTTATAGAATTCTTCATGTGCTTCACTTATATCTTTTGAGTATGATCTTATAGAATGACCTTTGTGCTTCACTTAAATCTTTTGAGTATAGTTTTATAGAATGCTTCGTGTGCTTCACTTATATATTTTGAGCTTGGATATTTGCTAGTCGATATCAATCCTAGAATACTCCATGAACTTCACTTATATCTTTTGGAGTATGAACAATACTATCATCTAAAGTGGATTTGGAAGAGTGTCAACTTTAGTTAGTAATGATTCCACTATTTCGAGTTTGCTCCCACTATTCCGAATGAGAAGAATTTTGCTTATGTGGAGAGTAGTAAAATTTCTATGCTTGTAGATCATGAAAAGAATGCTTTATGTGATGGTTATATTGTTGAACCCATTCATGATGCTACTGAAAAAATTTAAGAGGGAGGAATACATGCTTGTAGAAGTTGCAATAATATCAAGTTTCCTCTCTATGTGCTTAAAGTTTTGAAGTTATACTTGTCTTGCCTTCCTATGCTAGTTGATTCTTGTTCCTATAAATTATGTGCTCACAAAATCCCTAGGCATAGGAAGTGGGTTAGATTTAAATATGCTAGTCATATTCTTCATGATGCTCTCTTTATGTTTCAATTCTTATCTTTTATGCGAGCATCATTGAAATCATCATGCCTAGCTAAAAGGCATTAGAGAAAAGCGCTTGTTGGGAGACAACCCAATATTTACCCTTACTGTTTTTGTGTGTTTACATGATTAAGATACTGTATTAATCATGTTTTATAGCTTTTGTCTCAATAAAGTGCCAAGTAAGACCTTTGGGAAGACTTGGGTGAAAGTTAATGTGATCTTGCTGGAAAAAACAGAAACTTTGCGCTCACGGGATTAGCTGCCATTTTTTATAGAAGAGTTCTTTTGAGTTGATTCTTTTTGCAGAAGATTAATAGAAAAATTCCTCACGTCCACCAATCTATTTCATAATTTTTAGAGTAGCAGAAGTATGGTTGTTGTTCAAATCATTACAGACTGTTCTGTTTTTGACAGATTCTATTTTCATTGCATAGTTTGCTTGTTTTCTAGTTTCTATGGCTTATATTCCTCAATATAAATTGTAGAAATGATATGGTACAGTAGGCATTGTGTGAGAACAATTATGAACCTTGTATTTGACAGTACCAAAGTGAATGGTTTACTCTTTATCATACTAACCTATCTCATGAAGTTACGTTAAGTTTTGTGTGGTTGAAGTTTTCAAGCTTTGGGTGAGATATCGATATGAGGAGAATAATGAGTGGAAATACCCTAAGCTTGGGGATACCCAAGGCACCCCAAGGTAATATTCAAGGAATACTCAAGCGCCTAAGCTTGGGGATGCCCCAGAAGGCATCCCCTCTTTCGTCTTCAAAACTATCGGTATACCTTACTTGGAGCTATATTTTTATTCGTCACATGATATGTGTTTTGCTTGGAGCGTATTTTCAATTTTACTTGCTTTTTGAATAAAATCATTGGATATGAAATCTTGAATGAAAAAGAATCCTCCCATGGCTAGTTAATTATTTGACTACCCAGTGTCCCTCACTTATATCTTTTGGAGTAGTTTGTCATTTACTCACGTGCTTCACGTACATCCGACTTCACACAGAATAAGTATAGGTAGTAAACTTATTGAAAGTTAGCAAACGCACAATTGGTCACTTGAACAATTCATGAAAGAATATTGAAGGAAGAGAGATTTCACATATAAATATACTATCTTGGACATTTTTGTAATTGTGAGTACTCATTAAAATATGACATGCTAAAAGGTTGATGTTGGACAAGGAAGACAACTTCATGGGTTATGTTTTCCTATATCTGAAACATTATATTGTCTTGGATCATCCAACATGTTGGGCTTGCCTTTCCCTCTCATGGTAGCCAAATTCTTTGCACCAAGTAGAAATACTACTTGTGCTTCCAACCATCCCTTAGACCAGTTTTGCCATGAGAGTCCATCATACCTACCTAAGGATTGAGTAAGATCCTTCAAGTAAGTTGTCATCAGTGCATGCAATAAAAAATGGTTTCTAAATATGTATGATCTATTAGTGCAAAGAAAATAAGCTTTATACAACTTGTAATAGGGAAGAAATAAAGCGACGGACTACATAATAAAGGTCTTTATCACAAGCGGCAATATAAAGTGACGTTCTTTTGCATTAAGATTTTGTGCATCCAACCATAAAAGCGCATGACAATCTCTGCTTCCCTCTGCGAAGGGCCTATCTTTTACTTTTATCTTCTACCCTTATACAAGAGTCATGGTGATCATCATGTTTCCTTTTTACACTTTTTCCTTTGGCAAGCACTTTGTGTTGGAGCGATCCGGACATATATATGCTATGGGTTGATACGTCTCCAACGTATCTATAATTTATGAAGTATTCATGCTATTATATTATCCATATTAGATGTTTTATATACATTTATATGCTATTTTATATGATTTTTGGGACTAACCTATTAACCTAGAGTCCAGTGCCAATTTCTGTTTTTTCCTTGTTTTTGAGTTTTACAGAAAAGGAATACCAAATGGAGTCCAATTGACGTGCCAATTTTTGATGATTTTTTATGGACCAAAAGAAGCCCTTGGAGTAAAAGAGTTGGGCCAGAAGAGTCCCGGGCTGTCCACGAGGGTGGGGGGCGCGCCCACCCCCTGGGCGTGGGCCCCTATCTCGTGGACGACTCGGAAACCTTTTGGACGTGAGACCGACGCCAAAAATTCCTATATATACAGAAACCTCCAGAAAATAACCTAGTTCGGAAGTTCCGCTGCCGCAAGCCTCTATAACCACGAGAAATCAATCTAGGCCCTCTCTAGCACCCTGTCGGAGGGGGCCATCATCACCGGAGGCCATGGAGGAGGATCCCGGAGGGGCCATCATCGCCATGAAGGCCAAGGACCAGAAGGAGAACCTCTCCCCATGTAGGGGGGAGGCCATGGAGGAGGAAGCACAAGGGGGAGAACCTCTCCTCCTCTCTCTCTGTGCGCTGGAGTACCATTGAGAGGGGAATCATCGACGCGGTGATCGTCTTCATCAACATCACCATCATCATCACCATCCTCATCTCTTTTATGCGGTCCACTATCCCGCACCCCGCTGTAATCCCTACTTGAACATGGTGCTTTATGCCACATATTATGATACAATGATGTGTTTCCATCCTATGATGTTTCGAGTAGATATCCTTTGTCTTTGGGTTGATTGATGATCTAGATTGGTACGAGTTGTATGTTTTATTTTGGTGCTGTCCTATGGTGCCCTTCGTGTCGCGCAAGTGTGAGGGATTCCCGCTGTAGGGTGTTGCAATATGTTCATGATTCGCTTATAGTGGGTTGCTTGAGTGACAGAAGCATAAACCCGAGTAATGGGATTGTTGCGTATGGGATAAAGGGGACTTGATGCTTTAATGCTATGGACGGGTTTTACCTTAATGATCTTTAGTAATTGTGGATGGTTGCTAGAGTTCCAATCATAAGTGCATATGATCCAAGAAGAGAAGGTATGTTAGCTTATGCCTCTCCCTCAAATGAAATTGCAATCACGGCTACCGGTCTTGTTAACAATTGCCTAGGACAATTCCGCACACCGATCCATCATTATTCCACACTCGCTATTTATAATATTTAGTAATATTTTCTAACTTTATGATAGGAGCACCTACTTTTATATTTTAGCTCTCCGATATCATGCAAAGTTATCCTCTTCATACCCACAACATAGTTATATTTCTCATTTCTAGTTGGAAGCAAACATTTGGTGTACGTAGAGTCGTATCAGTGGCAGATAGGACTTGAGAGAATATTGATCTTACCTTTAGCTCCTTGTGGGTTCGACACTCCATACTTATCACTTCCACCATTGGGAATTGCTACGATGATTCCCTGCACTTGGGGACCATCATGGGTCCATAGTGATACGTCCAAAATGCATCACTATTTTATATCGTAATTCATCCTTATTCATTGATATATTTCACATTACGATGATGTTCTTATGTTGTTTTGGCTTATTTTACACAGTTTCCAAATTTCCGGTGCCGAAGCAGCAGACGCAGGATTCAGCGGTAAAAAGTGGACGCTGAGTTGCTGAAGAAGAATACCTCCAAATTACCTGAAAATCGACGGAGGGTACTTTCCAGACGAATCACGAAGACACGCAAAAGGGCAACCAGAGGGGGGCCACAGGTCGCCCAGGCGGCCACCTGGCGCGGCCCCCTCCCTGGCCGCGCCGGGGGGCGCCTGGAGCCCCTGGCCCACTTCCGGCTGCCCCCTTTTGCCTATATACTCCTCGTCATCCGAAAACCCTAAAAGGAGAGTTTTGACGGAGTTCCGCCGCCGCTCCGTGGCGGAAACCTAAAGAGAAGAAAAAGCCATCTCCGGCGGGCAGATTCCACTGGGGAGATCACCTCCCGGAAGGGGAGATCATCGCCATCGTCATCACCATCGTCACGGGCATCATCGAGATCATCATCAACATCATCCCCAACATCAGCACCATCTCCATCTTCATCCAATCTCATCTCACCATTGCAACTTGTGTTGTAATCCGTACTATCTATCCTCTCTACTCTATCGGTGTTGATTACTACTTTGTGGTGAATGCTATTGAGTTTTGTTGGAGAAATATCATTATGTCCAGATTGTTTATCATCCATTTATCTCCACTGATCATGATCTCTTTTATGTCTTGTGAGTAGTTACCTTAGTTCTTGAGGACATGGGAAAAGTCCTGTTGTTAGTAGTCATATGATGTTGAAGTAATATGTGTTGTTTGATACTTAAGTTGTGTTGTTATTCAACTAGTGGTGTTGTGTGAGTCGAACACTTAACACTTCGCCTTATTAAGGACCTAGGGGAATACATTGTGTACAAAGATTGCTTACGGTGGGTTGCCGGAGTGACAGAAACCTGAACCCCAGTTCGCATGCTTTTGCACAAGGGAACAATGGATCATCGATCGTATTGCTATGGTTAGGCTTTTGCCTTAAATACTATCTTGTATTTGCGGATGCTTGCAAGGTGTTTAATCATAAGAGTGCACTCATCTTAGTCTAGAGAGTGTACTAGCATAGATCCACCCACTCAACACTTATCAACACATCACATAGTACCGATACGGAATATGGCGAAAGCACATGACTACCTCTCCCGTGTGTCCTCAAGAGCACTTTAGCCTTTATAAGTTCAGTTGCTAGGCCTCTCCTTTGCTCAGAAAGGATTGGGCCACTTGTTACTCTTCAGTGCCTTTTACTTTTCTCGCTTTTACTTTCCTGTTGCTTATATCAAGAAAACCCCTAAAAGTTATCTTTTAGTGCTTGCAGTAATTCCTTGCTCAGAATCGCTTATCAATACCTTCTGCTCCTCGTTGGGTTCGACACTCTTACTTATCGAAAACGCTGCAATAGATCCCTTACGGTTGAGGGTCATCAAGTACCGTTTTCTGGCGCCGTTGCCGGGGAGTGTAGCTCTATTGGTAAGTGAAGACGGTAAGGAAGTTTTTGTATTTCTGTTTTTATTTTGCTGTTGTTGCTCTTTGTCCTTATGGACAACCTTGCTATTGGATCGTTGCTTGAGGGAAGACGCCCCACACCTGTGGTGGTTGCTCCTCCCCCTACTGAAATTGTGCCCTATAAAATACCAGCTGGTATTATCGATTATGTTTTGGCTAATCGTTATGCAGGAGACAGACATCCCGGTGAACACTTGCTATATCTGTCACAACTATGTTCATTATTTAAGCTTGCAGGTGTATCAATGGAGTTTGTCATGAGGAAATTGTTCTCCGTATCGCTTATAGATAAAGCTTTAGATTGGTATAAGCTTCTCGATAACTCACACTTGCTTGATTGGCAAGAGCTTATGTCTCTCTTTTATACCAAGTTTTATCCTTTTCATGAAATTCATCGAGACAGGAACTATGTCTATAACTTTAGGTCTCGTGACGGAGAAAGCATTGCTCAAGCTTGGGGGAGATTGAAGTCCCTAATGCTCAAATGTCCTATTCATGAGCTCCCCAAGGAAATTATACTTACAAATTTTTATGCCAGGCTTTCTCGTCAGGATAAGGAGATGCTGGATGCCTCCTCTAGTGGGGTATTTCAGACGAAGAGTGTTGAAGAAAGGTGGGATCTCATTGAAAGGATCCAGAGGAATACCGAAGATTGGGAAATCGATAAAGGTATTGAACCTGCTATAAATTATGAGCATGATTATATTGAGAGCTATGTGAAAACTGATTACTTCAATACCTTTTGCTCTAAGATTGGTCTTGATTCCCATCTAATGATTGATTTCTGCAAGGATTTTGCCTCTCACGTTGATTCTTTTAAAAAGAAGAGAGATCAGCATCATGAACCTTTCAAAGAGTTACCTGTTGATATTCATGTTGCTGACCCTATCTTGCCTGCAGTTATATATGAAAAACCTCCTTTTCCCGCAAGGATAAGGGAGCACTCTCTTGTGGCAGGCATAATAAATAAAAGTGAGAGAAGAATTGATGAGCCTGAGGACCAGATCAAGGTCGATCCTCAAGTTGCATTGGTTAAAGACCTTGTTACTAATGATGTTTTGGATTCCAATGTAAATTTTTGTGCTGTTTCCACTAACCTTGTCACAGCCAAGAATAAAGGCCCAATTTCAGGTACTCCAGTAGTATCTGTTAAAAGAGGAGATCAAAATTATTATGGGCTATGCGATTTGGGATCGAGTGCTAGCGCTATCCCCTATTCACTTTATGAAGAGATCATCGGTGAGATTTCCCCTTGTGAACTTGAAGGAGTTGATGTTACCATTCATCTTGCAAACAGAGCAACTATCTCTCCTATTGGAATTGTGAGAGACGTTGAAGTCCTATGTGGAAAGGTAAAATACCCTACCGACTTTCTAGTACTTGGTTCAGAGAGGGACAATTTTTGTCCTATTATTTTTGGTAGACCTTTTCTTAGAACCTGTGGAGCTATAATAGATTGCAATAAAGGTAAAGTTTCTGTTGAATTCAATGGTGAGCCATATGAATTTAATTTTTCTAAGTTCTCTAAGCAGCCTCGTGGTACCGATTTACCTAGTGATGATAAAATTATTGAAAGTATCGCTTCTATTGCTATTCCCCCTAATGATCCTTTGCAGCAATATATGGAGGACCACGAGAATGATTTGCATATGTAGGAAAGAAATGAACTAGATGAAATATTCTTGAGACAACCTGCTATCCTGAAGCACAACCTTCCGGTTGAACCTTTGGGAATTTTATCAAAACCAAAAGAAGACCCGGTGTTCGATCTTAAACCTCTTCCCGATACGCTCAAGTATGCTTATTTAGATGAAAAGAAAGTATATCCTGTTATTATCAACTCTAACCTTTCAGGATATGAAGAAGAGCGACTATTGGAAGTACTTCGTAAACACCGAGGTGCAATTGGCTATACCCTTGATGACCTTAAGGGGATTAGTCCATCTATCTGTCAACATACTATCAAACTTGAGCCCGATGCTAAAACAGTTGTTGATCATCAACGACGGTTGAACCCGAAGATGATGGATGTTGTAAGAACTGAGATTCTCAAGCTTCTAGCCGCAGGTATTATCTACCCTATAGCTGATAGTAAGTGGGTAAGCCCGGTACATTGTGTTCCTAAGAAAGGAGGTACAACTGTGGTTCCTAATGATAAGAATGAACTAATACCTCAGAGAATTATTATTGGATATAGAATGTGTATTGATTACAGGAAGCTGAACAAGGCAACCAGGAAGGATCACTACCCGTTGCCGTTCATCCACCAAATGCTTGAAAGTTTATCCAAAAATACCCACTTTTGTTACCTCGATGGTTATTCTGGCTTCTCTCAAATTCATGTTAACACTGCTGATCAAGAGAAGACCACTTTTACTTGTCCCTTTGGTACTTATGCTTACAGGCGTATGCCTTTTGGTTTATGTAATGCCCCTGCTACTTTTCAAAGGTGTATGTCTGCTATCTTTCATGGTTTCTGTGAGGAGATTGTGGAAGTCTTCATGGATGATTTCTCCGTCTATGGAACTTCCTTTGACCATTGTCTCCACAACCTTAATAAAGTTTTGCAGAGATGTGAGGAGACAAATCTGGTACTCAACTGGGAGAAGTGCCACTTCATGGTTAACGAAGGAATTGTTCTTGGTCACAAGATTTCCGAAAGGGGAATTGAGGTGGACAAGGCCAAGATCGAAGCAATTGAGAGGATGCCCTATCCAAGGGACATCAAAGGTATTCGCAGTTTTCTCGGTCATGCTGGTTTCTATAGAAGATTTATTAAAGACTTTTCTAAAACTTCGAGACCCCTCACTAATCTTCTCCAGAAGGACGTTCCTTTTGTATTTGATGAAGATTGTAAGGAGGCTTTTGAAGTTCTCAAGAAAGCTTTAACAACCGCTCCTATAGTACAACCACCTGACTGGAATTTACCTTTTGAGATTATGTGTGATGCTAGTGATTTTGCTGTTGGAGCTGTTTTAGGACAAAGAGTTGATAAGAAATTGAATGTTATACATTATGCTAGTAAAACCCTTGATAGTGCTCAAAAGAATTATGCTACTACTGAGAAGGAATTCTTAGCTGTAGTGTTTGCTTGTGATAAGTTTAGGCAATATATTGTTGATTCCAAAGTTATTATTCATACTGACCATGCTGCCATTAAGTACCTTATGACAAAGAAGGATGCCAAGCCAAGGCTTATCAGATGTGTACTCCTTCTTCAAGAATTTGATTTGCAGATTGTTGATAGGAAAGGAGAAGACAATCCGGTGGTGGACAATCTTTCAAGGATGGAAGATATACCGCATGATCCCATCCCAGTCAACGACAGTTTTCCAGACGAGCAACTTGCCGTTGTAAAAGTACAATCTCTTTCCGATCCTTGGTTTGTAGATTATGCTAATTTTATCGTTGCAAAGTATTTGCCTCCAGGTTTAACATTTCAGCAAAGGAAGAAGTTCTTTCATGATTTGAGGCACTACTTTTGGGATGACCCACATCTTTTCAAAGAAGGTCCAGACGGGATCGTGAGAAGATGCATACCGGAACATGAGCAGAAGGACATTCTCAGACAATGTCATGATAGTCCCTATGGAGGACATCATGCCGGTGAGAGGACCGCACATAAGGTTCTTCAATCAGGTTTTTATTGGCCTACTCTCTTTAAGGATGCTAGAAATTATGTTTTAGCCTGTGATAAATGTCAGAGAGTTGGTAACATTAGTAGAAGGAATGAGATGCCTATGAATTACTCACTAGTGATTGAACCTTTTGATTGCTGGGGTTTTGATTTTATGGGTCCTTTTTCTTCTTCGCACAAGTACACTCACATTTTAGTAGCTGTTGATTATGTGACCAAGTGGGTTGAAGCAATCCCCACTGAAAGTGCTGATCACAAGACATCTTTGAAAATGCTCAAAGATGTGATTTTCCCTAGGTTTGGTGTACCTAGGTATCTCATGACTGATGGAGGATCACACTTCACGCATGGAGCTTTTAGAAAAGCTTTAGCCAAGTACGATGTCAATCATATAATTGCTTCATCGTACCATCCTCAAACTAGTGGGCAAGTTGAGCTCACCAATAGAGAGATCAAGTTGATCTTACAGAAGACAGTAAACAGAAATAGAAAGGACTGGTCAAATAAGTTAGGAGATGCTTTGTGGGCGTATAGAACTGCTTACAAAAACCCCATGGGCATGTCCCCCTATAAGATGGTTTATGGCAAGGCTTGCCACTTGCCATTAGAATTAGAGCACAAAGCTTTCTGGGCTGTTAGAGAGCTTAATGCTGACCCAAAGTTAGCTGGCAAGAAGCGTCTCATGAACTTGACTTCTCTAGATGAGTGCAGAAGTGAAGCTTACGAGAGCGCTAAAATGTTCAAGGAAAAGGTAAAGAAGTGGCATGATAGGAGGATTCTGAAACGTGAATTTAATGTTGGTGATGAAGTTTTGTTGTTTAGATCCCGTTTCAGGTTTTCTCCAGGCAAACTACTTTCCAGGTGGGAAGGGCCATTTCATATTGAAGAAGTCTATTGGTCTGGTGCAATCAAGATTAACAATTTTGAAGGCACCAAACCTCAAGTTGTGAATGGGCAAAGACTTAAGCATTACATAGCAGGAGACCCTGTCAATGTTGATGTGAATATGATATACACAACAACGCACGAAGAACATGTTGCAGCCCTGTTTCAGACACCAGCAGAAGCAGAATAAGAAAAGGTATGTATTACGGTAAGGAAACATCGCGAACCGCCATAAAAGTTCCATATTATGAGTTTTTGCAAAATTAGTAAAATTCTAAGCCTAAGTGGAGCCGGAGACAAGCTCCAGGGGGCCCAGGCGCCCCCCTGGCGCGCCCTACCTCCTGGCCGCGCTGGGAGGCCGCCTGGGCACCCAGGAGTCCGTCTCCGACCCCGCTTTAGCCTGTTACCTTCCTTTTTGTGCATAAATTTTTGCTATATATTTGCCCGAATTGTTCCGGCAACGTATGTCGCGATTTCGTGTGTTTTCTTTTCGATCTGTTTCTGCCAGGGAATCTTTCAGCTGGACCTAGGTGCCATGGCTTCTCCAAGTTCCCCCAAGGACAAGTTCGTCGTCAACGTCATCAACCCTTACCTCGCTGAGGTGAAGAAGCACCCTCAGGTTGTTCGGATGGAGGACGGTGTCCTCCATCAAGAAGATCTGAAGGGACCTATCAAGGAGGGGAGCATCCAGGCCAGGCTAGAAGAAGTGGAGCAAGAAGTCTTCAAGTACAAGAAGATGATCGAGCGTGGTGTTGAAGCTAACTTTGACATCATCAACGAGCTGGAGACCTACTTCCTGAAGGAGATGAAGGAGATGTGGAAAAGCATCACCACATTTGAAGAAATAATTGAAGAACTCCAAGGGCAAATTTATGATCTACATCACCAGAACTGTGAGTATGAACTAAGGTTTATGCGCATGGGTATGGGTGCTGCATGCAGGATTCAGGAGACAAACTTCTCATATGAAACTGGAGAACCCCTTCCATGGAAGCGCTTCGCCGAGGACTACGTGATCAACGTTAACAAGAATGAGGAGTGAAATCTCCTTGGGTAATGGCATTCCCTTGGCTTGTTCCAAGCTTGGGGGAGTGCCCGGTATCTTTATCTTTATCTTTTGTCTTTTAGAGTCAAGTAGAGTCGTATCATGTCTAGGGAGGTTCTTATATGAAATAGGTGTGTGCATTGAGGTCTATCACTCCTTCGGTGGAGAGATTGTATCCGTGAGTGTGGAGTCGTCTATGATGGAATATTAATGAGAAGTCTATTGGTTCCTTTGCTGCACTCGGTATTCTCTTCACGCAATCGACCTTATATGATGATTCTTATGGGGAGTATTGACCTTATATCAGGTATGGCTGTAAAAACCTTATTTAATCTTGGCAAACATAGCTTTGGTCATAACAATAAGCATGCTTTTCTTAAAGTAGCGACATAGCCAAAACCTTTATGTTATTATGCTTGAAGTGTTATGCTGACAAGGAAGACAACTTGATGTGTTATGCTTATTTTAGTGTTTATGCTTTATATTGCTTTGCATCTTAGTCATCATCAATTGTCTGTTCTCTCAAAGCCTTTGCTAGCCTAAACTCTGTACTAAGCGGAATTCTGCTTGTGCATCCATACCCTTAAACCAATACCTTCCATATGAGTCCACCATACCTTCCTATTCGTGGTATTCCACTACCACCTCCTAAAGTATAGAATTTGTGCATTATCCTTAAATGTTCAAAATCTTCTATTTTGTGCCCCTGTTTTAGCTCATGAGGAAGTAGTAGTTAATTCATGATCTTTTTAAGTTGGACAAGTTTTACCCCGGGATTGCATGTCTAATCTGCAAAACCCCTAATACGAGAAGGAACTGGCATGAGTGCGCCCGGCTCATAAAAGATAATACAACAAACAAACCCTCCTTCACACTTTGTTCATGAGAAATCAGAAAACTTTGGCAGCGATAAACAAAGGAGATTAAGGGGATGTGATCGTCCCCGTGCGGGAGCCGTTCCTCGAAACTTGTCCAGCTCAAGAAGTAATTGAGTTATCTATTAGCATTCGTTGACAAATCATGCACCTCTCAGAACTTGTTTTCATTCTGTTTGATTTAAGGATAACACATGAGTTTTCCCTACTTCCCTAGAGCAGGGCCTATCTCTTAGTTTCAGGTTGAGTCAGTTATTCCTACTTCCTTCTATTCTTAAAGAGAGCAGACATTTGATGTTGACGAGGATTCATTCATATAAAGTTGCATTAAGATTTGTCATATCATATCCTTGTTGACATTATCATTTGATAAATAAGTTGTTTGTCAAGCCCAGCTAAAGCAAACATCTTCCTTTGTGTTAACACTTTCACTTCTTGCCTAATAACATGTTCTTTCAAAAGCTTCAATTAATCTCATCAAAACATAAAGAGAAAGAGCAAAAGTAAAAGCTATTAGTTGTTCTTTGACCAAAGGACATGTTTGCCATGATTTGATGAGTTTCCTTAGCCCTACTTTCGATTATAAGTGTTACCACTCTTTTATAAGGGCTTTATGAGTTGAAAATTGCTGTTGTGGATATTTTAGTTTGGTGAAGAGACTGTGATGCTTCTTGTCTGTATGCTATTTATCGACACTTCACTCCCTAAACTTGTGGACAGGTTTACCGAGCTCAGTACTCGCTTGGGGACAAGCGAGGTCTAAGCTTGGGGGTGTTGATACGTCCAAAATGCATCACTATTTTATATCGTAATTCATCCTTATTCATTGATATATTTCACATTATGATGATGTTCTTATGTTGTTTTGGCTTATTTTACACAGTTTGCAACTTTCCGGTGCCGAAGCAGCAGACGCAGGATTCAGCGGTAAAAAGTGGACGCTGAGTTGCTGAAGAAGAATACCTCCAAATTACCTGAAAATCGACGGAGGGTACTTTCCAGACGGATCACGAAGACACGCAAAAGGGCAACCAGAGGGGGGCCACAGGGCGCCCAGGCGGCCACCTGGCGCGGCCCCCTCCCCGGCCGCGCTGGGGGTGCGCCTGGAGCCCCTGGCCCACTTCCGGCTGCCCCCTTTTGCCTATATACTCCTCGTCATCCGAAAACCCTAAAAAGGAGAGTTTTGACGGAGTTCCGCCGCCGCTCCGTGGCGGAAACCTACAGAGAAGAAAAAGCCATCTCCGGCGGGCAGATTCCGCCGGGGAGATCACCTCCCGGAAGGGGAGATCATCGCCATCGTCATCACCATCGTCATGGGCATCATCGAGATCATCATCAACATCATCCCCAACATCAGCACCATCTCCATCTTCATCCAATCTCATCTCACCATTGCAACTTGTGTTGTAATCCGTACTATCTATCCTCTCTACTCTATCGGTGTTGATTACTACTTTGTGGTGAATGCTATTGAGTTTTGTTGGAGAAATATCATTATGTCCAGATTGTTTATCATCCATTTATCTCCACTGATCATGATCTCTTTTATGTCTTGTGAGTAGTTACCTTAGTTCTTGAGGACATGGGAAAAGTCTTGTTGTTAGTAGTCATATGATGTTGAAGTAATATGTGTTGTTTGATACTTAAGTTGTGTTGTTATTCAACTAGTGGTGTTGTGTGAGTCGAACACTCAACACTTCGCCTTATTAAGGACCTAGTGGAATACATTGTGTACAAAGATTGCTTACAGTGGGTTGCCGGAGTGACAGAAACCTGAACCCCAGTTCGCACGCTTTTGCACAAGGGAACAATGGATCATCGATCGTATTGCTATGGTTAGGCTTTTGCCTTAAATACTATCTTGTATTTGTGGATGCTTGCAAGGTGTTTAATCATAAGAGTGCACTCATCTTAGTCTACAGAGTGTACTAGCATAGATCCACCCACTCAACACTTATCAACACATCACATAGTACCGATACGGAATATGGCGAAAGCACATGACTACCTCTCCCGTGTGTCCTCAAGAGCACTTTAGCCTTTATAAGTTCAGTTGCTAGGCCTCTCCTTTGCTCAGAAAGGATTGGGCCACTTGTTACTCTTCAGTGCCTTTTACTTTGCTCGCTTTTACTTTCCTGTTGCTTATATCAAGAAAACCCCTAAAAGTTATCTTTCAGTGCTTGCAGTAATTCCTTACTCAGAATCGCTTATCAATACCTTCTGCTCCTCGTTGGGTTCGACACTCTTACTTATCGAAAATGCTGCAATAGATCCCTTACGGTTGAGGGTCATCACATAGCTAGTATCGTGATGGATTCTTCTCTTTCTTTGATCTTCAGTACAATGTTCTCCTAGATCTTCTTGGAGTTCTATTCGATGTAATATTCTTTTGCTGTGTGTTTGTTGGTATCCGATGAATTGTGGGTTTATGATCAGACTATTCATTGAAAGTAACTGAGTATTTTCTGAACTTTATTATGCATGATTGTTATAGCTTTGTATTTCTCTCCGATCTATCCGTTTTGTTTGGCAAACTAGATTGATTTATCCACAGCGGGAGAGGTGCTTTGTGATGGGTTCAATCTTGCGGTGTCCTCAACCAGTGATAGAAGGGGTAGCGAGGTACGTATTGTATTATTGCCATTAAGGGTAGAACAATGTGGTTTAATCATATTGAATGAGTTTACTTTGTCTACATCATGTCATCTTGCTTAAGGCGTTACTCCGTTTGTCATGAAATTAATACGATAGATGCATGCTGGACAACGATCAATTGGTTGAGTGATAGTAGTAGATGCAGGCAGGAGTCAGTCTACTTGTCACGGATGTGATGCATATATACATGATCATTGCCATGAATACGTCATAACTGTCCACCTTTCTATCAATTGCCCAACAGTAATTTGTTTACCCACCGTATGCTATGTGTTTGCGAGAGAAGCCTTTAGTGAAAACTATGGCCCCCGGGTTTACTTTTACCATATTATAAATACCAAAAATACCTGTTGTAATTTATTTACTTTATTTGTTTTGAAATTTATCAATCTACCTATACAAGATTTGGTCCTTGCAAGTAACAAGTTTAAGGGGCTTGACAACCCTCTTGCCCGCATTGGGTGCAAGTATTTGGTTTTGTGTGTGCAGGTGATATTCACTGGGATTTGGTTGGTACTCCTATTGATTCGATAAACCTTAGTTCTCACTGAGGGAAATACTTATCTCTACTGTACTGCATCACCCTTCCTCTTTGGAGTAAATCCCAACACAACTTACAAGTAGTAGAAAGAATTTCCGGCGCCGTTACCCGGGAGCTATCATAAAATCTTATCAAGTACCTTCACTCAAACTATCATATACTTGCACTACTTTGTATTTGCATCTGTTTTTCATCTCCCTCCACTTCTCTAAAAAATGAAAAAAAACAAAATATTTTACTTTATTGTTTGCTTCGTCATTATGTCTACACATAAATTCTACGATAGTTTTTATCATAAAAGGTTGGATGAGATCGAGAATACCACTAAGAACTTCATGTTTACATAGTTTGAGCACAATAGTTTCTTTACTGGGGAACTTAAAAAAACTTGACCTTATTGGATGCCATTAGTAAACAACTTGATGAAGTCAACAAAGAAGTTGCCGACCATCAATCTCAACTTGCTTGTAGTAAAATTTGATAGGGAAAATATCTGATAACAAACTACGCTAGTAAATAAGATGGTTTATAAATCGAGATCACATTATCTTACTATTAGTGATGAAGATATCAAAATGATTGGTGTCTCACCTATTTAAAATTTACTTAGTAATATAAAACTTGATAAAGGACTGGAGATGAGTCAACTTTAGCTAGAAGGCATCCCAATTTTTCGAAGGGTTATGTTCTTAATGATAAAAATGATAAAGTGGGTTTGGAGAGGTCAAGACTATAAATAGTGACGTGCCCACTAATTTGGATTAAAAGGGCTTTAAATATGATAATTGTTCTTTGATTTAATGTATTTCCATGTTGCAATCCATGATTAATTCACCTAATGCTTACGAACAAAATAAAGCTTTTACTAGACATATCGTAGAAGCTATGATAAAAGCTCATGAGGAAAAGCTACAATCGGAGGTTTCTATACCTAGGAATTTGTATGATGAATGGGAACCTACTATTAAAGTAAAAATTAAATATTATGAATGTAATGCTTTATGTGATCTTGGTGCTAGCGTCACTTACTATACCAAAATCCTTATGTGACATGTTAGGTCTCACTGATATGGATGAATGTTCCCTTAATTTGCATTCAGCTAATTCAACGATTAAAAAACCATTGGGTAGAATAAATGATGTTCTCATATGTGCTAATAGAAATTATGTTCCTGTGAATTTCATTGTGCTTGATATTGAATGCAATCCTTCTTGACCTATAATACTTGGTAGGCCTTTCATATGCGCCATCAGAGATGTTATTAATATAAAAGAAGGAAATATAAGGTTCCAGTTGATGGAAATATGCCCTAGAGGCAATAATAAAATTGTTATTATTATATTTCCTTAATCATGATAAAGTTTTATTATTCATGCTAGAATTATATTGACCGGAAACTTAAATACATGTGTGAATACATAAACAAATATCGTGTCCCTAGTAAGCCTGTACTAGACTAGCTTGTTGATCAAAGATGGTTAAGGTTTCCTAAACATAGAAACATAGACATGAGTTGTCATTTGACAACGGGATCACATCATTAGGAGAATGATGTGATGGACAAGACCCATCCGTTAGCTTAGCATATGACCGTTCAGTCTATTGCTATTGCTTTCTTGTATGTCAAATACATGTTCCTTTGACCATGAGATCATGCAACTCCCGAATACCGGAGGTAAACCTTGTGTTCTATCAAACGTCACAACGTAATTGGATGATCATAAAGATGCTCTACATGTATCTCCGAAGGTGTTTGTTGAGCTGGCATGGATCGATATTGGAATTTGTCACTCCGAGTATCGGAGAGGTATCTCTGGGCCCTCTCGGTAATACATATCATAAGAAGCCTTGCAAGCAAATGACTAATGAGTTAGTTATGAGATTATGTATTACGGAACGAGTAAAGAGACTTGCCGGTAACGAGATTGAACTAGTTATGGAGATACCGACGATCGAATATCAGTCAAGTAACATACCGACGGACAAAGGGAATTATGTATGTTGTCATAATGGTTCGACCAATAAAGATCTTGGTAGAATATGTAGGAACCAATATGGGCATCCAGGTTTCGCTATTGGTTATTGACCGGAGAGGGGTCTCGGTCATGTCTACATAGTTCTCGAACCCGTAGGGTCCGCACGCTTAACGTTCGTTGACGATATAGTGTTATATGAGTTATATGATGTGATGACTGAATGTTATTTGGAGTCCCGGACAAGATCACGGACATGACGAGGAGCTCTTGAATGGTGCGAACGTAAAGATTGATATATAGGACGATGATATTCGGACACCGGAAGAGTTTCGAAGTGCACCGGGTAGTCATCGGGTCACCGGAAAGGGTTCCGGACACCCCTAGTAGGTGTCTGGGACTTATGGGCCAAAGGGGGAGCACACCAGCCCATAAAGGGGCTGGTGCGCCCCTACACCCTTGCCCATGCACTAAAGGGGGGAGGGAAGGAAATGGGAGGCGCCCCAAAGGCAGCCAACCCCCTTTCCTTCCCCCATGCACAAATATGGAAGGGGGGATTCAGCCAGGGCAAGCGCCCTAGGGGCTGCCTCCCCTCCCCCTCCACCTATATATATGAGAGGAGAGAGAGGGGGCCAACACACACCACGATTCTCTAGCCATGTGCGGAGCCCCTCTCCCTCTATTTCGTCCTCGGTCATATTTTCGTAGTGCTCGGCAAAGTCCTGTGGAGATAGGTGCATCACCACCGTCACCACGCCGTCGTGCTGCCAGAACTCATCTACTACCTCGTCGTCTTGCTGGGTCAAGAAGGCGTGGACGTCACCGAGCTGAACGTGTTCTTAACAGGGAGGTGTCGTACGTTCGGTACATGATTGGTTCGATGGCGAAGAAGTTTGACTACATCAATCGCGTTACTAAACGCTTTCGCTTACGGTCTACGGGGGTACGTAGACACACTCTCCCCTCCCGGTTCTATGCATCTCCATGGATAGATCTTCCGTGTGCGTAGAATTCTTTTTGTTTTCCATGGAACGTTTGCCAACACTAGTTTCCATTAAATAAAGGGATGAAACACTTCCAAAGGAAGATAATTAAACCACCATATGAATCTATTATGAGGGCTACTGATACGTCTCCAACGTATCTATAATTTTTTATTGTTCCATGCTATTATATATTCTGCATTGGATGTTTAATGGGATTTATTATACACTTTTATATTATTTTTGGGACTAACCTAATAACCCAAGGCCTAGTGCAAATTGCTGTTTTTGGCCTATTTCAGTGTTTCGCAGAAAAGGAATATCAAACGGAGTCCAAACGGAATGAAACCTTCGGGAGAGTTATTTTTGGAACTATATCTTCACGAGAGACTTGGAGTACAAGTCAGAGAAGAAGTGAGGTGCCCACGAGGGGGCAGGGCGCGCCCAGGGGGTAGGCGCGCCCCCACACTTGTGGGGCCCACGTTGCTGCAGCGACGTAATTTTTCCTCCTATATATACCTATATACCCTGAAAACATCGAGGAGCACGAAGAAACCCTAATTCCACCGCCGTAACCTTCTGTTCCCGTGAGATCCCATCTTGGGGCCTGCTCCGGAGCTCCGTCAAAGGGGGCATTGGTCATGGAGGGCTTCTACATCAACACCATAGCCTCTCCGATGAGTTGTGAGTAGTTTACCACAGACCTTCGGGTCCATAGTTATTACCTAGATGGCTTCTTCTCTTGCTTTGGATCTCAATACAAAGTTCTCCTTGATCTTCGAGGAAAACTATTCGATATAATCTTTTTGCGGTCTGTTTGTCGAGATATGAGGAATTGTGGGTTTATGATCAAGATTATCTATGAACAATATTGGATTCTTTTCTGAAATCTTTTATGTAATTATAATATCATTGCAAGTCTCTTCGAATTATTCGTTTGGTTTGGCCTACAAGATCTATAGTTTTTGCAATGGGAGAAGTGCTTGGCTTTGGGTTCAATCTTGCGGTGTCCTTTCCCAGTGATAGTAGGGGCAGCAAGGCACGCATAGTATTGTTGCCATCGAGGATAAAAAGATGGGGTTTATATCATATTACTTGTGTTTATCCCTCTACATCATGTCATCTTGCTTAAGGCGTTACTCTGTTCTTATGAACTTAATACTCTAGATGCATGCTGGATAGCGGTCGATGTGTGGAGTAATAGTAGTAGATGCAGAATTGTTTTGGTCTGCTTGTTACGGACGTGATGCCTATATACAATGATCATGCCTAGATATTCTCATAACTATGCGCTTTTCTATCAATTGCTCGACAGTAATTTGTTCACCCACCGTAGAATTCTGCTATCACGAGAGAAGCCACTAGTGAAACCTATGGCCCCGGGTCTATCTTTCTCATATTACTTTCCTTTCAACTAGCTAATTTTTTGTTGTCTTGCTTATTTGCTTTATTTACTTTCTGTTCTTATACCAAAAATACCAAAAATATTATCCTATCCTATCTATCAGATCTCACTCTCGTAAGTGACCGTGAAGGGATTGAAAACCCCTTATCGCGTTGGCTGCGAGGTTCTTATTTGTTTGTGCAAGTGCGAGGGACTCGCGCGTGGTCTCCTACTGGATTGATACCTTGGTTCTCAAAAACTGAGGGAAATACTTACGCTACTGTGCTGCATCACCCTTTCCTCTTCGAGGGAATACAACGCAAGCTCGAGAAGTAGCAAGAAGAATTTCTGGCGCCATTGCCTAGGAGATCTACGCAAAAGTAATATACCAAGTACCTATCACAAACCCTTATCCCTCGCACTACATTATTTGCCTCTCGTTTTCCTCTCCCCCACTTCACCATTGCCGTCTTATTCGCCCTTCTTCTTCCGTGTGTTTTACCGTTCGCTTGCCTCTTGTTTGCTTGTGTGTTGGATTGCTTGCTTGTCACTATGGATCAAGACAATACTAAATTGTGTGACTTATCCAATACCAACAATAATGATTTTATTAGCACGCCAATTGCTCCTATCTTAGATGCTGAATCTTGTGAGATCAATGCTGCTCTATTGAAACTTGTCATGAAAGATCAATTTTCTGGCTTTCCTAGTGAAGATGCCGCTACCCATCTGAACAACTTTGTTGATTTGTGCGATATGCAAAAGAGGAGGGATACGGATAATGATATTGTTAAATTGTAGATATTTCAGTTTTCACTTAGAGATCGTGCTAAAACTTGGTTTTCCTCTTTGCCTACAAATAGTATTAATTCATGGAATAAGTACAGAGATGCCTTTATCTCTAAGTATTTTTCTCCCGCTAAGATTATCTCTCTTAGAAACGATATTATGAATTTTAAGCAACTAGATCATGAGCATGTTGCACAAGATTGGGAGAGAATGAAATTAATGATACGTAATTGCCCTACACATGGTTTGAACTTATGGATGATTATACAAAACTTTTATGCTGGCTTGAATTCTGCTTCTAGAAATCTTTTAGATTTGGCCGCGGGGGGCACTTTTATGGAAATCACTTTAGGATAAGCTACAAAACTCCTAGATAATATGATGGTTAACTACTCTCAATGGCACACTGAAAGATCTACTAGTAAAAAAGTGCATGCTATTGAAGAGATTAGTGTTTTCAGTGGAAAGATGGATGAACTTATGAAACTATTTGCTACTAAGAGTGCTTCTTCCAATCCTAATGATATGCCTGTATCCACATTGATTGAAAATAATAATGAATCTTTGGATGTGAATTTTGTTGGTAGGAATAATTTTGGTAACAATGCTTATAGAGGAAACTTTAATCCTAGGCCTTTTCCTAGTAATTTCTCTAATAGTTATGGTAATTCCTACAATAACTCTTATGGAAATTTTAATAAGATGCCCTCTAATTTTGAGACTAGTGTTAAAGAGTTTATGAATTCGCAAAAGAATTTCAATGCTTTGCTTGAAGAAAAATTGCTTAAGATTGATGAGTTGGCTAGAAACGGGGATAGAATTACTCTTGATGTTGATTCTTTGAAACTTAGATCTATTCCACCTAAGCATGATATCAATGAGTCTCTCAAAGCCATCAGAATTTCCATTGATGAGTGCAAAGAAAGAACCGCTAGGATGCGTGCTAAAAAAGATTGTTTTATGAAAGCGTGCTCTTCTAGTTATCATGAGAATAAAGATGAAGATCTAAAAGTGATTGATGTGTCTCCTATTAAATCCTGGTTTTGTAGTATGAATCTTGATAAAGATGGGACTGGAGATGAGTCTACTTTAGTTAAAAGGCGTCCCAATGATTCCGAGTTTTTAGATCTTGATGCTAAAATTGTTAAAAGTGGGATTGAAGAGATCAAAACTTTGCATTGCGATGAACCCACTATCTGGGATTTCAAGGGATTTAATTATGATAATTTCTCTTTAATAGATTGTATTTCCTTGTTGCAATCCGTGCTAAATTCTCCGCATGCTTATAGTCAAAATAAGGCTTTTACCAAACACATAGTTGATGCTTTAATGCAGTCTTATGATGAAAAACTTGAATTAGAAGTTTCTATCCCTAGAAAGCTTTATGATGAGTGGGGCCTACCAATGTTGAGGATATCGCTTATCGTTATTGTCTCGGTCAACTGGGGATTAGAGATTAATCGGAAATCGGTTGATTAATCAATTTTATCGGTTGACTGTTAATCGTCCATTTTTTGCAAATCCAAGGTTCCTAGCACTAAAATATGATATATCCAACACCAAAACAATATTGGACAAAATGTTACCTTGACTTCTAGCATTTGAACCGTCTTATAATGACAAACAAAATAGGACAATAATACATATTGCAAAACAAGGTCCACAAAACACAAATAAACATACTTTTTGCAAACGTAGTGTTAGGAATAGGCCTGATTTATCGGTAGATTCTCGATAAATCGCTTGTCATAGTGATAAATCGGCCCAAACGATAAACGGTGAAGATAAGGCATAATCTTATCGGTCACCCCAAGAGAAGCGATAAATCGGAAGATAAATCCCTGAATCGGAAGATTTCTTGAACAGTGGGGCCTACTATAAATTAAATTTAAAGATCGTGAATGATTTGCTTTGTGTGATTTGGGTGCAAGTGTCTCCACGATTCCAAAAGCTTTGTGTGATATGTTAGGTTTCCATGATCTTGATGATTGCTCTTTAAATTTGCATCTTGCGGATTCTACCATTAAGAAACCTATGGGAAGTATTAATGATGTTCTTATTGTTTCCAATAGGAATTATGTGCCCGTGGATTTCATCGTTCTTGATATAGATTGCAATCCTTCATGTCCTATTATTCTTGGTAGACCTTTCCTTAGAACGATTGGTGCAATTATTGATATGAAGGAAGGAAATATTAGAGTCCAATTTCTGTTAAGGAAAGGCATGGAACACTTTCCTAGAAATAAAATAAAATTACCTTATGAATCTATTATGAGAGCCACTTATTGATTGCCTACCAAAGATGGCAATACCTAGATCTATTCTTGTATCATGCCTAGCTAGGGGCGTTAAACGATAACGCTTGTTGGGAGGCAACCCAATTTTATTTTATTTGTTTTTGCTTCTGTTTAGGAATAAATATTGCATCTAGCTTCTGTTTAGATGTGGTTTTGTGTTTTAATTAGTGTTTGTGCCAAGTAGAACCTTTGGGAAGACTTGTGTGAAGTTTATGTGATCATGCTGTAAAAAACAGAAACTTTAGCTGTCACGAGATTGGTTGTCATTTTTTACTGGAGAGTGCTTTTTAGTCGATCCTTTTTGCTGATGATTAATAGACAAATTCCTCACGTCCACCAAGTTATTTCAATTTTTTTAGAGTTACAGAAGTATTTGAAAGTTACAGATTACTACATATTGTCCTGTTTTTGACAGATTCTGTTTTTCGTGTGTTGTTTGCTTATTTTGATGAATCTATGAGTAGTATCGGGGGCTATGAATCATAGAGAAGTTGGAATACAGTAGGTTTAACACCAATATAAACAAATAATGAGTTCATTACAGTACCTTTGAGTGGTGGTTTGTTTTCTTATACTAACGGAGCTCACGAGATTTTTGGCTAAGTTTTGTGTTGTGAAGTTTTCAAGTTTTGAGTATGGATTTGATGGACAATGGAATAAAAAGTGGAAAGAACCTAATCTTGGGGATGCCCAAGGCATCCCAAGGTAAAATTCAAGGATAACCAAAAGCCTAAGCTTGGGGATGCCCCGGAAAGGCATCCCCTCTTTCGTCTTCGTCTATCGGTAACTTTACTTGAGACTATATTTTTATTCACCACATGATATGTGTTTTGCTTGGAGCGTCATGTATGATTTGAGTCTTTGCTTTTTTAGTTTTCCACAATCATCCTTGCTGGACACACCTTTTGAGAGAGATAAATATGATTTGGAATTTATTAGAATACTCTATGTGCTTCACTCATATCTTTTGAGCTAGATAGTTTTGCTCTAGTGCTTCACTTATATCTTTTAGAGCACGGTGGTGGTTTTATTTTGTATAAATTATTGTTCTCTCATGCTTCACTTATATCTATTTGAGAGTATTTTAGAATAGCATAGTAATGTGCTTTGGTTATAAAACTAGTCCTAATATGATAGGCATCCAAGATGAGTATAGTAAAAACTTTCACATAAAGTGCATTGAATACTATGAGAAGTTTGATACTTGATGATTGTTTTGAGATATGAGGATGGTGATATTAGAGTCATGCTAGTATAGTAGTTGTGAATTTGAGAAATACTTGTGTTGAGGTTTGCAAGTCCCGTAGCATGCACGTATGGTAACAGTTGTGTGACAAATTTGAAGCATGAAGTATTTCATTGAGTGTCATCCTTTGTGTGGAGGTCGGGATCACGCGATGGTTAACTCCTACCAACCCTTCCCCTAGGAGCATGCGTGTAGTACTTTGTTTTGATTAATTGTAGATTTTTGAAATAAGTATGTGAGTTCTTTATGACTAATGTTGAGTCCATGGAATATACGCACTCTCACCCTTCCACCATTGCTAGCCTCTCTTGTATCACGCAACTCTCGCCGGTACCATACACCCACCATATACCTTCCTCAAAACAGCCACCATACCTACCTATCATGGCATTTCCATAGCCATTCCGATATATATTGCCATGCAACTTTCCACCGTTCCGTTTGCTATGACACGCTTCATCATTGTCATGTTGCCATGCATGATCATGTAGTTGACATCGTATTCGTGGCTAGGACACCATGCATAATTTTTCATACATGTCACTCTTGATTCATTGCACATCCCGGTACACCGTCAGAGGCATTCATATAGAGTCATACTTTGTTCTAGTATCGAGTTGTAATATCGAGTTGTAAATCAATAGAAGTGTGATGCTCATCATTATTAGAGCATTGCCCCATAGAAAAAAAGGAAAAAAAGGAAAAAAAAGGAAAAGAAGAAGGAAAGGCCAAAGAAAAAATAAAGGCCCAAAAAAAGGAAAAATAAAAATGAAAAAGAAAAAGGGACAATGCTACTCTCTTTTCCACACTTGTGCTTCAAAGTAGCACCATGATCTTCATGATAGAGAGTCTCTTGTTTTGTCACTATCATATACTAGTGGGAATTTTCATTATAGAAATTGGCTTGTATATTCCAACGACGGGCTTCCTCAAATGCCCTAGGTCTTCATGAGCAAGCAAGTTGGATGCAAACCCACTTAGTTTCTTTTGTTGAGCTTTCATACATTTATAGCTCTAGTGCATCCGTTGCATGGCAATCCCTACTCACTCACATTGATATCTATTGATGGGCATCTCCATAGCCCATTGATACGGCTAGTTGATGTGAGACCATCTTCCTATTTGTCTTCTCCACATCCACCACTCTATTCCACATAGTACTATGTCCATGGCTCACGCTCATGTGTTGCGTCAAAGTTGAAAAAGTTTGAAAAAATTAAAGTATGAAACAAGTGCTTGGCTGAAACCCGGGTTGTGCATAATTTGAGTATTTTGTGTGACGAAGATGGAGCATAGCCTAACTATATGATTTTGTAGGGATGAACTTTCTTTGGCCATGTTATTTTGAGAAGACATGATTGCTTTGTTAGTATGCTTGAAGTATTATTACTCTTATGTCAATATAGACTTTTATCTTGAATCTTTCGGATCTGAACATTCATGCCACAACAAAGAGAATTACATTGAGAATTATGTTGGTTAGCATTCCACATCAAAAATTCTGTTTTTATCATTTACTACTCGAGGACGAGCAGGAATTAAGCTTGGGGATGCTTGATACGTCTCCAACGTATCTATAATTTTTGATTGTTCCATGCTATTATATATTCTGTTTTGGATGTTTAATGGGATTTATTATACACTTTTATATTATTTTTGGGACTAACCTACTAACCCAAGGCCCAGTGCAAATTGTTGTTTTTGCCTATTTTAGAGTTTTGCAGAAAAGGAATATCAAATGGAGTCCAAACGGAATGAAACCTTCGGGAGAGTTATTTTTGGGACGATATCTTCACGAGAGACTTGGAGTACAAGTCAGAGAAGAAACGAGGTGCCCACGAGGGGGCAGGGCGTGCCCAGGGGGGTAGGCGCGCCCCCTCCCTCGTGGGCCCCACGTTGCTCCAACGATGTAGTTTTTCCTCCTATATATACCCATATACCCTAAAAACATCGAGGATCTTGAACAAACCCTAATTCCACCACTGTAACCTTCTGTTCCCGTGAGATCCCATCTTGGGGACTGCTCCGGAGCTCCGCCGGAGGGGGCATCGATCATGGAGGGCTTCTACATCAACACCATAGCCTCTCCGATGAGTTGTGAGTAGTTTACCACAGACCTTCGGGTCCATAGTTATTAGCTAGCTGGCTTCTTCTCTCTCTTTGGATCTCAATACAAAGTTCTCCACAATCTTCGAGGAAAACTATTCGATATAATCTTTTTGCGGTCTGTTTGTCGAGATATGATGAATTGTGGGTTTATGATCAAGATTATCTATGAACAATATTGGATTCTTTTCTGAAATCTTTTATATATGATTATAATATACTTGCAAGTCTCTTTGAATTATTGGTTTGGTTTGGCCTACCAGATCTATAGTTCTTGCAATGGGAGAAGTGCTTGGCTTTGGGTTCAATCTTGCGGTGTCCTTTCCCACTGATAGTAGGGGCAGCAAGGCACGCATAGTATTGTTGCCATCGAGGATAAAAAGATGGGGTTTATATCATATTGCTTGAGTTTATCCCTCTACATCAAGTCATCTTGCTTAAGGTGTTACTCTGTTCTTATGAACTTAATACTCTAGATGCATGCTGGATAGCGGTCGATGTGTGGAGTAATAGTAATAGATGCAGAATCGTTTTGGTCTGCTTGTTACGAACGTGATGCCTATATACAATGATCATGCATAGATATTCTCATAACTATGCACTTTTCTATCAATTGCTCGACGGTAATTTGTTCACCCACCATAGAATTCTGCTATCATGAGAGAAGCCACTAGTTAAATCTATGGCCCCCGGGTCTATCTTTATCATATTACTTTCCTTTAAACTAGCTAATTTCTATTGCCGTTGCTTATTTTCTTTATTTACTTTATGTTCTTATACCAAAAATATTATCCTATCCTATCTATCAGATCTCACTCTCGTAAGTGACCGTGAAGGGATTGACAACCCCTTATCGCGTTGGCTGCGAGGTTATTATTTGTTTGTGCAGGTGCGAGGGACTCGCACGTGGTCTCCTACTGGATTGATACCTTGGTTCTCAAAAACTGAGGGAAATACGTACGCTACTGTGTTGCATCACCCTTTCCTCTTCGAGGGAATACAACGCAAGCTCGAGAAGTAGCAGCTACCTATGGAATTAATTTGAATGATGGCAATACTTGAAACTATGTCTTATGGCTAGTTAGGGGCGTAAAACAATAGTGCTTGTTGGGAGGCAAGCCAATACTTATCTTAAAAAGAAATTCTTTTACTTTATGTTTTGGTGTGTTGACACAATTATTGCTACTATTATGATTGTGTTTGTATGCTTTAATGAGTGCTTGTGCCAAGTAAAGCCTTTGGGATGATTTGGATAATAGTTGACTTGATTCTGTGGAAAAAAATAGAAAGTTTTGCTTCCAGTGCAGAGATTCCTATAATTTACTAGAACATGGTAGTTTTCTGAAATTTTTACAATTGATTGATATACAAATTACCCATGTTTTCCTAATTTTTCAGAATTTTAGTAGTTGCATAAGTATAGTTTTTGGTGCATAATTTGCTTGTTTTAATGATACTACGGATAATATCAGGGGGTATAAGTCTTGGAGAAGTTATAATACAGTAGGTATTATGCAATAATAAAGTATGAATGGGTTTACAACAGTACCTAAAGTTAATGATTTGTCTATTATACTAACGGATCTCACGAGCTTTCTGTTGAGTTTTGTGAGTTGAAGCTTTCAAGTTTTGGGTGAGATCACAATGGATGAAGGAATAAGGAGCAACAAGACCCTAAGCTTGGGGATGCCCATGGCACCCCAAGGTAATATTCAAGGAATACCCAAGCATCTAAACTTGAGGATGCCCCGGATGGCATCCCCTGTTTCGTCTACAATCTATCGGTATGTTACTTGGAGCTACATTTTTATTCATCACATGATATGAGTTCTGCTGGGAGCGTCTTGTACCATATTATCTTCGTTTGCTTTTTATTTTTCCACAAGCATTGTTTGCTGGACACACCTTTTGAGAGGAACACACATTTATCGTGATTTATTAGAATATTCTATGTGCTTCACTTATATCTTTCGAGCTATGCAGTTGCTCTAGTGCTTCTATTATATCTTTTAGAGCATGACGATGGTTATATTTTATAGAAATAATTGCACTCTCATGATTCGCTTAAATATTTTTGAGAGTCTATAAATAGTAAGTCATAATGGATGCGAGTTATAAGACTAGTCCGGAATTTGATAGGTATTCAAGGGGGATATAATAAAAACTTTCATGTAGATCACTAAATATGGTGCTTAATTATATTGATGTCGTAATAATAAAGGACATAGGTTCATGATTATTGGTGAGTAGAAATATCGGTATTAAAGCTTGCTCTGTTATAATAGGGGGCGTGATGGTTAACTCCTACCAACCTCCTCCCTAGATGCATGTGAGTAGTACTTTGCTTCGAGGGCTAATAGAGTTTTACAATAAGTATGTGAGTTATTTATGGCTAATGTGAGTCCATGGGTTATACGCACTCCCACCCTTCTGCCATTTTGCTAACCTCTCTGGTACTTGATACGTCCATTTTGCATCATGCTTATATGTTGATATTTATTGCATTATGGGCTGTTCTTACATGTTTTGTCACAATACTTATGCCTTTTCTCTCTTACTTTACAAGGTTTACATGAAGAGGGAGAATGCCGGCAGCTGGAATTCTGGGCTGGAAAAGGAGCAAACTCTAGAAACCTATCCTGCACAACTCCAAAAGCCCTGAAACTCAACAGAACGTCGTTTCCGAAAATATAAAAAAATATCTGGCGAAAGAAGTCCACGAGGGGGCCACTGGCTGCCCACGAGGGTGGGGGGCGCGCCCCCCTGCCTCGTGGGCCAGCCAGAAGGCCCCGGTGCCCATCTTCTCCTATATGAGGTGTTTTGACCTGTAAAAAAATCATAAGGAGGCTTTCGGGACCAGACGCCGCCGTCTCGAGGCGGAACCGAGGCGGAAACCAATCTAGGGCTCTGGCAGAGCTGTTCTGCCGGGGAAACTTCCCTCCGGGAGGGGGAAATCGTCACCGCCGTCATCACCAACAACTCTCCCATCTTGGGGAGGGCTATCTTCATCTATATCTTCACCAGCATCATCTCCTCTCAGACCCTAGTTCATCTCTTTTATCCAATCTTTGTACCCAAACCTCAGATTGATACCTGTGGGTTGCTAGTAGTGTTGATTACTCCTTGTAGTTGATGCTAGTTGGTTTATTTGGTGGAAGATCATATGTTTAGATCCATTATGCATATTAATACCCCTCTGATCATGAACAATATTATGATTAAAGAGAAATGATCATAAACCTATTGTATGCTTGCATGTCATCTCTGTTAAGACAGGAGATCATTGCTATCATGGTTTATGTGACGTAGGTGCTAGTGCGAGTATTATCCCTCTTGATTTGTATAACGAAATTATGCATGATGTTGCACCTGTTGAGTCAAAAGGGATTGATGTTACTATTAAGCTTGCTAATAGAGACACTATTTCACCAGTTGGGATTGTTGGAGATATTGAAGTCTTGTGTGGGAAGGTTAAATACCCTGCTGATTTTCTAGTTCTTAGTTCCCCACAAGATGAATTATGTCCCATTATATTTGGTAGACCCTTCTTGAATACTGTTAATGCCAACATAGATTGCGTAAATTATATTGTCACTGTTGGATTAGGGGATATGACTCATGATTTTAACTTTGCTAAATTCCGTAGACAGCCGCTTGAAAAGGCCCCACCCAGTAAGGATGAAATTATTGGTCTTGCTTCTATTGTCGTGCCACCTAATGATCCTTTAGAACAATACTTGCTAGACCACGAAAATGATATGCATATGAATGAGAGAAGGGAGATAGATGAAATATTCCTTACACAGGGACCCGTATTGAAAAACAACTTGCCTGTTGAAATCCTAGGGGATCCTCCTCCACCCAAGGGTGATCCCGTGTTTGAACTTAAACCTTTACCCAATAATCTTAAGTATGTTTATCTTGATGAAAAGAAGATATATCATGTTATTATTCGTGCTAACCTTTTAGAGTAGGAAGAAGAAAAATTATTGAAAACTCTGAAGAAGCACCGAGCTGCTATTGGATATACTCTGGATGATCTTAAGGGCATTAGTCCCAGTATATGCCAACACAAGATAAAATTGGAAGAAAATGCTAAACCGGTTATTGATCATCAGTGACGGTTAAATCCTAAGATGAAAGAAGTGGTAAGAAAGGAAATACTAAAGCTTCTAGAGGCAGGTATTATCTATCCAGTTGCTGATAGCCAGTGGGTAAGTCATGTGCATTCTGTTCCTAAGAAAGGAGGTATGACTGTCGTTCCTAATGATAAACATGAATTGATCCCGCAAAGAATAGTTACAGTTATATGATGGTAATTGATTTCCGTAAGTTAAATAAAGCTACTAAGAAAGATCATTACCCCTTGCCATTTATTGATCAAATGCTAGAAAGGTTATCCAAACATACTCATTTCTGATTTCTAGATGGTTATTCTGGTTTCTCTCAAATACCTATGTCAAAAGGGGATCAAGAAAAGACCACTTTTACTTGTCCTTTCAGTACCTTTGCTTATAAGACGTATGCCTTTTGCTTTATGTAATGCACCTGCTACCTTTCAAAGATGCATGATGGCTATATTCTCTGATTTTTGTGAAAAGATTGTTGAGGTTTTAATGGATGATTTCTCCGTTTACGGAACTTCTTTTGATGATTGCTTAAGCAACCTTGATCGAGTTTTGCAGAGATGTGAAGACACTAACCTTGTCTTGAATTGGGAGAAGTGCCACTTTATGGTTAATGAAGGCATCTTCTTGGGACACAAAATTTCTGAAAGAGGTATTGAAGTTGACAAAGCTAAAGTTGATGCTATTGAAAAGATGCCATGCCCTAAGGACATCAAAGGTATACGAAGTTTCCTTGGTCATGCCGGGTTTTATAGGAGGTTCATAAAGGACTTCTCCAAAATCTCCAGGCCTCTGACTAACCTCTTACAAAAAGATATTCCTTTTGTCTTTGATGATGATTGTCTAGAAGCATTTGAAATACTTAAGAAAGCATTTATCTCTGCACCTATTGTCCAGCCTCCTGACTGGAATTTACCCTTTGAGATTATGTGTGATGCTAGTGATTATGCTGTAGGAGCTGTTTTAGGGCAAATAGTTGATAAGAAATAGAATGTTATCCAATATGCTAGTAAAACTCTAAATAGTGCCCAAAGGAATTATGCTAACACTGAGAAATAAATTTTAGCAGTTGTATTTGCTTGTGATAAGTTTAGACCCTATATCGTTGATTCTAAAGTAACTATTCACACTGATCATGCTGCTATCAAATACCTCATGGAAAAGAAAGATGCTAAACCTAGACTTATTAGATGGGTTCTCTTGCTGCAAGAATTTGACTTGCATATTATTGATAGAAATGGAGCTGAGAACCCCGTAGTAGATAACTTGTCTAGGTTAGAGAATATACTTGATGACCCACAACCTATTGATGATAGCTTTCCTGATGAACAATTAGCTGTCATAAATACTTCTCGTACTGCTCCATGGTATGCTGATTATGCTAATTATATTGTTGCTAAGTTTATACCTCCTAGCTTCACATACCAGCAAAAGAAAAAGTTCCTCTATGATTTGAGACATTACTTCTGGGATGACCCACATCTTTATAAAGAAGGAGTAGATGGTATCATTAGATGTTGTGTACCTGAGCATGAACAGGAACAGATCCTACGCAAGTGCCACTCCGGAGCTTATGGAGGACACCATGCGGGAGACAGAACTGCACACAAGGTATTGCAGTCCGGTTTTTATAGGCCTACTCTCTTCAAGGATGCCCGTAAGTTTGTCTTATCTTGTGATGAATGTCAAAGAATTGGTAATATTAGTAGACGTCAAGAAATGCCTATGAATTATTCAATTGTTATTGAACCATTTGATGTTTGGGGCTTTGATTATATGGGACCTTTTCCTGCCTCTAATGGGTACACACATATTTTAGTTGATGTTGACTACGTTACTAAGTGGTTAGAAGCTATTCCAACTAGTAGCGCTGATCATAAAACCTCTATTAAGATGCTTAAAGAAGTTATATTTCCGAGGTTTGGAGTTCCTGAATATCTAATGACTGATGGTGGTTCACACTTTATTCATGGTGCTTTCCGTAAGATGCTTGCTAAGTATGATGTCAACCATAGAATTGCATCACCCTATCACCCACAGACTAGTGGTCAAGTTGAACTAAGTAATAGGGAATTGAAATTAATCTTGCAAAAGACAGTTAATAGGTCCAGGAAGAATTGGTCCAAGAAACTTGATGATGCATTATGGGCCTATAGAACTGCATACAAAAATCCTATGGGTATGTCTCCATATAAGATGGTATATGGAAAAGCTTGTCACTTACCTCTTGAGCTAGAACATAAGGCATATTGGGCTGTTAAAGAGCTCAATTATGATTTCAATCTTGCCAGTGAGAAGAGTTTATTTGATATTAGTTGTCTCGATGAATGGAGAACCCAGGCCTATGAGAATGCCAAGCTGTTTAAAGAAAAGGTTAAAAGATGGCATGACAAAAGGATACAAAAGTGTGAGTTTAACGTAGGGGATTATGTCTTGCTATACAACTCTCGTTTAAGATTTTTTGCAGGAAAACTTCTCTCCAAGTGGGAAGGACCTTACGTTATCGAGGAGGTCTATCGTTCCGGTGCCATAAAAATTAACAACTTCGAAGGCACAAATCCGAAGGTGGTGAATGGTCAAAGAATAAAACATTATATCTCAGGTAATCCTATAAATGTTGAAACTAATGTTATTAAAACCGTAACCCTGGAGGAATACATAAGGGACACTTTCCAGAACGATTCAGCCTCCGAAAAGGAAGAGGTACGTGATATGGTAAGTAAACCGACTCCTAAACAGTTCTAAAGGCAATTTTTCTCCGTTTTGGAATATCTAGAAAAATAGAAAAATAAATCGTAGTCCGGAAGAGACACGAGGCGTCCACGAGGGTGGAGGGCGCCCCCCTGCCTCGTGGGCACCCCGTGTGTCCCCCGGACTCCGTTTTCTTGTGGGTTACTCCTTTTGGTCGGTAAAAATTCATTATATATACTCCCGAAGGTTTTGACTTCTGTATCACGCAGAAATCCTCCTCTATTTTTGTTTCGAGATGTTTTTGTCGCAAATAAGAGCAACATGCCATCTCAGGATTCAGAGGGAGAAAGCTATGTGGCCGATTCCCTTGCTGGCCCTAAGGTCTATGGGGACTGGGAGCATTATGGTTGGACCACGGAAGAAGAAGAAGATCATGATTCAAAGAGGAAGGATTGGACTAGCTTCGATGAAGATGAAGTCCCGCTACCTCAACCTGGAGACATGCATGTGTAGTTCAAAAAGTCAAGCCTCCCCGACAGAGTAAAGAAATCTAAGATCGAATTTATCCCTTTTAACCTCTTGTCAGAAAGCAAGCAGACACTATGCAAGAAGATATTAAATCTTTAGCAAGAGATCAATGATCTAAAGGAGAAAAATTCTATCCTTAAGTGCATGTTAAGGAGGAAGCCATCATCACCACCCCCGAAGAAGGAGACATAATCATATGGGTATGGGCACTCTCCTTGGCTGTAACATCCCAAAATTTCAATTTGGAATGTTATACATAGATCATACTTCATTGCATTTTTATTTGCATTTTTGTTTGTGGCGATCCTCGACATTCTAAGCAACTCAAGGACCTACGGAGAGAGTTGGGAATTCTACCGTTTTAGTATTTGAGTTCACTCGAATACCGGTACGAGGACATTGCTGGTTTTAATTATTTTTCTCTCCTAAAAATATTTCTATATACAATATATGAGCGGAGATAATATGACTTCTCCAAAATAACAGAAATATTGGAGGAAAAATGTTAAAATCACTTTTGGTATTTTTTCTGGATTTATTTGCGCTTTTATTTGCATAGGAAAAATGCACGTTTTTCAAAATTGCATTTAGGTCCGGAAAAAATGTTCACTCTGTCCTAAATATTATTAGAGGACGGTGAAAATTTATTTCGTGATTTTTGGAGTCCGTTTAGTATTTGTTTCGTTAGTTTTGCTACGTCGGGACTCTTTTGAAAAGAAAAAAAAGACGAACAGACTCCGGGACGTAAGTGGCCAGGACTCTGGCCTTTATAAGACGCGCCCCCGGCCCGCTAGCACCCCAGCCCGTCAGCCGCCACCCCCGAAACCCTAAGCCGCAGCCTGCCGAGCCGCCGCCGCCGCTCGCGCTCGCTGCTCGCGCCGCCGCCCGCGCCGCCATCGCCCCATCGCCGTTCGCCGCCGCACCGCCGGAGACCGCCGCCGCCTCCGGATCCGTCGAGGTAGCCGCCGCCGACCCGCCGCCCGGTTATCTAGAAAAGCCGATCGTTTTTTTAGAAAACCCTAGATCCGTTTTTTTATTAGATCGGTTTTTCTCCGGTTTAGTTATTCAGCGAACGTTCGTTCGTTAGCTTGTTCGTCAGTTTTCTTTTTCGGGGTATTTATCCGCGATTATTCCGATCGCGATTTCTGCCCTGATCTTGTTTTTCGTTTTTCTTTTCCCTCGAGAGTCGGAATTAGGGGATTCAAAATCGCATATCTTCGTCTCGACGCCCTCTTTCCGTTTAACCAACTTGAACAAAGTTTTAGCTACTGTAAAATTTGACTTTAGATCAATTAGTAACCGGAGCTCGTTTCTTTCGCAGTTTGAGTTTTGTTGCTTCTTTCGATTTGATTCTTTTTGCAAACCGGAGTTCTTAAGTTGAACTTTCTGGTTAGATCTTATCTTTTGGAGTTTTGTTTGTGCATCATTGCCTGTTTGCTTATGTATGCTATTGTTTGCTTGCGATAGAATACCCGGAGTGTGAAGCGTGCTACTACGAGTCTCTAGGTTTTGCGAATCGTCAGCAAGGCAAGTAACACTTTGATCATACCCTTTTATTACCCAGTTTTTATGCATTAGATCAAACCCTCACACATTGCATGAGTAGGATGTCTTAACTTGTGGGACTGGGAAGAAGATTGTGGTAGAACCTATTACCTGCATTATTTTCAAACCCTTGGGAGTTACTTCTACGTTTGCTTAGGTTGCTATGCTATGCTCGTAGACGTGGTTTGGGTTTGAGTGAAATCCATGACAGATGTGAGTTGTTAATTAAGGGTTCAACTTAAGGTGGCTACTTGAGTACACATCTGGGTGGATTGGTTGCAGGGCACCTGGAGAATCTAGTGTTGTCCTAGGAAATCCCGGGGTTCCGTGTGATTTTTCTTATGGAATGCCACCTAGGCTCAAAGGGATCATAAAACTATTCATGCTAGAAACTTCCGTGTGCAGCCACATGCCAATATGGGCTCTGTCATAGTTGAATAAGTTGTGCGAAACCTTTCCATGATGGGCTAGCAGATGTAGAGGGATTGTAGGTGTATCGGCCTATCTATCTGGTTAAGGGGACCTCTTCGGAAAGACTGTGTCTCGGTCATCCGTTTTTCAAACACCATGAAGTGCGAGAAACCAAACGGAGGCGATCGAGTCTTGTGGGAAAAGTGCACAAACCTCTGCAGAGTGTACAATCTGATCATGATTAGCTGTGTCCCCGGTTATGGACATCTTGAGTATCTGGTACTTGAATTATTGGTTGATCTCATCACTTTATAATTTAATTTGTTGGGTTAATGATTACTTTAATTTGGGATTGAGTTGGAGGTACCTTCTCAATGATGTTTCAACTACCATGATAGTTAAAAATAAAATTTATTCCTTTGTTGTAGGGAAAAATTGGCTTTACGCAAAAACTTTAACCTTAGAGCCTCCACCAGCCAAATATGCATATAGTATAGCCTTTATTCTGTTACTTGCATCTTCTGTGTTATCTTGCCAGCATATTCCATGTGCTGGCCCGTTTTCGGGCTGCAACATATTACGTTGCAGACTTTTCAGACGAGGAATAAGTCGTGCTAGGTCGTTTGTCATGCACTCCGCTATGCCGTTGGAGTTGATGGACTCACTTATCTTCCAAGCCTTCCGATGTTATTTTGTTAGATGGCCTTAAGCCATAGACTTTTGTAATAAGTTCTCATTGGAGACATTCGATGTAATAAGTGTGTGATTGCCACTCTGTTATAAATCCTTCAAGTACTGTGTGTGTCAGCATTACTGATCCATGGATGACACTGAAACACGGATACTTCGGTCCATTCGGATCGTGGTCGCTACAAGATGGTATCAAAGCACACGCTGATTGTAGGACACGACCACTAAGACAGACCCTAGATCACTCTTCTCTACTCATTTCTGACTTCTCTCCATTTTCTACTTCTTTAGGATGGTGGACCCAAGGAACAAGTTCACTCAACCGGATGAAGACACACCATTTCGACAACACTTGAAGGAAGTCACTAGGTACCTGAACATAGGAATACCAAGCTTTACCGGAACCTACACCGCCACCTTCCCAGAAGAGGAACGATGGAGCATTCAAGTTCAAATTCCCGGAAGAACCTTCACACCATCCACCGAGCCAATAGAGTTTTCTTTTGATGCGCCAACCTGGAGCCTAGGCAAGAGCATGGCCGCCCACATCACGATGGGAAGGATCGGAGAAGTCTACAAGCAGGAGCTGAAGGACACCATCTACCAGATTTGTGGACGCCGAGATGAGCGTTGGGATATGATCAGCACCCGGAAGGATAGGTCCATTGTAGCGTTTATCCAGGAGTTGAACCAGCACATTCGACGACAGGAGCACCAGATGTGCGCTGGGATGATAGAATTGAAGAAGGCACTAAACATGAATTTGGAGCTAGAAGAAGAACTTAAGTCTACTCGTGACGGATACGAGGAGGAGATGTTGATACTAGTAGAGAAGAATGATGACTTAACTAGGAAGCTAGGAGTATTCATGGGAGATCCCGCACCAGGAGGTGAAGAAGAGGAAGAAGAACCCAAGGAGATTTGTCCTGAAGATTACATTATCATCGACGACACGGATTCAGATCCCGATGATAGCAAATATGAAGACTATGAAGATGAAGCTGGAGCAGACATCATGGAATCTTCCGCCGATCAATATTTTTAGATGACCACCCTATGACTAGTAGTTTACCCCCACATAGTAGTATTTAGAGCAGTTTTGTAACATTAGTTATATTTGTAAGACCTTGTTTGAAACTGATTGGTGTGATATGAATGTGTTTGTCTCATGTGCATATGGGTAGTGATTTTCCCTTAGACCTCAATTCTATTCTAATCTCTTCCCTCTACACCCATCAGATGCCTCCAAGACGTGAGCCCGGATTTGAGTTTCCCCCTGAGCTCACCCACTTGATACAGCAGCAGAACACCCTGATGCAACTACTTGTCCAGAACACTCAGAACAACCAGAACAACAACAACAACAACAACAACAACAACAACAACAACAACAACAACAACAACAACAACAACAACAACAACAACAACAACAACAACAACAACAACAACAACAACAACAACAACAACAACAACCCTCCACCACCACCACCCATGGACAACCTGACACGTTTCTGAAGGTTGCAACCACCAGTGTTTGCTAGCAGCATCGAACCAATAGTGGCAGATGACTGGCTACGCAAGATTGGAAGGGATTTGACCACCGCCAATTGCTCTGACGCTGAGAAGGTGCGATTTGCCGCACACCAGTTGTCTGGACCAGCCGCAACATGGTGGGAGAATTACACAGCCACCTTCCCCATAGCCAATGCCACTTGGGAGCAGTTTCAGCAAGCTTTCCGTACTGCCCATGTCTCAACTGGAGCTATGAGCATGAAGAAGCGGTAGTTTCGCAACTTGCGCCAAGGAAACCGTACTGTAGCTCAGTACGTGGATGAGTTTAGTACCCTATCTCGTTATGCCCCCAGATGATGTGGCCGCAGATGCCGCTAAGTAGGAGAGATTTATGGAAGGGTTGAATGATGAGATGAGCGTATAGTTGATGGTGGCAACTTTCAACAACTACCAGGAGTTGGTAGATAAAGCTCTTATGATTGAAGGGAAGCAGCAGCAGATTGAAAGCCGCAAGAGGAAGTATGGACAAGGAAGGAATAATTCTGGAGCCCAGCAGAAGCCCCGATTCACTCCGAATTCGGGAGGGTATACCCATAACCATGAAATTACCCACAACCACAATGGCCCTAAGAATGGAAATGGAAATGGGAATGGAGCAAGTAGTAACCAGAGCCCCTCTACCCCGTCCACACCTGCTAAGAAGGATTTCAGCCATATCACCTGTTTCAAGTGTGGGAAGAATGGACATTATGCCACGGACTGCCTTGAAGCTAAGAATGGGAACGACAATGGAAGCGCCGGGAAGAAGTCCAACCCGTTCAACAAAGGACAAGTGAACCACGTGACTATGGAGGAGGTAGAAGAGCAACCAGATGCTGTTGTCGGTAAGATTTTAGTTAAGACATTTACCGCAATAGTTCTTTTCGATACTGGTGCATCGCATTCATACATTTCTAGGGATTCGTGAATAGACATAGGATGTCCACCCGAGTCCTTAAGACCCCCAAGTTAGTAAGTTCACCAGGAGCAGAGTATATGGCACACCAAGGATGTTTTCAGATGCCATTGATCATAGGGCGCCACACTTTCCCCTCCAACCTAATAGTTCTGGAGTCACAAGGATTGGATGTGATATTAGGTATGGATTGGCTATCGAAGTATGGAGGTAATATCGATTGTGCCAATAAGTCTATTTTGCTCACCACCCCGGAGGGAAAAAGGATTAAGTATGTATCTAGGCATTCGCCTATAAGGACGCAAGTACATTCTCTCACGGGAGTTGTTCAGGAGGAAGTGCCAGTAGTAAAGGATTAGCCGGATGTGTTTCCAGAGGAGTTACCTGGCATGCCACCGGATAGAGATATTGAGTTCTTAATAGAGTTGTTGCCTGGCACTGGACCAATATCTAAGAGACCGTATCGGATGCCAGCGAATGATCTGGAGGAGATCAAGAAGCATATTAAGGAGTTATTGGAGAAAGGTTTTATTCGCCGAAGTTCATCACCTTGGGGAGCCCCAATGCTTTTGGTCGAGAAGAAGGATGGATCATTAAGAATGGTCATTGATTATCGTGCGCTGAATGAAGTGACTATTAAAAATAAGTATCCGCTGCCGATGATCAATGATTTGTTCGACCAACTCCAGGTAGCGAAAGTATTCTCCAAGATAGATCTACGATCTGGATACCACCAATTGAAGATCCGAGAGAAGGATATACCTAAGACAGCCTTCACCACACGGTACGGGCTATATGAGTATACGGTTATGTCATTTGGATTGACTAACGCGCCTGCCTATTTCATGAGTATGATGAACAAGGTGTTCATGGAGTTCTTGGATAAGTTCGTCGTGGTATTCATAGATGATATTCTGGTGTACTCGAAGGATGAAGAAGAACATGCAGAACATTTGCGTTTGGTATTGGAGAAGCTCAGAGAACATCAGTTGTATGCCAAGTTTAGCAAATGCGAGTTTTGGTTGAAGGAAGTTGGATTCCTAGGGCATGTTATATCGGGAGAAGGTATAGCAGTAGACCCCGTCAAGGTGCAGGCAGTCACGGAGTGGTTGGCACCCACTTCAGTTGGAGAGATCCGCAGTTTTCTTGGACTCGCGAGATACTACCGGAGATTCATAGAAAATTTCTCCAAGATTGCAAAGCCAATGACGACATTGTTGAAGAAAGAGACAAAGTTCGATTGGACTGAGAAAGTTTCCAGGAGTTGAAGAAACGGTTGACGACAGCCCCAGTGCTGATATTGCCAGATATACGCAAGGATTTCCAAGTGTACTGCGACGCTTCACGCTTAGGACTTGGAGGAGTACTTATGCAGGATGGAAGAGTTGTTTCCTATGCATCCCGTCAACTGCGACCGCACGAGTTGAATTACGCGATGCATGATTTGGAGTTAGCAGCCGTAGTGCACGCACTGAAAACCTAGAGACATTTCCTTATTAGAAATCATTGTGATGTGTAAACGGATCACAAGAGTTTGAAGTACATTTTCACTCAGAAGGAGCTGAACCTCAGACAAAGGAGATGGTTGGAGCTTATAAAGGATTATGATATGAAGTTGCACTATCACCCAGGGAAGGCCAACGTTGTGGCAGACGCTTTGAGCCGGAAGAGCTATGCAAATACCCTAATAAAAGGGGGATTGCCACAGGAGTTAGCAGAACATCTCAGGGAGCTTCGTTTGGAGATAGTTCCTAGAGGTTTCGTCGCAAATTTGGAGGTTCAGTCGATATTGCTGGGAAAGATATGTGAAGCCCAGAAGGATGACAAGGAAATTGCAGAGATAAGAAAAAGGATGAGTGAAGGAAAAGCCAAGGGATTTCATGAGGACGAACATGACACCTTGTGGTTTGATGATCGAATCTATGTGCCCAACGACCCGGAGATCAGGAAGTTGATACTGCAGGAAGCACATGATTCGCCATACTCGATACACCCCGGAAACACCAAGATGTATTTGGATTTGAAGGAACGTTTCTGGTGGACGGGAATGAAGAAGGATATTGCAGAGTGTGTAGCCGTATGTGATGTATGACAGAGAGTAAAGGCAGAGCATCAGAAGCCAGCAGGATTGCTGCAGCCTATGCCGATACCCGAATGGAAGTGGGAAAAGCTTGGCATGGATTTTATCACCGGATTGCCCAGGACCAAAGCAGGATATGACTCAATCTGGGTAGTGGTGGATCGATTGACGAAGGTAGCCCATTTTATCCCCGTGAAAACCACATACACCAGTGCGAAGTTGGCCAAGATATACATGACCAGGATTGTATGTCTGCACGGAGTTCGGAGGACCATTGTATCAGATAGAGGAACACAATTCACCTCAAAGTTCTGGCATCAGCTACACCAAACTTTGGGAACGAGGCTGGAATTCAGCACCGCTTTTCATCCGCAGACCGATGGACAGACCGAGAGAGTTAACCAGATCCTAGAGGACATGTTGAGAGCCTGTGCGTTAGATTATGGATCTAGTTGGGATGATAATTTGCCCTACGCGGAGTTCTCGTACAACAATAGTTACTAGGCCAGTTTGAAGATGGCACCGTTCGAGGCATTGTATGGAAGGAGATGCCGAACACCGTTAATGTGGGATGAAGTTGGAGACCGACAGTTGTTTAGATCAGACTTGATCAAAGAGTTTGAGGAGAAGGTGAAGTTGATTCAAGATAGATTGAAGGTAGCTCAGTCCAGGCAGAAGAGTTATGCAGACTCGAAGCGGAAGGAGATAGCCTATGAGATCGGAGACAGAGCGTACCTAAGAGTATTGCCTCTACGAGGAGTTAAACGTTTCGGAGTTAAGGGAAAGCTAGCCCCGAGATTTGTGGGACCTTACCGTGTTTTGGAACGCATAGGAGAGGTTGCCTATAAGTTGGAATTGCCTGAAGGACTGTCAGGAGTGCACGACGTGTTTCACGTTTCGCAGCTTAAGAAGTGCCATGCGGAGATGGCCGATATCCCGCTTAGAGACACAGTACCCCTGGAAGCAATTCAGTTGGACAGTGATGTGACCTACGAAGAGAAGCCTGTTAAGATTCTCGAATTCTCGAGCAGAGCCACCCGCAATAAGGTTATCAAGTTTTGCAAAGTTCAGTGGAGTCACCACACCGAGGAAGAAGCCACATGGGAACGAGAAGATGATCTACGCAAGGACCACCCACACCTGTTCTCTAGCCAAGTCGAATCTCGAGGGCGAGATTCATTCTAAGGGGGGTAGGTTTGTAACATCCCAAAATTTCAATTTGCAACGTTATACATAGATCATACTGCATTGCATGTTTATTTGCATTTTTGTTTGTGGCGATCCTCGACATTCTAAGCAACTCAAGGACCTACGGAGAGAGTTGAGAATTCTACCGTTTTCGTATTTGAGTTCACTCGAATACCGGTACGAGGACAGTGTTGGTTTAAATTATTTTTCTCTCCTAAAAATATTTCTATATACAATATATGAGCGGAGATAATATGACTTCTCCAAAATAACAGAAATATTGGAGGAAAAATGTTAAGATCACTTTTGGTATTTTTTCTGGATTTATTTGCGATTTTATTTGCATAGGAAAATGCACGTTTTTCAAAATTGCATTTAGGTCCGGGAAAAATGTTCACTTTGTCCTAAATATTATTAGAGGACGGTGAAAATTTATTTCTGGATTTTTGGAGTCCGTTTAGTATTTCTTTCGTTAGTTTTGCTACGTTAGGACTCTTTTGAAAAAAAAAACAAAAAAAAACGAACCGACTCCGGGCCGTAAGTGGCTAGGACTCTGGCCTTTATAAGCCGCGCCCCCGGCCCGCTAGCACCCCAGCCCGTCAGCCGCCATCCCCGAAACCCTAAGCCGCAGCCTGTCGAGCCGACGCCGCCGCTCGCGCTCGCCGCCCGCGCCGCCGCCGCCGGATCCGTCGAGGTAGCCGTCGCCGACCCGCCGCCCGGTTATCTAGAAAAGCCGATCGTTTTTTTTTAGAAAACCCTAGATCCGTTTTTTTAATTAGATCGGTTTCTCTCTGGTTTAGTTATTCAGCGAACGTTCGTTCGTTAGCTTGTTCGTCAGTTTTCTTTTTCGGGGTATTTATCCGCGATTATTCCGATCGAGATTTCTGCCCGGATCTTGTTTTTCGTTTTTCTTTTCGCTCGAGAGTCAGAATCAGGGGATTCAAAATCCCAGATCTTCGACTCGACGCCCTCTTTCTGTTTAACCAACTTGAACAAAGTTTTAGCTACTGTAAAATTTGACTTTAGATCAATTAGTAACCGGAGCTCGTTTCTTTCACAGTTTGAGTTTCCCTGCTTCTTTCGATTTGATTCTTTTTGCAAACCGGAGTTCTTAAGTTGAACTTTCCGGTTAGATCTTATCTTTTGGAGTTTTGTTTGTGCATCATTGCGTGTTTGCTTATGTATGCTATTGTTTGCTTGCGATAGAATACCCGGACTGCGAAGCGTGCTACTACGAGTCTCTAGGTTTTGCGAATCGTCAGCAAGGCAAGTAACACTTTGATCATACCCTTTTATTACCCAGTTTTTATGCATTAGATCAAACCCTCACACATTGCATGAGTAGGATCTCTTAACTTATGAGACTGGGAAGTAGATTGTGGTAGAACCTATTACCTGCATTATTTTCAAACCCTTGGGAGTTACTTCTACGTTTGCTTAGGTTGCTATGCTATGCCCGTAGACGTGGTTTGGGTTTGAGTGAAATCCATGACAGATGTGAGTTGTTAATTAAGGGTTCAACTTAAGGTGGCTACTTAAATACACATCTGGGTGGATTGGTTGCAGGGCACCTGGAGAATCCAGTGTTGTCCTAGGAAATCCCGGGGTTCCGTGTGATTTTTCCTATGGAATTGCACCCAGGCTCAAAGGGATCATAAAACTATTCATGCTAGAAACTTCCGTGTGCAGCCACATGCCAATATGGGCTCTGGCATAGTTGAGTAAGTTGTGGGAAACCTTTCCATGATGGGCTAGCAGATGTAGAGGGATTGTAGGTGTACCGGCCTATCTATCTGGTTAAGGGGACCTCTTCGGAAAGACTATGTCTCGATCATCCGTTTCTCAAACACCATGCAGTGCGAGAAACCAAACGGAGGCGATCGAGTCTTGTGGGAAAAGTGCACAAACCTCTGCAGAGTGTACAATCTGATCATGATTAGCCGTGTCCCCGGTTATGGACATCTTGAGTATCTGGTACTCGAATTACTGGTTGATCTCATCACTCTATAATTTAATTTGTTGGGTTAATGATAACTTTAATGTTGGATTGAGTTGGAGGTACCTTCTCAATGATGTTTCAACTACCATGATAGTTAAAAATAAAATTTATTCCTTTGTTGTAGGAAAAAATTGGCTTTACGCAAAAACTTTAACCTTAGAGCCTCCACCAGCCAAATATGCATATAGTATAGCCTTTATTCTGTTACTTGCATCTTCTGTGTTATCTTGCCAGCATATTCCATGTGTTGACCCGTTTTCGGGCTGCAACATATTACGTTGCAGACTTTTCAGACGAGGAATAAGATGTGCTAGGTCGTTTGTCATGCACTCGGCTATGCCGTTGGAGTTGATGGACTCACTTATCTTCCAAGCCTTCCGCTGTTATTTTGTTAGATGGCCTTAAGCCATAGACTTTTGTAATAAGTTCTCATTGGAGACATTCGATGTAATAAGTGTGTGATTGCCACTCTGTTATAAATCCTTCAAGTATTGTGTGTGTCAGCATTACCGATCCAGGGATGTCACTGAAACACAGAGACTTCGGTCCATTCGGATCGTGGTCGCTACATTGCCAACTGCCAAGCTTGGGGGAGTGACCCCGGTATCATATCACCATCACTCCTATTTTTACCGTTTTACTTAGCCCGACCCTTTTGGTAATATCTTGATTTATTAGAATAAATTTAGCATGATCTAGTTGTGAGCTTTTGCCTTGTGAGCTTTACCCTTTGTAACCGAGTCCGTGAGCTATATAATAAAGATTAGTGTTGAGTCAAGGGTTTGATTTCCTCACTTGGGTCATGATAAAAAGAAAGAAAACATAAAGAGTATCAAAGGGATCATATCGATCTTATGGGAAGTAATGACTTCACATATAAGAGTATGACAAATAAAAGTTGTTGGGAGGTGACAAACATAGTTTTGGTCATCGTTGCAATTAATAGGAAGTAATAAAAGAAGAGAGGTTTCACATACAAATATACTATCTTGGACATCTTTTATGATTTTGAGCACTCATTAAAGTATGACATGCTAAAGAGTTGATGTTGGACAAGGAAGACAACATAATGGGTTATGTCTTCTTATATCCGAAATAAAGTATATTGTCATGGATCATCCAACATGTTGAGCTTGCCTTTCCCCCTCATGCCAGCCAAAACTCCTCGCACTAAGTAGAGATACTACTTGTGCTTCCATATATCCTTAAACCAGTTTTGCCATGAGAGTCCACCATACCTACCTATGGATTGAGAAAGATCCTTCCAAGTAAGTTGTCATGTTGCAAACTCGCTAAAATATGTATGATTTATTAGTGTGGGAGAAATTAGCTTTATACGATCTTGTGATGTGGAAGCAATAAAAGCGATGGACTAGGGATGGCAATGGGTAGGGTATGGGCGGGTACGACACTTTTCTACCCAAACCCATACCCAAATCTTTTTTCTATACCCACCCACTTCACTATCCATGGGCGCAAATTGGTACCCATGCCCATACCCATCGGGTATCCTATACCCAATGGGTATCCAGTGGGTACAATATATAGGATTAACATGACAAAATTAAGATGAGAAAAAGGTCTAAATTCAGGTACCCATTCGGTGGGTACAATATATAGCCTTGGTTGGGGATGAATCGATGAGGATTCAGTAACCCGGCTCTTGATTGCTTCATCTTCCGAAGTCAAGGAAAAGTAGAGAAGATAAGTACTTTAGGTATATGAGGGGTCTGGGGCGATGGCTGGCTATGGGCCTATGGTCCGTGGGCTAGTTAAGAACTCAAGATAATTATTTACTCACATATTACATGGTTTTATTTATTTATTTATTTTTTGGGTATCCATTGGGTTACCCATGGGTATAATTTTATACCCATACCCTACCCATGCTTTTTGCGGGTATGGATACCCATACCCATGGGTGTGAAATGGTAAAAAGTCTCACCCATGCCCACTATTTTTGGGTAGGGTACCCGCGGGTACCCATACCCATGGGCAAAACTGCCATCCCTACGATGGACTGCATAATAAAGGTCCTTATCACAAGTGGCAATATAAAGTGAAGTTCTTCTATGCTAAGACTTTGTGCATCCAACCATAAAAAGACATGGCAACCTCTGCTTCCCTCTACGAAGGGCCTATCTATTACTCCTGTCTTATAAGTGTCAAGGTGAAATCCACCTTTCCTTTTTACATTTTATCCTTTGGCAAGCACATTGTGTTGGAAAGATCCTGACATATATACCCACTTGGATGTAAGTTTTCATGATCTATTACTGTTGACATTACCCTTGAGGTAAAGGTTGGGAGGCAACACCATAAGCCCCTATCTTTCTTCGTGTCCGATTAAAACTCCATAAACATAAGTATTGTGTGAGTGCGAGCAATTGTGAAAGATTATATGATAGTTGAGTATGTAGGCTTGCTGAAAAGCTCTTATATTGACTCTTTCCGATATTACGATAAATTGCAATTGCTTCAATGACCGAGATCAAAGTTTGTTAGTTTCCAATGAAGTTTATGATTCATACTCGATATTGTGGATGAATTGTTACTTTAGCATAAGAATCATATGACTATATTTATATAAGTTGCTGTTATGAGAATGATCATGATGCCCTCATGTCCGTATTTTGTTTTATCGACACCTCTATCTCTGAACATGTGGACATATTTTTCGATATCGGCTTCGCTTGAGGACAAGCGAGGTCTAAGCTTGGGGGAGTTGATACGTCCATTTTGCATCATGCTTATGTGTTGATATTTATTGCATTATGGGCTGTTCTTACATGTTTTGTCACAATACTTATGCCTTTTCTCTCTTATTTTACAAGGTTTGCATGAAGAGGGAGAATGCCGGCAGCTGGAATTCTAGGCTGGAAAAGGAGCAAACTCTGGAAACCTATTCTGCACAACTCCAAAAGCCCTGAAACTCAACAGAACGTCGTTTCAGAAAATATAAAAAATATCTGGCGAAAGAAGTCCACGAGGGGGGCCACTGGCTGCCCACGAGGGTGGGGGCGCGCCCCCTTCCCAGGGCGCGCCCCCTGCCTCGTGGGCCAGCCGGAAGGCTCCCGGTTCCCATCTTCTCCTATATGAGGTGTTTTGACGTGGAAAAAATCATGAGGCCTTCGGGACCAGACATCGCCGTCTCGAGGCAGAACCGAGGCGGAAACCAATCTAGGGCTCCGGCAGAGCTGTTCTGCCTGGGAAAATTCCCTCCGGGAGGCGGAAATCGTCATCGCCGTCATCACCAACAACTCTCCCATCTTGGGGAGGGCTATATTCATCAACATCTTCACCAGCACCATCTCCTCTCAAACCCTAGTTCATCTCTTGTATCCAATCTTTGTACCCAAACCTCAGATTGGTACCTGTGGGTTGCTAGTAGTGTTGATTACTCCTTGTAGTTGATGCTAGTTGGTTTATTTGGTGGAAGATCATATGTTCAGATCCATTATGCATATTAATACCCCTCTGATCATGAACAATATTATGTCTTATGAGTACTTACTTTGGTTCCTGAGGACATGGGAGACATCTTGCTATTAGTAGTCATGTGAATTTGGTCTTCGTTCGATATTTTGATGAGATGTATGTTGTCTCTTTTCTAGTGGTGTCATGTGAACGTCGACTACATGACACTTCACCATTATTTGGGCCCAGAGGAATGCATTGGGAAGTAATAAGTAGATGATGGGTTGCTAGAGTGACAGAAGCTTAAACCCTAGTTTATGCGTTGCTTCGTAAGGGGCTGATTTGGATCCATATGTTTCAGGCTATGGTTGGGTTTACCTTAATACTTCTTTTGTAGTTGCGGATTCTTGCATTAGAGGTTGATCATAAGTGGGAGGCTTGTCCAAGTAAGGGTAGCACCCAAGCACCGGTCCACCCACATACCAAATTATCAAAGTACCGAACGCGAATCAGATGATCGTGATGAAAACTAGCTTGACGATAATTCCCATGTGTCCTCAGGAGCGCTTTCCTTTATATAAGAGTTTGTCCAGGCTTGTCCTTTGCTACAAAAAGGATTGGGCCACCTTGCTGCACCTTATTTACTTTTACCTTTTGTCACTTGCTACCAATTACCTTATCACAAAACTATCTGTTACCTATAATTTATGTGCTTGCAGAAAATACCTTACCAAAAACTGCCTATCATTTCCTTCTGCTCCTTGTTGAGTTCGACATTCTTACTTATCGAAAGGACTACGATACATCCCCTACACTTGTGGGTCATCAGTACTATGCGATGCCCTCTTCTCACCTTGAGAGTTGGTGCAAACTTCATCAGTGCATCTAAACCCCGTGATATGATACACTCTATCACACATAAGCCTCCTTATATCTTCCTCAAAACAGCCACCATACCTACCTATCATGCATTTCCATAGCCATTCTGAGATATATTGGCATGCAACTTCCACCGTTCGGCCACGGTACTTGTCTCTTCATCAGCATATTGCTTTGTATCATGAGATGACATGATATTTTTCACAAAGCCACAGTTCATCATTGTTATAAATGTTACCCTAGAGCATTGCACATCCTGGTACACTGCCAGAGGCATTCATATGGAGTCATATTTCAGTCTATCGAGTTGTAATATTGAGTTGTAAGTAAATAAAGTGTGATGATAAACATTATTAGAGCATTGTCCCTGTGAGGAAAGGATGATGGATACTATGAGTCCCCCACAAGTCGGGATGAGACTCCGCACGAAAAAAGAGACAAAAGAGAGGCCAACAAGAGCCCAACAAAAAATGAGAGAAAATAGAGAAGGGGCATGATACGTCAATTTTGCATCATGTTTTCCTAATTGTTATTTATAATGTTTTCGTCATTATGTTACTTTATAATACAATTCTAATGCCTTTTCTCTCTTAATGTGCAAGATTTATATGGAAAGGGAGATTGCCGGCAGCTGGAATCTTGGACCTAAAAGAGCTACATCGGAGATACATATTCTACAAAGCTCCAAATGACCTGAAACTTCACGGAGATTTTTATGGAATATATAAAAATACTGGAGCAAAGAAATACCAAAGGGGACCCATCAGTTTCCCATAAGGAATAGGGCGCGTCCACTCCCCCAGACGTGCCATGATGCCTTGTGGGGCCCACAACAGGCTTCTGGTGCCCATCTTCTGCTATATGAACGTTTTTGACCTAGAAAATAAATAAGAGGAGGATTTTTGGGACGAATCGCCGCCATCTTGATGCGGAACCTGGGCAGGAGCACTTTTGCTCTACGGTGGAGCGATTCCGCGAGGGATACTTCCCTCCATGTGATAGCATGGCTTATTAGGGATGATAGACAACTCATATCAATAAGGAATTCCTTCTTTTCTGGGAGCCCATTCAGAAAGAACTCCAAAGTTTAGCATGCTCAGCTTGGAGTAATTTCAGGATGGGTGACCAATCGGGAAGTTGCTCCTGGGAGCGCACGAGTGAGGACAAAGTGTGCAGAAAAGACTAGTATTGATCTGTGGGGCCAGTCTAGATCCCGCCAGAAGTAACGACCACTGGAGGGTGTGTCTGGTGCGTTAAAAGTTGGTATCAGAGCCGACTCTCGAGCTTACACGAATGATTACGGACAGGTGCGTGGTCATGTTGTGCATGACATTTGTGGCCCGTCGTGGCACACGGTATGGTACATGTGCCGAACTGGAAGCACAGACGTACGTGCCAAGAGGGAACGTTCCTGTGGCCCGACGAGGACGTCGATTCCTCTGAGTGGGGGTGTATGTGATAGGCTGGCTTATTAGGGATGATAGACTTCTCATATCAATAAGGAATTCCTTCTTTTTTGGGAGCCCATTCATAAAGAACTCCAAAGTTAAGCGTGCTTAGCTTGGAGTAATTTCAGGATGGGTGACCGACCAAGAAGTTGCTCCCGGGTGCGCACGAGTTAGGACAAGGTGTGCAGAAAAGACTAGTATTGACCTATGGGGCCAGTCTAGATCCTGCCAGGAGAAACGACCACCGACGGGTGTGTCCGGGGCGTTACACTCTGGGGGGGGAGGAAATCAAAGCCATCGACATCACCAACGATCCTCTCATCGTTGGAGGGAACATCTTCATTAACATCTTCACCAACACCATCCCATCTCAAAACCTAGTTCATATCTTGTATACAATCTCTATCCCAAAACCTCAGATTGGTACCTGTGGGTTGCTACTAGTGTTGATTACATCTCGTAGTTGATGCTAGTTGGTTTATTTGGTGGAAGATTATTTGTACAGATCCTCAAGCATATTCAATACCCCTCTGATTTTGAACATGAATATGATTTGTGAGTAGTTACTTTTGTTGTTGAGGATACGGAGAAGTCTTGTTATAAGAAATCATGTGATGTTGGTATTCGTTCGATATTTTGATGATATGTATGTTGTTGCTTCCTTTAGTAGTTTCGTGTGAATGTCAACTATATGACATTTCACTATACTTGGCCTAAGGGAAGACATTGGGGAGTAATTAGTAGATGCTGGGTTGCTAGAGTGACAGAATTTTAAACCCTAGTTTATGTGTTATGATGTAAGGAGCTGAGTTGGATCCATATGTTACATGCCATGGTTAGATTTATCTTAATTATTCTTTCATAATTACGGATGCTTGGTAGATGGGATAATCATAATTAGGTTTCTTATTCAATTAATAACAACACCCAAGCACCGGTCCAGCCACATATCAAATTATCAAAGTAGCGAATGTGAATCAACTAAACATGATGAACGTAACTTGACGAGAATTCCCATGTGTCCTCGAGAGTACTTTGCTTTATATAAGAGAACATTCCGGCTTGTCATTTGCTATGAAAAGGATTGGGCCTCCTTGCTGCACCTTTGTTACTATTGCTACTTATTACTTGTTACGAATTATCTTACTACCAAACTATCTATTATCGCTATTTTCAGTACTTACAGAGAATACCTTGCAGAAACCCGCTTATTATTTCCTTCTGCTCCTCATTGGGTTCAACACTTTTTCCTATTGAAAGGACTATGTGATCCCTATACTTGTGGGTCATCAAGACTCTTTTCTTGCACCGTTGTCGGGGAGTGAAGCCCCTTTGGTATGTGGAATTTGGTAAGGAAACATTTATATTACGTGCTAAAATTTACTGCCACTTTTCACTATGGAAAATAATCCTTTAAGGTGCTTGTTAGGGTTATCTTCACCTCGACTGGAAGAAATAAGAGTTGCCGCTCAACGTACTAAACCTACTAAAAATCTTTATTATGAGATTCCTTCGGGTATGTTAGAGAAACTACTAGTTAATCCTTGCACAGGAGATGGAACGGTACATCTTGATATGCACTTAATCTACGTGGATGAAATTTGTGGAGTGTTTAAGCTTGCAGGTTTATCCGAGGATGGAGTTAAGAAGAAGATATTCTATTTATATTTGGAGGGAAAGGCATTGACATGGTATAGGCTATTATATGATATTAGAACATGGAATTGGAACTGATTGAAATTAGGATTTCCCCAGAAGTTTTATACTATGCATTTGGTTCATCATGATCGGAATTATATATATATAACTTTTGGCCTCGTGAAGGAGAAAGTACTGCTCATGCGCCAATCATGAGCTCTCTAGAGAAATTATTATTCAAAACGTTTATGCCCGGCTTTCTCATAATGATCGATCCATGCTCGATACTTCTTCTAGTGGTTCCTTTATGAAGAAAACTATTGAATTCAAATGGGGACTTCGGGAAAGACTTAAACGCAACTCTAAAGATTGGGTATTCGATAAAGGTAAAGAGTCAGGTACAAATCTTGAGTTTGAGTGTGTTAAATCTTTTATGGAAACTGAGGCTTTTCATAAGTTTAGTATTAAATATGGACTTGATTCTGAGATCGTAGCTACCTTTTATGAATCATTTGTTGCTCATGTTGATCTCCCTAAGGATAAGTGGTTTAAGTTTCATACACCTATTGAAGAAAAGTTAGAGGAACCTATTATAACTAAAGATGAAACAATTATCTATAATATTGATATAGTTGTGCCTACTGCTTATATTGAGAAACCACATTTTTCTTATTAGGATTAAGGAACATGCTAAAGCTTCAACTATGGTTAATAAAAGTAATATTAAAATACCTAGACCCTCTGAACAAATGAGTGTTGATCCTAATGTTGCAATGATTAAACATCTTTTGGTTGATAATATTTATGGACATGTCATATATTTTTGTGAGAAGCAACCAGAATTGCTAAACTCGATCCTATAGATAAAAACAAACATGTTATTAGCATGCCTAGTGTTTCTGTTAAAATAGGGGATCATTGTTATCATGGATTATGTGATATGTGTGCTAGTGTGAGTGGTATTCCTTTTACTTTATATCGAGAAGTTATGAATGATATTACACCTGTTGAGATAGAAGACATTGATGTTACTATTAAGCTTGCAAACATAGGTACTATTTCACCACTTGGGATTGTTAGAGATGTTTAAGTCTTGTGTGGTAAGATCAAATACCCTACTGATTTTCTAGTTCTTGGATCTCCAAAAAGTAATTTTTGTACCATTATATTTGACAGAACTTTCTTGAATACGATTAATGCTAAGATTGATTGCACTAGGGATAGTCAGTGTTAACTTTGGTGATGTATCTAATGAGTTAATTTCTCTAAATTCCACAGAAAACCTCATGATAAAGAATTGTCAAGTAAGGATGAAATTATTGGTCTTACTTCTATTGTCGTACCTCCTACTGATCCTTTAGAGCAATATTTGCTAGACTACAAAAATGATATGCATACGAATGAAAGAAATGAAATATTCTTTAGGCAAGCACCTATCCTTAGACATAATTTGCTTGTTAAAACTTTGGGAAATGCTCTTCCACCTAAGAGTGATCATGTGTTCGAATTAAAGAAACTACATGATACATTAAAATATGCTTATCTTGATGAAAAGAAGATATATCATGTTATTATCAATGCTAACCTTTTAGAGCATGAAGAAAAGAAATTACTAAAAATTCTGAGGAAGCATCGTGCTGCTATTGGATATACTCTTCGTGATCTTAACGACAGTAGTTTGACTCTATGCTAGCACAAAATTAATACGAAGCCTGATGCTAAGCCAGTCGTTGATCATCAACGTCGTCTGAATCCTAAAATGAAGGATGTGGTAAGAACTGAACTATTAAAGCTTCCGGAAGCAGGTATTATTTATCGTATAGATAATAGTGGATGGGTAAGTCGTGTTCATTGTGTTCCTAAGAAAGGAGTTATTACATTTGTTCCTAATGATAAAAATGAACTTATCCCACAAAGAATTGCAACTGGTTATAGGATGGTAATTGATTTACAAAAAGTAAATAAAGCTACTAGGAAAGATCATTACCCCTTTCCTTTTATTGATCAAATGTTAGAAAGATAATCCAAGAATACACACTTTTGTTTTCTAGATGGATATCTTGTTTTTTCTCAAATATATGTGTCAAAAGAAGATCAAGAGAGAACTACTTCTACTTGTACTTTTGAAATTTATGCTTATAGATGTATGCCTTTTGGTTTATGCAATGCACCTGCTACCTTTGAAAGATGTATGACTGCTACATTCTCTGATTTTTGTGAAATGATTGTTGAGGAACTCATGGATGATTTTTCTGTTTATGGGCCTTTTTTGATGATTGCTTAAGCAACCTTGATCGAGTTTTGTAGAGATGTGAAGAAATTAATCTTGTCTTGAATTGGGAGAAGTGCCACTTCATAGTAAATGAAGGTATAGTACTTGGGCATAAAATTTCTGAATGGGGTATTGAAGTAGATAAAGCTCAAGTTTATGCAATTGAGAAAATGCCATGTCCTAAAGATATTAAAGGTATAAGAAGTCCCCTTGGTCATGTTGGTTTCTATAGAAGAATCGTTAAATATTTCTCTAAGATTTCTAGGCCACTAACTAATATCCTTCAAAAAGGTGTTCCAATTGTTTTTGAAGATGATTGCGTAGAAGCCTTTGAAATACTTAAGAAAGCCTTGATATCTGCACCTATTGTTCAACCACCTGACGGAATTTTCCTTTTAAAATAATGTGTGATGCTAGTGACTATGCTATTAGTGTTGTTCTAGGACAAAGAGTTGATGAGAAATTGGATGCTATTCATTATGCTAGTAAGACTCTAGATGGTGCTGAAAGAAATTATGCTACTACTGAAAATATTTTTTAGCGGTTGTGTTTGCATGTGATAAGTTCAAACATTATATTGTTGATTCTAAATTTACTACTCACATCGATCATGATATTAAATATCTTATTGAAAAAGAAAGATGCTAAACCTAGACTGATTAGATGGGTCATTTTGCTACAAGAGTTTGATTTGCATATCATTGATAGAAAAGGAGTTGAGAATCATGTAGTAGATAACTTTTATAGGATGAAAATGTTGTTGATGACCCACTTCCTATCGATGATAGTTTTTCAGATGAGCAATTAGTTGTTTTACATGCTTCTTTTTCTCGTAATAGTCCTTGGTATGTAGACTATGCTAATTACATTGTTGCTAAATACATACTACCTAGTTACACCTACAAACACAAGAAAAATCATTCTTTGATTTGAGACATTACTTTTGGGATGACCCACATTTATATAACGAAGGAGTAGATGGTGTTATTAGACGTTGTGTACCTGAGCATGAACAGGAACAAATCCTACGGAAGTGTCATTCTGAGGCATACGGAGGGCACCATATGGGGGACATAACTGCACATAAGGTATTACAGTCTGGTTTTTATTAGCATACTCTCTTCAAAGATGCACGTAAGTTTGTCCTTTCTTGCGGAATGTCAAAGAATTGGTAATATTGGTAGACATCAAGAAATGCCCACTTGTTATTGAACTATTTGATGTTTGGGGTTTTGATTATATGGGACATATTCCTTCCTCCAATGGATACACTCATATTTTAGTTGTTGATTACGTTACTAAGTGGGTAGAAGCTATTCCAACTAGTAGTGCTGATCATAACACATATATTAGAGTGCTTAAAGAAGTTATTTTCCCGGGTTTGGAGTCACTAGACATTTAGTGACCGATGATGGTTCACACTTCATTCATGGTGCATTTCCTAAACTTCTAGCTAAGTGATGTTAACCATAGAATTGCATCACCTTATCATCATCAGTCTAGTGGTCAAGTTTAATTGATCAATAGAGAAATAAAATTAATTTTTCAAAAGACTGTTAATAGATCCAGAAAGAATTGGTCTAAGAAACTTGATGATGCATTGTGGGCTTATAGAAATGCTTATAAAAATCCTATGGGTATGTCTCCATATAAAATGGTTCATGGAAAAGCATGCCATTACCTCTTGAATTAGAACATAAGTCTTATTGGGCAACCGAAGAACTTAATTATGACTTAAAACTTGCAGGTGAAAAGAGGTTATTTGATATTAGCTCATTGGATAAGTGGAGAACCCAAGCCTATGAAAATGCCAAGTTATTTAAAGAAAAGGTAAAAGGATGGCATGATAAAATAATCCAAAGCAGGAATTTAAAGTAGGTGAACAAGTTCTATTGTACAATTCTCATTTTAGATTCTTTGCAGGAAAACTTCTCTATAAAAGGAAAGGGTCATATATCATCGAAGAAGTCTACCGCTCAAGAGCCATCAAGATTAACAAAGCGAGGGCACTAATCTGAGAGTGATTAATGGGCAAAGAATTAAACATTACATCTCAGGTACACCCATTAGTGTTGAAATTAATATTATTCAAACTATGACACCGAAGGAACACATAAGAGAGACCTTCCGGAACACTCCAGAACCCTGAAAAGGAATAGGTACGTGATGCGGTAAGTAAACCGGCTCTAAAAATTCGATAAAAAATATTTGTGTCCATTCTGGAATATTAGAAAAAATACAAAAACAAGAACGAGCTGAGGGGACCCATGAGGAGGTCACAAGGAAACAGGGCGCACCCTACCCCTAGGCACGTCGGGTTGCCTTGTGGGCCCCTTGTGTGCCTTCCCGACTCTGTTTTCTTCTAGTATACGTGTTTTGCAAGATAAAAATTCATTATATATACTCCCATATGTTTAACTGAGATAATGTGCATGTGTATGTAGCTAGTCTTATACCTAGGGTATTGTTGAACTCAAATTGTTGTAATTGTCAATTTTATTTTATATTTTGTAAAATAATATGCAGAGATTTTTTTCACTGTTGTCTGCAATGGGGTGTGTACACCTATCATTTCAGATGGAGGGAATCAAATAACTGAGGGGACTGAATAGACACAATAAACCAAAACAAGCATATAAATGGGACGACCACCTTGGACTTCAAGCAACCCCATAATGTCAACTCCAGAGAGTAAAAAACATGGTATTAATGTTGATCCTTGTGCTCAATTTCGCAAATTGTAATTTTTTCGTGCAATTAAGCCATATTTTGTATGGGTTATCTTTTGATAAGCTATAACCTTATGGACGTTAAGTTTTTTCCTCGCGGTGAATTTCTCTTTGGGCCCGGGGCTTGCTCCAATCCTAGCTCCACCACTAGACAGCCCTCTTGCCCGCGTTGGGTGCAAGTATTTGCTTTGTGTGTGCAGGTGTTGTTCATTGGGATTTGGTTAGTGCTCCTATTGGTTTGATAAACCTTGGTTATCATTGAGGTAAATATGTGTCTCTACTATACTGCTTCACCCTTCCTCTTCGGGGTAAATCCCAACGCAGTTTACAAGTAGTAGTCACTGACGCGCTAAACTTCCTCATGCAACATATGATCAATGATGGAGTTCTATGACTGCTCCTTGCTTGCTTTCTTGTCGGGGTGCTTGGTTAACTCTAAGTGTAAGGGTGATGTAACTTAGAAATAGGTATTTTTCTCGCTTGAGAACAAATGTTTATTGAACCAGTAGGAATTACCTCTGCAACAACTAATGATCAGTACCTGCACATAACCGACAAAAGAAACTTGTCCCCAATGATTCAAGAATGTTGTCAGTCTTCTTGTCCTTCTAGTTACAAGAGTAAAATGCATGGTATACTTGGAATTGATAAAAAGATAAAATAAATAAAAGGGTACAATAATAAAGCAAAGTAATGATGGTTGTTTTCAGTGATGGAAAATAGACCTGAGGACATACCTTCACTAGATGCATCTCTCCAAGCAAGATAAATGTGTTGTGATGAACAAATTACAACTGGGTAGCAATTAAATTGTAATATTCATATTTATGATTATGATTATTCATGGCACAATCTTGTGTAGGCACAACATCTATGATAAATAGACCCTTAATTCAACTGCATCTACAACTAATACACCACCCGAAGACGGCTATCCAACATTCATTAGATCATTGCAACAAGCATGATGACATAATGTAGGCGGTAAAACTATCATCCAAGTGTGAAAAAGAAACCATTGTTTATCCTTAATGGCAACAATACAGTACGTGTCTTGTCTCTTTTTATCACTGGGATATAGAACACCACATGGTTGAACCTACTATCATACACAACTTCCTCTAAAGATGTACGCAATAAACTTGGCCAAAGACCAACACATACATTGGAAAGCATATATGACTACTTAATTGTGCAACAAATAAACAATATGAGATTCAAAATAATTCATGAACGATCTGATCATAAAGTCAAAATTCATCATATTCTGACAAACACAACACTAATTACATCATGTCGGTCCCAATCATGTGAGGCGGCTCACCAGAACATTATATTGAAACATAGGCGAGAGAGGATGTCATCTAGCTACTGCTATGGACCCATGCTCCTAAGTGAATTACTCACATATGAACATGGTGGCAGCAAGGTTTATGAAGATGACTCTGGTGGTGGATTTCCCCTCCGGCTGTATGCTAGAACAAGCCTCCAGATTGGATCTACGCGGCACATGCGACGGTGGAAAAAAGGCAAAAATGATACAAAGGGTTTCGGTAAATAAGGATTCATAGGCAAAAGATGGGCGAAAGGCGGTGCAAAGGGCGCTAGATGGGCCCAACATGCGCCCCCTAGCCACGTGGGGTGGCCATATGGGGCGTGTGGGGTGGCCCCCTCCGGTGCCTTCTGGGTTGTTCCCTCGGAAAAAATCTTCAAAAATCCCTATTTTATTTGGAGGTCTAGAGATATCGATTTTCTGCAAATCACAGCTAGCTCTGGGCGCCGAATTAATAGGGTTGTCCAAAACAATAATATAAATTATTATAATTATTTAAAAGTGGTATTATAATAGTATGAAACAATCAAAAATTAGAATTCGTACTTGGGTAGAATCCGATGCTCGAGGGCTTACTATAATCATCCTTATAACTTGATATCTGATTTGTAAGGGGCTGAGCAGCCCCTCCCTATGTTCAATGTGACCTCGTATGCGTCTTAGGGCATCTCCAATGGCAACACGCAAAAACCCTCCCGCATCCGTCCACGGACGCGGGGGGGG